>JAUTDX010000104.1:0-600000 GCA_030844895.1 Ambrosia x helenae
AGCCCACAACTTTATTTGCAAAGTCCAAAGCTTTAGTTTAATTTGATCATTTTAGCTCATTTTCTTTTATATCTACAAAATATAAAACCCAACTAAAAAGGAGTATCTTTTGTAATCACATCTATGCATTTGTGTTATGGTTAATATAAAATAAAGTATGCCTAATAGGCACCAATATATCACACATAAACATCTTTCATACAAACACTTGCTTTTCTTTCTATAGGTTTTTCCAAAGAGCACAACCTGGCGTTGATACCAAATATAGGATGTGGTGGCCTCGCAAAAATACACTTAATCAAGCTAGTAAACTTGCAGAAATTTGAGAGAGTAAATCATACTATTTATAGCCATAATTTTGGCGGTTTAAACAACCGTTATCTAGAATTATTTGGCGGGTAACGTAACGACGGGTCAGGTAACTGCTATTTGACCCGTAACTTACTTCTAAATACATACTTTTGACTTTTAGTTTGACCCTAAATAGTACTTAATTCCATAAATATTACATAATAATAACAAGCTATTATTAATCCTTCATATAGTTGGTTTAGGTAGATTGGACTATGCATAGTAGAATACATTATATTCTTTTAAAACCGTGTGAGCAGGTTTATTGGTGCACCAAATTCTTTTTGGTTAGACCATTTTTCAACAAGTTACCGTTCATTGTTTATCTGACCTATCAAGACTTATCAATAAAACAAATATGAAACCAATGGATTCATATTGCATAGCTCTCCTCATTAGCATTCTTTCTGTTCTATCTTTAACTGCAAATGCAGAAATTCATTATCATGACTTTGTTGTAAGTGACCTCCTTCTCCTTCATCATAGTTTTATGTTTTTTTTCTATATTTTGTTAATTTAGTTGCGAAAACAGGTTCAAGAAACGCCCGTAAAGAGACTTTGTCGAACGAATAACATAATTACAGTTAACGGGCAGATCCCTGGCCCAACATTAGAGGTTAGGGATGGAGACACACTTGTTATCAAGGTCTTGAACAATGCTCGTTACGATGTCACAATCCATTGGTGAGTGGTTTCTAAAATATTGTTTATGAATTACTTTTTCTGACTGTTCGGTTTATCAATCAGGCATGGGATTCGTCAACTTGGGACGCCATGGGCGGATGGTCCAGACCGGATTACTCAGTGTCCAATCCAACCAGGGAATAGTTATACGTATCGGTTTTACCATAATAGACCAGGAGGGGACATTGTGGTGGCACGCTCATAGCGGATGGCTAAGAGCTACAGTTTATGGAGCTATCGTTATTCGGACCGAAACTTGGATCTACTTACCCTTTTGAGCTGCCTAAACTAGAAATCCCAATTCTTCTTGGTAAGTGACAAGGCAAAAACGCCTGTAGATACATTATAGCAAACGTTTTGTTAGTTATTAAATAGACATTTTCGACCGAAAATATTTTGTATATTAGGCACTATTACCATATAGGCTTATAAATGTTCATATATATAAGACAATTCTACCAAAGGATTGTGGCCTAGCAGTAACACGCTGTGTAGGAAGGCGCCCCTCCTATTTGGTTGATGTTCAAGTTCCATGGTGGACAAAGGTGAAGATTTAGGTAGCGTTCGTTTCACGAAATGTAATGGAATCCGGATGAAATTGGAATGTATATTTCATTTCTTATGTTGATCGTTTCAACTAAAGAATGAATTGTATTTGAACAACAACATACTGAAGGGAATCCACCTTCCAATTTCAACCAAATTTTATTTTATTCGGTGAAATGAACACATCTAAATTCCAAATTAAATTACACTTCCCACGTGAATTCCAATTCCACTACATTCTATGAAACGTAGGATTAGAGATCAGTGTGTGTTAGTTACCGTTTAAAAAGAAAAACATGCGACATTCCTCTTTTTCCATGGTTCGGTTAAAATTCAATAATTAAAACTATGGCTACTAGCTAAGATAGAACACAAACACGTGTTATAACTAACAACAAGCTTGCCTAGTAATATCTCACTCATAAAGTAGGGTATGATAAGAGCAAACCTTTCCTCTGTCACATGGTAAAATTCAATAATTATAAAACACGTGCGTTTGATAAATTAATGTGCAGGTCAATGGTGGAATGGCGATATCATTAGCATCGAAAACCAGGCAATATTTTCTGGAGGGCGCCGAACATTTCTGATGCATATACCATCAACGGGCAACCAGGCGACCTCTACAGATGCTCGAACAAAGGTTAGATTATATACCAGAAATTGCGCTATCATCACAATTTTTTTTTTGGTCAATTCCAAAAATAGCTTATGATATACAAGTTCACACTCCTAGATTCTCATGCACTCCATATCACTACACAGATACAATGAAATTTTATATGTAGAAAGTGGCGATAGAATTCTCATGAGGGTAATAAACTCGGCCCTCCATCAACAACTTTTCTTCACAATCGCGAACCACAAACTAATCGTCGTTGGAGCTGATGCACTCTACACCAAGCCATTCACAACCACTACGCTAATGCTTGGACCAGGTCAAACAACCGATGTCATTCTAGTGGCGACCAGGATCCAGGATACTATTATATTGCAGCACGTGCATATGAAAGCTCCCAAAATGCACCATTTGACCCCTCTACCACGACTGCCATCCTGGCCTACAAATATGCGCCATGTAGAGGCAGAATCGGGCCTATGATAAAACCCATACTACCTGTATTACCAAACTACAACGATACAGCTACCGTAACCGCCTTCACAAGCCAACTAAGAAGTCCTACTAAAGTCTCGGTTCCAACTGATATAACCGAAGACTTGTTTTTTACAATTGGGTTGGGCTTAGTGAACTGCAACCCTGGACCGACTTGTCAAGGCCCAAATAACACACACGATTCGCAGCTAGCATGAACAACGTATCGTTCCAATTACCACAGACAACTTCATTATTACAAGCTCACTACCTAAGCATACCAAATGTTTTCACCACTGACTTCCCTCATGTTCCACCGTTGACATTCGACTACACTGGGAACGTTCCCCTGCACTTTGGCAACCAATTTTTGGGACGAAACTATATAAACTTAAATTCGGTTCTCAAGTACAAATCGTGTTTCAAGATACTGCGATCGTCTCAACTGAAAGTCACCCTGTACATCTTCACGGATACAATTTCTACATCGTTGGTGAGGGTTTTGGTAACTTCAATCCACGAACAGACACCGGGGGCGTTTAATCTCTATGATCCACCACAAAGAAACACAGTTAATGTGCCCGTTGGCGGATGGTCTGTGATTCGCTTCCTCGCAGATAATCCAGGTATTATGTTGATCATAAACTTATGTACACTATATATTTAATTATTTAGAACCAATTGATATGATGATTATTTCTAAGTTATCTGGTTGACAATAGGTGTTTGGTTAATGCATTGTCACATAGATTCACATCTCAGTTGGGGTTTTGCTATGAGCTTCTTGGTTGAGAATGGGCCTGAAAAACTACAGTCGGTCCAAGCGCCGCCATTAGATCTACCTCCTTGTTAATGCATATGAACAAGAAAATGATCATATAGTCTTAGATTAAAAGAACAATGATATTCTGTATTATTAATCGATTATTTATAGGAGCACAATCAGGATAATTACAAAACAAATCTAAGCAAGATTACAGTATACACCAACTAGTATATTCTCTCTAATACAAAGTACTAACTATTGTAATGCGCGCTTACGAACCAGCTTTCGACAACAAAAAAAACAACAATATCGCGTTTACTTCATCATCGAATTTAATGTCTATAGAAAATAACCTTTATTCTCATTGATCTCCAATTTATAATACAAAATATGAGATAATAATGGAAGCAAGATCAATCTATACAAACAATGATTCCTAAATATATGATCTATTCGGAGTCCCTACTCAGTCAAATCAGGACTCCTTCCATCCGGCAACAAATAAATGATCTACTTTAGAAAAGAAAATGATGTTTCACCATAATGTAGTTGATTTGAGCCACTTATGAGTCACTAATCCATGTATGAGTAATGAGTGTATGACTGTTGATAGACTAGCCTACTAGGCTTCTATCCAAAAAAAGCCCAGTACACAAAAGTAAAGGCCATTATCGAGTAGGGTATGAGTCATGCCCTATCCTTTGATTGAGAGACGACGAAAATAACACTTTCGTTATGTATCAATTTTGATTTTATTTTTCCACTACTAAAAAAAGTACAGAGTTATCGACTTATAGTCTCGGTTTTGCACATTACATATTTAAAAAAATCTTCGGTCTGCTGACCTCGGATCCCATAGCCTAGGTCCGCCCCTAAATCGACCATAAATGTGTCTAAACTCGATATTTTTAAATGTACAAACTCCATCCAATGTGTGTGCATAATTCATTTTGTGTCTGTAAGACTGCGTAAATCTCTCACGCCCTTTGCCACCTCAACCCAAAAAGGCGTTAAAACCCGCCCCTGGGGAGGCGTGAGACTATGTGTTGGTTTGATTTAATTTTATTATGTGATAGGGGCGCTCCACCTTATCATTTTTGTTTTAACAAAATAAAAAAAATGGAATCCTTGTGATACCATCGCACACCTTATTGATTGTCTCACTTTGCCTACATGACGATGACATGACTGGCCGTTTTTCGCCTTTTAGTGAAACCATAATTAATATTTACTAGAAATGCATAATAGGAATTAGTAAATTCTATTGTGTAATGTATATCTCTTCCCTAAAATATGGGATTATCTTGTTATATATATGGTTTAATATCACTAGAGAGAGTCACTTTGCATTATAATTCTATCATCGTATCAAGCCTCTAAACCCAATTCAGTCTTGTTTCTCTTCTCGGAACCATCATCACCGCACCTGCACATCTGTCCCTTTTCTCTCTTTAACCATGGCTTCTTCTCCTTTAACCCCGACAGTCACAGTACCAAACATTAATAACTTCATCCTTGTCTCTCTTGATATCGAAACAGGACACTACACCTCATAGTTTGAATTATTTAAAATCCACTACAAAGCTTTTCAGGTCTTCGGCCACCTTTAATCCAAACCTGTTGCGCCACTTCTTCGTTGGACAAAGACAAGGAGAAATCCCAACTAGATGAGTCGTGGGAACATCTTGACTCCATTTTTTACAGTGGATTTACAGTACCATCTCCACCGCTCCCGAGAATCTTTTTCAAGATAACAAAGCCACCCACACAATGGATCTCAACTTCATGTTTGCCAACATTAATTTGGTTCAATTTAACATGTCAGCGTATTGTCAGATATGAAGTAATTTTTGATCAACTAACCAACATAGAGTCTACCATCACCGATGAACAATTGGTCCTGCAACTCCTCACCGTCTCAATGACCAATATGAGGGTATTGCCATAATCATTGAAAAAAACAATACCGCTGCCTGACTTCTATGATACGTGTTCCTGACTATGTATGGCAGAAACATAAAAAGTTAATCAAGAGCGTAATGTTGTACAGGCCATCGGTTCTGTCCTCAACACCACAATAGATAAGGCCACGCGTGAAATCAGGGAACACGTGAATAATCGGGAAAACGACAAGATTACTCTAATCACAGGTGCGCTCGGGGCTCCACTTAAACTTCTTCGTCTTCTAGGTATCCGCAGTGTTCACAATTTTACCCACCTTGGGTAAGCCCACAAACAGGTTACCAACAATGGGCTCATTGGAATAACTTGCCACCATGTCCATATTCAACAACTCCAAGGCCCGCTTCCATTGCCCCGAGGATTCTTGGTCCGAGAATGGCTCATTCGCATGCGACCAACTATGCTCCGACTGACATTGATCAAGCTCTATACACCATGTCTCTTTAGCAACTGGATCAACCATGGACCATGGACACCAGAGCTACCGATCACATGACTCCACAATCTGGTATGTTCCAGTTTATTTTTAATAATGGTATTGTTCGAAATATAATTGCGTGTGATGGTGAAACCATTCTTTCTCATGAACAAGGCAACCTAACTTTCCCCCTCCCCTACTACCCTTCAAACTAAATCAAGTCCTTTATGCACCATCTTTAATAGCAAAAAATCTTATTTATGTTCGTCGCATCACAACCGATAACCAAGTTTTTGTTTAATTTGAACCATATGGTTTTACTATGAAGGGCTGCAAGACAAGGAATCCTATCCTATGATGCAATAGCTCAAGGGACCTCCACACATTTGATCCAACACAAGTATCCAAGATCACTTCTCCATCAACTTTTGCATTTATAAAGATATATAGCATCAACGACTCGGTCACCCGAGCCCTATTATGTTGTCTTGAAACTTTTAATTCTATTAATTATGGATCTTTAAAACCAAAATTTTGTCAATCATGTGTATTTGGAAAACATATTAGACTTACTTTTGTTGAATATATTACAACTACTTTGATGTCATTTTATATAATTCATAACGATCTTTAGACACCCCCAATTATATGCAAACAAACAATTCCAACAATTTTTTCAACTTAATGGCATGTATTTTTGTTTTTCTTGCCCACATTCCTCATAACAAAATGGCATAGCGGAACAAAAAATCTGATCCATTAACAACATCATTAAAACCCTTGTAGCCCAATCTTATTTATCAAACACATATTGTTATCATGCACTTGAAACTGCAATCTATTTACTCAACTTGTTACCTAACAAAATTCACAGTACCATACCCCCACTCAACATGTATACCATTGTGTTATATCATACTACTATCTTTGAGTTTTTTGTTGCCTTTGTTACCATCTCATTCCCACACCACTATACATAACTTAGACTACCGTTCCAGCCCTTGTGTATTCCTCGGATATTCACCCATTCATCGAGGATACAAATGCCTTGACCTTGCCACTAATAAGATCATCATAAACTGACATGTCATCTTCGAAGAAACCAATTTTCCTGTTCTCAACCATCTTCTACACTCCTATGATTTCCTCACTAATCATTTTAAACCACTATTTTTGGCCACAAGTTCAACCACACGCCACATCGCTTGTCTTTTCATACGAACCCACCCCATTCTCCCCCCTTCTACTGTCCCTCTTGGCAACCTCCCAGCACATCCCTTAACCAAACTTTTACACATCTTGGACCTCGTCCACCCTACCCTAGCCCAACCCACACATATTATACCCAACACTCATCGTTCAAAACTAACTGACCAACCCGACACTTCCAACCCATTCCCCACACAAAATCCACTTCTCGCACAAAATCTAATCCTAACACAGGCTTCCTCCACAATGTCACTTATTCCAACTCCACCTCCTCTTACTCATACCATTCGCACGCGTGCAATGGATGGTATTTTTAAACCCAATCAAATACTTAACCTCCTTTCATTCGTCATTTCTCCTATACCCAAAAACCTAAATTATGCCTTGTTCACAATGGAATGGCATAATGCTATGACCACCAAATTTAATGCTCTTATTAAAAAAAACTAAACTTGGAAATGGGTACTTTGGAACGTTACAAAGCTCGGTTGGTATGTGATGGATCAAATCAACAGGTTAGGGTGGACTATAGTGAGACTTTCAATGTGGTCGTTAAAATGGCCACTATACATACTGTTTTATCTTTGGCATTATCTTAATCTTGATTGATTCATAAGTTAGATGTTACCAATGCTTTCTCAGATGGATCTTTAAATGAGAGTACTGTTTATATGTACCAACCCATGGGGTTCAGCATCGTGATTTTCCGAATCATGTGTGTTTGCTTAAGAAGTCTTTTTATAGTCCTAAGCAGGCACCACATGCGTGGTATCAACGGTTCATGGATTTTGTCACTACCATTGGATTCAAGCAAAGTTGGTGTGACAAATCTTTGTTTACTTATCATCATGGTTGTGATCCTACTTACTCATATATGTGGATGGCAATATACTTACCACATCTAATGATCCCTTACGCCTTCATTTGATGTCACGTTTGGCAGATGAGTTTGCTATGAAAGATCTCAAGTCTGTTAGTTATTTTTTGGGGATAAATGTCTCTCGCAGTGATAACACAATGTTTCTTACCCAACAGCCTTATGCAGCAGATATTATTGAATGCACTGGCATGTAATCCTACAAATATGTGGTCACCTCTATTGATACTAAACAATAAGTTAGTGCTACATCCATCCCTGGGTTTAAGAATCCCACCCTTTACCGTAGCTTAGCAGGATCTCTCTAGTATCTCAAATTTACTAGACCAGTTATCAGTTATGCAGTACAACATGTGTTCATTTACATGAACTCGCCCCGGATTGACACTGGAATGCTTTAAAGCATATTATTCGGTACCTTCAAGACACCTCTTCATATGGTTAAATTCTAAGTTCTTGTAACGAATACACATTATGTGTTTATACTAATGCTAACTGGACTGGATTCCCTGACACGCGTCATTCTACTTCTGGATATTGTGGCTATTTGGGTCCTAATCTCTTATCTTGATCCTCAAAACACAAAACCACCATTTCTCGATCTAGTCCTGAAACAAAATAACGGGGTGTTGCTAATTAATGTGGTGGTTGAAATATGTTGGTTACGTAATCCGCTTTTGGAACTTCACATGTCGTTGACGACTGCTACTTTTGTGTATTATGACAATATTAGTGCTATTTACCTGAATGGCAATCCAGTTCAACACCATGTACTAAACATATTGAGTTAGATATTTATTTTTTACGAAATATGTTCAACGTGGTATGGTCTGCATTCTTCATACTCCTACTCATTATCAGATTCTTGACATCTTAACCAAAGGGTTACCTCGTGTCTTGTTCGATGATTTTATATTCAACTGTGGGGTGTAATAGATTACTAGATATACATAAAATAGGGATTAGTATATTCTATTGTGTTTATCTCTTCTTAAAATATGGAATTATCTTGTAACTAACTATATATATGATTCATTATCAATAGAGAGAAATCACTCTGCATTATTGTTCTATCAATAGCTTTTTTTGAACAACCAACAAATAAAAGTTCGGCTATCCAGGATAACCCAATGGCAAAAGGCGACCTCATACGTCCGCGATCGCAGACAACGTTGTCCACCATCACCCGTTCCGAGGAAACCCACCGCGCAAAGGCCCACTCGAAAAACCCGTTCGAACTTGAGACCTTTGGTCTTCAAACCCAAATCTTGACTTCCCCTCCCATGCCAGTTGAATGTAGCGAAAAAAGGTTAAACCTAGATGAATATACGGAAAGCTACCTAGTATATACATGTGAGTACATGTGTATAAAAATCAGCACCCACCCATTTGATAATTGATTAGTAATTTAGAAGGTGAAGTAAATGAAGAGTCAGCTATAATGTAGCCGCAAGTGACAGTACGTGTACTCAGCCTCTGAGTTTAAGTTATTACAGCATTTAACACACCACACAAATACACAATAGAGGTGAAATAGATCTGACGATTCCAACTCATCGTTTTATGGCAGTAATGATTGATCGGGTCCATATCAGGCCCAACCAACTCTCTTTTACTTATTTTTAATGCTACATGTTTTCTTTTATCACTATTCAAAACAAATAATGTTATATATAAACTCTGTTAATGTTAATCTGTTAATAAGAGGCATAGGTGATGGAAGTGTAGTGTATGTATGTAACCAATGTTTTAGCCTCTGGCTAATCTTGGTTTTGTGGTGGCATATAAAGTCTGCTTTGCTGATAAAAGAAAAAAAATATATAAACTCTGTTGATTTCATTTTATACAAAATAAGACCAAACGTAGCGGTGACAAAGACAAACGTCCTCCACTTCAAATGGGAGAATGTGATTGGCCCTAAAAAAAGAAGAATTCCACACCGTGAAAATTTTCACGCCAAAGCCAAAAAAGAATAAAATTGCCTCGGGGGCAGTGTTGGGGCATTGTGGGGTGTTTTTTGGAAATCTACGCCCATTTCACACTACCACTACACACAGTCTAATTACAAGTCTATGCGAAATGAAATAAACACATTAAACAAGTATGTATTATTTGTTGGATATTTTAGTGTAATTGGATTGACTGTTTAACCAATATTTTTATAATAAGCCCCTATGGGATGGGGTCCGGGGTCAGCGCCCCTGGGAGCAGGGTCCAAGGGGCAAAGCCCCTGGCTAGGTCGAGCTGCTATGGTAAAAATGTCTTAGAAAATTAATTTTCGAAAATAGAGGGACTAAATTTGACAATTTTGAAACCCTTGGGAAACTGCCTAAAAGGCAGTTTATGGGCCATTTGATTGATTACGAATTCATCTTCTTCTTGGTCAAATTCTCTGGTTCTTCTTCTCTCAATCATACACATACAAAAAATTTTCGATCTCTGATTGTATCCGATTGAATATTCGATTGAACCATTGAATTGATTCAATCTGAAAGCGATTACGTGCCTTCAGAGATTTCTGTTATCCGGTTGTTCGTTTGTTTTACTGTAAATCCCCAACATTATTTAAGAGCAAATTGATCCTTTCGCCAATGAGAGAGCAAACGTTACGGGGTGTTAAAAGGGCCCTCCACGTCACCCCTTCTGACGCTACAAACCATTACACCTATGGCGCCAAAGGGCCCTGCCACTTAGGGTGTGGCCATACTCAGTCCGATGAACAACAACGGAACCGGAACCCGTACAAGTATTCTTTTTTATGGTTTTCGGTTGATGTAAAGTACATGTTGATTGCTATATAGATCAACGAGTATTGGTATCGTACTGGTATAATATGTACCGAACCGATGCTGGCTGAAAAGTCACCACGAAGAGTAGGAGACTTCCTCTAGTTGATACAAAAAACAATATTTGAATAAAATGATATAACTATATCAGGAGAACTCATGAACTAACGAACAATTCAAAAAACGTTTAGTTATATTCACAGTTTCACTAATATGGAAACAAGAACTCCAACTTGTTTCCGCCACTCACTACAAGAAAAGTGAGCAATAGATGCGACTTTTGTCGTCTCTATTGCTCCATTTAGTCGCCGCTAAAGGCGATAGAGGCGACTTTTTTAAAGTCGCCTCTAATGATGTCGCCTCTATTGCTTGTAATTCTTGTAGTGACTGAATGCGAAGCAAAAAAGAAATAAGAAAAAAAAACAATAAATAAATGATTATTAGTGAATAGTGAGCATCTTTAAAATAAAGAAATTTTCTTCAAAGTTTATTATCAAACTTGGGACATTCAGATTTACAATTATTAATAAAAAAAATACTAATATTTATATTATTCTATGACATTAGTAAATATAGTCAGTTATTTTTACAAATACATAACGTAACGTTAAATGATTTATGACCTGTAATGTTCAGTTTATTTATTAGGATGTTTATATTATTAAGATTGAACTTACAAAACCATAAATGATTTAATGATTCTGATTTCTGAGCATCACATGAACATTTGAACTATATGCAGCCTGGACCCTAAATGTACTATTTCTTTGTTTTTTTAAACAGAAGCAGTACAACATTTTATATTTTAAAATAAAAAAAAATGTTAACAATGTCGGAACTATATGATTTGCAGGGGTAACACATGCAACATGTCCAACGGGACATATGTGGCGTAGCAAAATTGGTTTTCTATAATGTAGTGTGATTGTTAAAAAAAATGTGTTTGCCTCCACCTCATATTTACCGTGTATTATCTTTCTATAATCTATATCTATATCTATATCTATATCTATATCTATATCTATATCTATTAATATATATAAAAGAATTGAACATTGCTGACGTGGCGTACAATTGTGCCTTCAACCTCTCCATGAAACTGCCACGTGGCATCATAATTGAAAGATTTTAGTGTTTTTGAATTATTTCCTTTTTTAATTAAAAAAAAAAGATAAACATAAAACTCTAAATTTATCTCTCTATCTCTCAATTCTCAATTACTAAAATTAAAATGAGTTATTTTAAGAAAAAAGAATTTAAAAACAAATTTAAATTTTTCTCTCTTATGTTCCTCCCATAATTTTTAAACGTTAATATCTTTTATATTCGAGATTTTTTAAATAAAAAAATTACACCAAATTAACGAGCGTTTTATTATCTTTCCAACGAGTACCATAGTGCTATATAAAAAACGGAGAAAAAAAACGACTATTTTTTGTGGGGTTATGTTCATACAGAAAAAAAACACAAAGTGTTCAGGTTATTCATTAAACATGTTTTTTTCTTTTAAACCAGATTTTTATCTACGATGTTGAAATTCAGCCAATCGCCATGCTATCATTGGAATTTTACTCTTCTAAAGATAGATAGGTATACTTCATCAAGAGAAACTAGGAGAAAGAATCGCGTAACACTGCAACACATGGTGTCACCTTATAGCAAAGTTATTTTTTTATTTATTTAATTACAAGAGTAATAATTATTACTATTAGTATTAGTATTATTAGAATGGTTATATTTTTTAACACTTATCATGAATTCTACATCTATATAAGTCAAAGTCAAATTGTAACATATTTTAAATTACGTGAAGATGATTATATGTTGAAGGTTGTCCTTTTAATACTATATTATGTTTAATATGGTTTATGCTTTTTATTTTTTTTAACTTTTTAAATAAATGTTTTTTTTAACTAAAATTGATTATGTTTAAGTTATTTACTCTTTTCGTGATTTGGGTTTTCTTTTTTTTTATCATTTTTTATTAAATCATATTAAATTTTTCAACCCCGGGACCTTCCCGGGGTAATCAGCTAGTATATATATATTGCAAAGGGATTAATCCTACATGTCATACTCTTATGCAATCTCTCCTTTGAGAGATGCCACATAGGATGTGATGTGGCAAGTGTAAACCAATTAAAAAAAAGAAATAAATATGATTTAACCTAATTTATTAAATACCTAATCTACTAAATTTAAATATTAAAACTTTATTATTTTTTCTCTCATTTTTCCTCTAATAACCTTTAAACGTTAATATCTTTTATATACGAGATTTTTTAAAGAAAAAAATTACACCAAATTAACGAGCGTTTTATTATCTTTTCAACGAGTACCATAGTGCTATATAAAAACGGAGAAAAAAAATGACTATTTTTTGTAACCCGACAGGTATTGTGTCGGGTTCGGTATTAGTTTAAAAAAATTGTGGGTTTGGGTCGAGTCTGGGATTAGGTGATACCCGATCCGATTACCCGAAACAACATACCCAAATACCCGAACTATATACCCTATCATATACCCATGAATTTTTTAACGCATCACATAACCTTTAGACTAATGCATTCGATATTTCAATAATTAACTTTTTTTTCTTATTTTATGTTAGTTCTTTTTAGAATTATCGATTACAAACTTCCGAATTCATTTGTAATGGCACTAGATTTATACCCCGACGCAGAGATTCGTTTTTTTAATATTTAAATATGATAACTTATGGCAGAGATTTGTTTAAAATAATAATAATAATAATAATTCATGTTAGATATTTCAACCTGGGACGCTCCCGGGATAAAAACTAGTTTTATTATATTAAAAACTTAGACCACTCGTAGTGGAGTGTGAATGTGGCGTGAAAGGGCATTTTCGTGCCCCAATTCAAGCCCAAACACTGCCTCCTGGACGCTAATCCTCCCGAAATGGCCATGGCGTGAAAGATTTCACGCTTGTTGCTTCTTTCTCTCGGCCAATCAAAAGGCATGGTCCCAACGGTTATATTATAAACGGCTAGTATATTTTACCATTTAAAAAAAAAATTAAACCAAATTTTCACCTATTTAAATCTCACCTCACCCCATTTTTATACATCATCTTTATACATTCTCTTAATTTTTATAAATTCTCTCATACTTTATTTTAAAAAGATGTATATTATCATGAATCCATCCCGCCCCCCTTTCGGTGTTCTATCTCGCCCAACCAACCCAAACGCGTATCGCCCAAACACCACACAACCGCTACCAACCTTTAACTATCAAGATTTCGACACGAATACGATGGGGTTTTCGCAACTACTTAACATGCCCCAACAATATTTTCAAGGTCCAATGGGTTTCGCGAGCAATGTGAATATTAGCGTAGGGGTATGTCGGGTTCTCAAGAAGAACCCGACCTCGATATTGTGCCGGAGATGCAACCCGAGAGCTCTCAACTCAAAAAAACGCTCTCATAAAAAAAGGGAGACGTGCAGCCTCATACACGAAAGCATTATCAAGCTTGGACCAAAGACGAGGAGTACGCGCTCGCACGAGCGTGGCTAGACATTTCGGAGGATCCCGATGTTGGTAAGTGTTATTTTTTTATATATTTGTTCTATTTTTTTTTAAGTGTAATGTATACTAACATATGTGTTTTAAATTTTTGTAGCTAACTATCAAAGTTCTCCTCTATTTTGGCAAAGGATTTGAGAAACATTTTTCAAGGAGATGGGTTGCGAGCAATATCGAGAAAACGACTCGATTTCGGGCAAATGAACCGATATAAACATGAGATGCCGTGCGTTTCAAGAAGTTTTCCAACTTGTGAAGGATAATTGAGGTAGTAGTTGTAGCGATGCGCATATTTTGAAAAAAAAAACGTTGGAAGAGTTCAACGCAACGCGTGGGACGTTCACATATATGAGGTGTTGGGAGCTTCTAAAAGGAAGTCCTAAATGGGGTAAGTACCGGGCATGACGTCTACTATTAGGCGCAAAGCTAAACGGTCCAAAACCTCTTCTTCGGTTGATCCAGAGACACCCACTTCCGATGCTCAAAAATGAGGATGTTCCCGAAGAGGAAGACGAGTTGGCTCGACCGCCCGGTATAAGAAGCACACGAAAGGGGGGAAGGGTGGAGTCGTCTTCGATGGGTGGCGAATTGAAAGAAGACTTCGAAGAGATGAATCGACGTCTTCAATATATACGAGACTTTGGAGCTAGGCGTTTGGAGACTATGAAAGAGAGAGCCGCTGAAAACAAGAAGTTCGTCGCGATCCAAGAGGCGCATCAAATGGAGAAAGACGATGATTTTTTTGTCTAAATCGATCGACAACCTCACAGGAGAAGTGTTAATATTAGCTTATTAGCTCAAATGCGTAGGCAACAAATCCGTGATAAATACAAACTTTAGATTGTTCCTCTTTTTTTGGTATGTTCGTGTTTTTTTATTTATGTTATTGTAATCCTTTTTATTTGTGTTTATTGAAATATTTTAATGAAATATTATTTGTATTAAATTTCAAAAATAATAATAATAATTGGGTAATGATTGGAAGAGGCTTGAAACCACTACACCCCTTGTTAATTTCAAGCCCCATGGTTGTGGTGTTGTTGGTGCCGACTGTGTTGTGACAAGTTTGATGATGGTTCCCGGTTGGTTTAAAATACAAACAATCTTCTTACATATTGTAGAGACATTTGGTCCACCTCTTCTTCTGCAGATGTCTGCAGATGTGGTCCACAGACTGCAAACGTTTTGCCTCAGAAAAAACAAACAAAACCTTAGTAAGCGAACAAACAAACAACACATTAGAACAACTTATACAAGTTGTAACATGCATAGTGCTTATGACGATAAACAATATAGTAGTACAAAAAGGCAATACACCCTAAAAGTCCTTAACTTTAATCCTACGTCTCCACAAACTCATATCCTCGACTAGGTCCTCGGAAAGGTGTGAGTTTAACAAATCCTTTCTACCTCCGTCCTCCCAAGTTAATTTCGGTTTGCCTCTACTTCTTCTCCCCTCCACAATAAGACTTTCTATAGTTGTAATTGTGGATGTCGCTTGTCTCCTCCTTACATGCCCAAACCACCTCAACCTCCCTCCTTTATCTTATCCGAAATACTAACTACTCCTAACCTCTCTCTAAAAACCTCATTTCTTATCCTATCCAACCTAGTATTCCATATATCCACCTCGGCATCCTCATTTCTGCTACCTCAAACTTACGCGCCTGAGACTTCTTGTGACACGTAACTCTGTTCCATATAGCATAGCAGATCTAACTGTAACCCTATAAAATTTTCAATTAAAGTTAGGAATCTCTTGTCGCCCACTGCCTGAGTGATTGTTTTCCACCTACACCATTCAACATGAACCCAGCAGGGTCACTATCCAACTCCCCCATCACATTAAAACTTATAGATGTGATAAAAGTTTATTATCTGTTACTCAACTAAGTTTGATTGTCCTATCCTTAATATAATTTCACATTGATGGTTTATTAATTCAGACAGTCAATCCCTTTATCATATGTTTACCTACTTCACATGAACTTTATTCTATTTATAATCAACATTTATAATTAATATTTGATTTCACTAATCCGAATAATTAGTTATTGACCGCCACCGATTTTAACTAACGAAATATGTGTTGGCGATTTCAACTTTTAATACATTGGCCATCAACGGAACATGACTAAAAATAAATATGTTCCATTTAGATAATTAGTTAGTAGTCCATTGGCAGCCAATATATTAAAAGCCGGGACCGTCTACACACATTTTCTTAGTTGGAATTTGTGACTGCCAATTGTTAATAGTTAGAATTATTTAAATCCAATAGTCCCTTATAGGTGCATTCATTGTGTGTAGCCTGTGTTGTTTTGTGGGAGGGAGGTGAAGAAATATTTTTTTTTGTTTCAAAAAGTCTATAGTTGGGACTTGGGTTTTAGTTATAAAAAAACCTGGTACTTGTTTGATTAAAAAAAAGACTTTACACCACAATAATTCTATTAAAATGTTTATTTTTAATTTAAAACTATTAAAACCTTATACTAATTCAAATATATTAAAATCTTTCTTAGGACAAAAAGGATTGGTGAAACCACTTTTGCAAACCTTAGTCTAATTCACTTCTGTCAAAATATTCTAAGTATAGAACTGTTGAAGAAGGAAGATCAAACTGCTGAAGAAGAGATTCCACAAGTACTGAAGAAGAAAAGTCATCAGAAGTTCTGAAGTTCAAACCAGACATTTCTACTGAAGAACTACTAAAGACAAACTACTCATCAGTAGTTTGTCATTCATCAGTACTTATGAGAAGATCTTTTCCACCGCCTTTTTGTATCAGTAGTTTATTAGTTTAGTATTACTTTTACTTTATGTACAAGTTCCAATGCTGCAACTTGTTGCAACTTGTTTCTGAACTTTCTTTTTGGTAAGGTTCATGTATTTGTAAAGTCTATAAATAGAAGGGTTCATCCCTCTGTTTTAGACATTGATTTTAATACAAAAATCCTTCAACACATATTATTGTTATTTCCATTTCATATTTATTGAGAATATGTTTAAGTGTTTCATTCTCATTCAATACTTAGATTCTCAATAAATACTTATCATTTATTAGTTTTTCAATCCAGGGGGAGTTATAACTCCTGTTGATAAGTGTAGCTTTAAACTCATAACATTCCGTTGTGCTATCACTGATCAAGAACTTGCTAAACACCTAAGTGTTCACTAGCAAGTTCATACAAAAGAGCAATACTGATCCAACAATTGGTATCAGAGCACTGGTTTATCTGATCACATATCAATCTAACACATTGAGAATCAGACACAGGCTCTTATTGATATTCAATAAAGGATTATAAGCTCTCTTTTATCAACATCCATCACTTTAAGAGATATTTGACAAATCAATACTCTTTAAAATGGATCCTCATAATACTGGTTCTGCCAATAAACCTACTATGCTAGTAAGAAATGAATATAACATCTGGCAAAGGAGAATGGCACATACATTATCACAGACCAACACAGGTTGCTGGAAATCTGTGATATATGGTCCTCATAAACCAGTAAACATTAATCTTGAAACTAAAGAAGAGATTCCAAAAGACCCAAAAGACTATACAGATGATGATTTCCTAAAACTTGAGCTTGATGCTAAAGTTTTCTCTATGTTGGCAATGGCACTCCCAAATGAAATCTACTCTGGCCTATTACATTGTGATAGTGCCAAAGAGCTTTGGGACTGCCTCAAAGAACAGTTTGGAGGAACTGAAGAGGTGATTGCCAACACCAGAGAAATCCTGGCTCAACAATATGAAACTTTTGCTCACATTAATGGGAAAACTTTAACACAACAATTTGAAAGATTCTCCTCATTAATATCTGAGCTAAAACTAAATGGTCAGACCTACACAACTGTATCTATGCTTCATAGATTTTAAAGGTCTTTACCTGAAAAATGGGAAACATACTCTATAGTCTTAAGATCCTCACCAGACTTTAGCTCCCTCACTCTTACAAAACTTCATGGGAGATTACTTACTTTTGAAAGAGAAATTGATCAAAAGAAAAAGTTACAAAGTTCTGGCAAAACTGCTGATGACTATCTACCAGGTAGTACAACACTATTGGGACAAGACTCACCAACTTGTTCAAATAGTTTTGGATCTTTTGACCATATTGACATAACTGCTGGGATCTCATCTGAAAGATCATTCCCAGGTTATGACAATAATGATTTTGGTCAAACTGCTGATAACATGTGTTTTATCATGGATGATTTAAATAATTTCAGCAGTGATGACTTAGAAGAAATGGATATTTTGCACCAACTGGCCATGTTAAGTTTAAAAACAAATAAATTTTACAAAAGGTCAGGAAGGAAGTTTCCAGGACTCAACAGTTCAACAAAAATTGGTTTTGACAAATCTAAACTTAGATGTCACAAGTGTCAAAAGTTGGGACACTTTGCTAGAGAGTGTAGAAGCTCTGGCTTTAACCAATCTCAGTCTGGAAAAAATTTTAACCCCAATTATAACAGGAATAATGGAACACAAGGAGTGCACATTTTGTACAAGCACAAGCTCCACAACACCAATATGTGCCACAAGTACAATATGTACAGATGCCTGCTCAACAGATGCAGAGCCAACAATCAATCCCTCCCTTTCCAGCTGCTCAACAACCTCCACAGCCTCAGCAACCCTCTCAACAAAGTTTATTTACTTCAGGGTATGTTGACTGGAGCAGTCTTCCTTTTGACACCACAGAGTGTAATCCTGATGCAGACAACAAGATGTTTGGCATCAACTGGGGAGAGCCTGACAATGGCAGAAAGAACTTTGCCTTAATGGCATTTGAGGGATGCACCTCAAAATCTGCCTTGTCACAGGTATCAAAAGAATCTTTGACAAAACTGTGTTCAAATTCTTGCAAAGAATCTTTTGCTCTCATAAGAGAGACTAATGTGCACTTACAAGGAAAAGCAAATGACTCTGAGAGAAAATTCACTCAGATGAAATGTGATTTAGAAAGAAAACTTTCTGCAAAAACAAAAGAAGTTTCTAAATTAACTAACACTGTTATTGAAACCCAAGCACAAATTAAAATCATGATAAATGACCTAGGAAATGTCAGACAAGAGCTTGCTGACACCAAGGTCACATGTGAAAAATGGGTTGAATCTTGTAAGGGGTACCAATTATTTCTAAACAAACAAAGTGCTTCAAATGTTAGGTTTGGCATAGGGTACAATCACACTGAAACACCAACAGATTTTTCCCCCAAAACTACTGAAGATGGGAGAAAAATTGTTTCAGTGAAACTTCTGAAGAGGAAGAATGCACATCTTTCCATGAGAACTTTCTAAAAACTCATAAAGAAAGTTATTCAGAAGTACTGATTAATTCTGACTTTAAGCCATCAGTAGTTTCAACTACATCAGGAGTTGAGAACCTGAAAACTACTGATGACCTAAAACCAATCAACACAGTCAGAAACTTGTCTTTGAAAGAAAAGACAAAAGAATGTGAAATCTGTGGTCTGTTCAACCACAAAACAGAATTTTGCAGATATAGAAAAGTATTCAGTTCAACAAGAAAAATCAACAACTGGTTGTGGGAAAACAAATCAAAAATGATTTTGTAAAAACTTTTTCTCCCAAGAAACAACAACCAGTAAACACCTTTTCTCAGAAAAAGACAAAATCTCAACAAAGATCTTTTTCTCAAAATTCTCTTTCAGTAGTTAGACCTGAATCATCAGCAGTTTCACAAACTGCTGAGATTAAAGATCTCATAAACTTGGTACAACTACTGATGACCAAAGTTGATGGTGGTACTCAAAAGGATACCACCATTGTTCTTAATGAAAAATCCATTGCCAAAAAGACATGGATTTCTCAACTTGGTCAAGAACAAACTGTAAATGTTCTCAAGAGCAAACCCAAAGCCAAACTGGCTTGGGTTCCTAAATCTAACTAATCTGTTATCTTGTGCAGAGAGTTTCCAGAGGCTTAAATAGCATTTGGTATGTAGACAGTGGAGGCTCAATGCACATGACAGGATGCAGATACCTGATAAACAATTTTATCAGTCAAAGAGATGGATCTGTATCCTTTGGGAACAATGCTAAGGGATATGTGCTAGGACATGGCAATGTCTCCTCTGGCAAAATACAGTTTGACAAGGTCAATCTGGTTGAAAACCTTGAGTACAACTTGCTGAGTGTGTCACAAATGTGTGATAAAGGATATTCTTCCTTTTTCACAAAGACTGCATGCAAGATCATATCACCAGAAGGCCAGAAGTTGATAGAGAAGATCATTGAAGATCACACTTTGTTAATAGCCAAAAGATGTGGCAATGTCTATGCAGTGGACATTGAAAAAGACAAAGTACTGAACAACACTGCCTGTTTATTCTCAAAGGCATCAACTTCAGAGACTGATCTCTGGCACAGGAGACTTGACCATGTGAACTTTAAAACCATAAATAAAGTCACAAAAACGGGCTTGGTCAGAGGTCTACCCTTAAAAGTATACCAGTGTCAAGAACACTATGTATCCTGTTTAAAGGGAAAACAGCATAAGTCCTCCTATAAGTCTATTGAAGAATCAAAAACAACTGCATGTCTTCAACTACTCCATATGGACTTATTTGGGCCTGTAAAAATCATGAGCCTTGGTGAGAAGAAGTACTGCTTAGTCATCATTGATAACTACTCAAGATTTACATGGGTATTCTTCTTATTTTCCAAGGATGAGGCTGCTGAAATCATCAAGTTCTTCATTCTACAAGTAGAGAAGCAATATTCTCTACCTGTCAAAACCATTAGAAGTGATAATGGGACAGAGTTTAGGAACAAAACTCTGGATGAATTCTGTTTGTCTAAAGGGATTATTAGACAATTCAGTGTTCCCAGAACTCCTGAACAAAATGGTGTGGTAGAAAGGAAGAACAGAACTTTAATAGAAGGAGCAAGAACAATGTTAGCTGATTCTGGCCTACCATTATACTTTTGGGCAGAAGCAGTTAACACATCATGTTATGTTCAAAATAGAGTCCTTATTGTCAAGAGACATTCAAAGACTGCCTATGAAATTCTTCATGGCATGAAGCCCCTTATCTCCTTTTTCAGGGCTTTTGGGTGTCAATGTTTCATCTTGAACATTAAGGAATCTATTTCAAAGTTTGCTGCCAAAGTTGATTCAGGTTACTTTCTTGGTTATTCTTCAACTAGAAAAGCCTACAAGGTTTTTAACTCAAGAACCAGGATAGTAGAAGAAACACTGAATGTCAAGTTCAATGAGTCAAAACACACTCTCATTCCAGCACATCCTGCTAAACTTTTTGACCTTGACAGCTTCCATTTTGGACCTGAAAAGACTGTCACTTCATCCAAACCTACTTATTATGGTGATCAAAGGTTTGATGATGAGGATCCGGCACCATGGACTCCTCAAACAGTCATTAAGTCAACTTCAAAACCATCAGAAGTTTCACAAACTTCTGATTCAACAAATACTGAGGAACAAACTCAAACATCTGTTTCAGCACCTGCAACTACTGAAGACACTGAAACTGCTGAACCAGATATAATAGACCTCAGTAGTTTGTTTGAAGAACATGAGCCACCAACACCTGTCAGTGGTTTACAACAACTGATCGAACACAAAGACCATCCACTTGATCAAATCATAGGTGATATTGCATCAGGTGTTCTTACAAGAAACCAGCTTTCTAACTTTTGTCTCTTCTCAGCATTTATTTCACAGTTGGAACCAAAGAAGTACTAGGAAGCCCTCAAAGACAACAATTGGGTGCAAGCAATGCAAGATGAATTGCTTCAATTCAACAAGCAACAGGTTTGGGAAATCTGTCCCTTACCACCAAACAAGCAACCAATTGGCACAAGATGGGTTTTCAGGAACAAACAAGATGAACCTGGTATTATAATAAAGAACAAGGCAAGACTGGTAGTACAAGGTTACTCTCAAGAAGAAGGAATTGACTATGATGAAACCTTTGCTCCAGTTGCAAGGCTTAAAGCCATCAGGTTATTTCTGGCCTATGCCATTTCCAACAAAATAAAAGTTTATCAAATGGATGTTAAGAGTGCATTTTTGTATGGAAAGATAAAAGAGGAAGTGTATGTTTGTCAGCCACCTGGTTTGAGGATCCTTCTCATCCTGAGTGGGTGTACAAACTAGACAAAGCTCTTTATGGGCTCAAACAAGCTCCAAGAGCCTGGTATGACACACTTTCAACCTTTTTACTCAAAAATAACTTCACAAGAGGTGCCATTGATAAAACTCTTTTCATAAAACATGTTGGAAATCATGTCTTACTTGTTCAAATATATGTTGATGATATCATTTTTGGTTCAACAAACACAAAATTGTGTGATGAATTTAAGAAACTCATGCAATCAAAATTTGAGATGAGTACAATGGGAGAACTGCAGTACTTTCTGGGACTGCAGATTAAACAACAATCAAATGGAACTTTTATACATCAATCAAAATATGTTAAAGAATTATTAAACAAATTTTCTTTACAAGACTGTAAATCATGTTCCACTCCCATGACACCAACCACACAAGTTGAACCAGATGATCAAGGAAAACAGGTTGATCAAACCATGTATAGATGTATGATAGGTTCCCTTTTATATCTAACTGCTTCTAGACCAGATATTATGTTTTCAACATGTGTCTGTGCTAGATATCAATCAGCTCCTAGGGAATCACACCTCATTGCAGTCAAAAGAATCTTTAGATATCTGAAAGGAACTCCAACATTTGGAATTTGGTATCCTGCTTCAAGCAATACCAAGTTATCAGCCTTTTCAGATAGTGACCATGCAGGGTGTAAAATGTCAAGAAAATCAACATCTGGTGGTTGTCAATTCTTGGGAAACTGTCTAGTGTCCTGGCAATCAAAGAAACAAACATCTGTTGCAACTTCAACTGCTGAAGCTGAATACATTGCAGCTGCAAGTTGTACATCACAGATACAATGGCTCCAATATCAACTTCTTGATTATGGAATCAAAGAGACCAAGACACCATTGCTTGTAGACAGCAAATCTGCCATTAGCATCATTCAAAATCCTGTTCAGTTTTCAAAGACTAAACACATTGAAATCAGGTATCATTTCATAAGAGATTGCTATGAAAAAGGCAAGATTGAAGTGAAACATGTAGCAACAGCTAATCAAATAGCTGACATATTCACTAAACCCCTTGACACATCAACATTTCAGAAGTTAGTATCCATGATAGGGATGCTAAATTTGTAAGTGTTTCTCTTTACTTTTCTGCACATATTTTTTATTTTTCACTTACATCTGTTTTCAAAAATTGAAAAACTTCTGAAAAACAAACAAGAGAGAAACTACTGATGAACAAAACATCAGTATGGGGATATTTTTTCTGAAAAATGATTAACTTCTGATAAAACAACCTTCGGAAGTTATGAATAAAGTATTTATAAAGTATTTCTCATCAGCTGTTCAAAACTACTGAAGAGAAAGTGGGAACTACTGATGAAAATAATTCTTCATCGGCAGTTTAGTCAAAAAGGGCAAATCAGACTTTTTCCACATCAGAAGTTTGACCTAGGCGGTTTAAAACTTCTGATAAAGAAGTTCTAGGCGGTTTAAAACTTCTGATAAATACCTTTTTCAACACTTATCCATTCAAAAACAAAAATTCCCTCCTTCTCTCTCAAGAAAGCTCTCAACCCTGAACCTGCAAAAACACTATTAGATTCATACACACACAAACCACATGGCTTTAGTTCTTAAACAGGGACACAATCTCAGAGCCTACTTAGAAAAACAAGAAGGCGGGTCCCAATACGATGAGATCATTGATCTCGTCATCAAATCCCAATATTTCACCGCTCTCACAATAGACCCACCAATACATCCTGAAACTCTCAATGAGTTCTGGGCTAACGCTGAGACAGTGATGGTGGACGATGAGGTTATCTCTCTTGTAACACCCCAATCGATGGCGGAATCATCGAGGTGCCACGTAGTGACGATTGTTCAAAAGCTCATGGTACTAAAATGTAAATATTATTGAATAATCAAAATTGTCTTACAGGGAAATGGAAATTACATTGTCTAAATGAAATGTAAATATTGAAATAACTGAATTTAAATAAAACACTAGATGTCTCTTGCTAAGGCACTAGATCAAACTGCACCTGAAACATGTACAAAAATAGGTTGGTCAACATATGAAATGTTGTGAGCATTCCTAGATTTGATATATATAGTAGGTTAAAAAGTTATACAATTCAAGTGCAAGCTACAGTGCAAATATGTAAACTATGTATCATACAAATGAGCGAAATCAACCCTGTGACTGTATAATGTACTGTATGAACTGTAGTGTACTCAACCAATGAATGGATGATAACTTAACACTGGCCACGGATTCTCCGATGAAAAAGGGGGAGAATCAATCTAGGCGGGTTGTCAATCCAAATAGCGCTATCCAATGTTAAGGTCGGCTTGTACCATGTTAATGATTTCACTAAGTACAAATGTAATCCACATGTAATGTCTAAGCATAAAGCACGTTGTAAGCAATGCACATAGTACTAGAATTGTATTTGTAAAAAAATGTAAACTTGTATTTGAAATTGTAATAGTGTACATGTAACACCCCAAAAATGTATAAAAGCAAAAAGGGGATAGGAATACTCACAGTTCACGTAGTAGTTTGAGATTTAACTGGACAACGAGATATGAATTGAGATTACTCCCAAATGATCAACCTAAAGTATTCGATAATGCGTAAGGGAAATAACTCTAGGATATATGTATTTCTAGGGCTTCGAATTGGGGATAAACGTTTATTTGATTAATAAACAAATTGTTTATTAAATATAGGAAATTTAATAAATAAATAAATAAAAGTCTCTTTGTAAAATCTTAAGTGAATATAATCATAACATAAGGTTTTGAGTATGAAAATAATTTTTATAAAATTATTTTCTTGAAAATAGAATATTTAATCTAATTATTTCAAATTGTCAAAATATGGCTTTAATATCTAAAAATATTAAAATCAAATAATTTCTGAATCAAAAATTGTATTTCAGTTCTAGATAGTTAGAAATAATTTATGTAAAATTTTGGTACAAAAATATTGTAAAATGAATTTATTATGAATTATTTATGATTAAAACTAACAAAAAAAATTAAAAATATAAAATAAATGGTTTTTCTGAATAAAAATATTTTCTGAAATGTTTAAGAATATACAAGTTTAGGATAATTTTTGTGAGATTTAATAATATCGTTTAGATATTTTTATTGAATTATATAATTTTAAATGAATAAACTTGTAATATTTTATAATATATATTAAATAAATTATTTTTGAAAAACTAAAAATTGGATAATGAACTTTATCAGTGGAATAACATAAAATAAATTTTGTAGAATTTATATAAAATAGCTTTAGTATTTTAAAACGATTTTTTTTAAAGAATAAGGATTATAATTATAAAGGTTAAAAAAATAAAAATATGGTTGTTTGTTGTGGGGTTCGAACCTGGGCCCTTGGCCGGTTCAATACCCTTAGCAAAACACTCCAACCAACTGGTCTGAGCATCAGTTTTGTAATAGATTCAGTTTCTAAAATATTTATTATATACTTGGTTTGGTCATCTTCCCCAAATAAACATAAGAACCCTAGTTTTTTTAATAATTCAAATGAGCAAGCAATAACCCGATTATACATGGGGTTATTGCTGCTTTATAGCCGATTAATGAAACCCATAAACAAAATTGGACTTACAATCACGAATTTGTGTAAAATGCTCAGTCAAACGAAAAGTCAACTCGCGAGGAGTAGAATCTTTCAAGAGTGTTTAATCAGAAATTGGGGATGTAGGAAGTGTAATTGGCGAGTTGTGACCGTCTAAGCATGTCTAATTTATAGTGTAATGGTCGGATTAAAGATTTAGCAAGGTTTGACCATGGTTAAATGTATGCGCGTGAAAATTGTTCAATTAGGAAGGATTGGAGCTTGTCAATCGCGATGATTATGCATAGGGTTGACTCGTTTTAAATTTTCGTTCAACATAGTGTAATAATTATAGGTGATTACTGCATGATTTGAGGCCAATCATATGGCCAAAGCCGCGCACAGCAGTGAAAAGGAAAAGAAGAAGAAGATGACAGCGATTTTAAAGGGGTTAAATATATTTAGGGTTGGGTTTAATTCAAGAAGGAGCCGTAGCTCAGGTGGTTGCGTGTGTGAGTGTGCTCCTGCCTTGCCCGGGTTCGAGTCCTGTCTGGGGCAAGTTTTTTTCTTTTTGTTTTTTTTAAACATCTAAGGGAAGGGAAAGAAGCAGGCTTGGGCTAGACTCTTGATGGGCCTGCTATAAGCTGTTGGGCTCAAGTATGGACTGGAAAAATAAGGTGGGTTTAGAATTTGTCAAGAGATTGGGTTTGGGTTGTATTGGGTTAATGGATTAGGGTAATGGTTTGGGTTTAAGGGTTAGTCTAGACTAATATTTTTATTATCATTTTATTATTATTATTATTATTATTATTATTATAAATAAAAGTGACGGATGTCACATCTCTCAACTCAACAATTAAAGGAGACAAATGGCCATCACACCGGCCACACTTGCAAACTGACTGGGGTTGAATGATGTGAATGCCCCTGAAAAGTTTTGACAACTCTGCAATCCACCTAACCATGACTGAATGTGGTTATCAGGTACTCTCTCACAAGCTACCATCTTTAAAAAGTATTTTGAACCAAAATACAAACTTTTGTTTCATTATATAATTATGTGTTTGAGTCCTAAAACAGGGTCTTATGACCAGATGCCCTCAACCTTTCAACCCAATTTTTCATTCTATAGTGAATGAAACAAATTTCAGGGCATCAAAACTTTTCTTTAATGAGTTGGTGTTACATCATAATAACACTAAAAAGAAGTTTTTGTTATACCCAAGGTTCATTATGCAATGCATAATCAAAGAACTGGGTGATGAGGCTTGTGGGTAAAACTGAAATTTTGAAACCCTTAACCTCACAAGCATACTCTAGGCACAACAAACAGCTGCCTGGCCAGAAGATGACCAAGGGGAACCAGAACCAGTCCCCATGGAACCCTCATCTTCCAAACCTACACCCCCAAAGGCCAAGAAACCCAAGGTACAAAAACAAAAACCCACTAAACCAAAAGAAAAGCTGTTCAGGAGGTTGAGATGCCTGAACAACCTATTGTGCAATCTGCACTTCTTAAAGATGTGACTGAAACATCCTCTCAGTCTCATCCATCTCAACCCCACCAAGAGCACCAATCACAATCCTTTTCAAAAGAAAAAGACTTAAGAAAACTATTCCAATTGATTCTTCTTTTGAAACTGCTGAACCCACTGCCCAAACTACTGAACCAGCACCCCTAGAAAGAGATCAAAGAAACCAAGCCAGAAAAGAAAAAACTGGCCCAACAATTTGGTGTCTCTATTCAAGAAGTAGAAGATGCTGAAAGTCTGATGAATCCCAAGGGCACAATGAAGAAACCTCTGATGGACAAACTTCTGATTAAGAATCAGAAAGTACTGAAGACAATCCTTCAGTGGTTGACAAACCTTCAGTTGTTGTCAACCCATCAGATGTTAACACTTCCAACATTCAAACTGTTGAACAAGAGCCTTCCAGATCAACTGAACCTACTCAACCAACTCCTGTTCCTCCTAAGCCTAGTACAACAGTTACCACAATGACTGTACTATACCCTTCTCCAATCTCTCAATCAGCAGAACTTCTTGAGAAGAGTTTTAGTGGCAGCTCAGAAGAATCCAAGGAAGACCAGATTGGAAAACTCTGGAAGAAAGGGATGACTTGGACTTAAGCCTGGATGAAAAGCTACAGGCTTATGAAGCTGAACTTCAAAGGCAGGCTAGCCTAGACAGAATTGCTGAGGAAGATAAAAGACATCAACTGATGTCTTATTTATAAGAACAGCAAGATCAATGCCCACACATTAAAGAGACTCTCCATGGAAGAGCTGACAAGAAGAGCTCAACTTATTGCAGACAAACTTGCAACAAGTAAAGATACAAAAGCCAAGAGAGCTCAGATGATAGAAGAACTAGTAGCTAATGGTTATGGTTCAAAAGCCTCTGTGTTCAAATGGAAAGAAGAAAGATTGATGGACACTTATAGAAAATATAAGGCTGCAAGGGCTGCAAATCCAGAGAAGTTTCAAACTGCTGAAGTGCCAACTTCAGTAGTTAGAACTTCTGGTGTTCAAAGAAGACCAGCTACTCAAAAGAAGAAATCAGAGGAGAATGTGAAGACTGATTTCAGAATGGTACTACTAGAAGGAAGTACAGTAGTCCATTCTGACTTTGACTTAGAAGAAAAAACTCTGATCACACAATTCAGGGATCCTTCCACCTTTGCCTACCAAATTCAGAAAACCATCAAAGACAAACTGCACACTAAGGTAGTTACTGAACATCATTTACCAACCTTTCAACTACCTAATGTGATGCAACAACAACAAGGAAGTGAATCCCACCTGAGAGTCACTGAAGTTGAAAACATCCAAACACTCAAGAGAAACCCAGGGTACCACCATGGTTCCCTACACTTTAGACTTTGACAAGTCTAAAGTACCTATCATCAGATGGTCCTTTACTGATAACAACTCAGTACTTGTGACAAGAAGAGATCAGACAAGCAGAGCCTATAAGTCGATGAATGATCTGAAGAAGCTATCAACTCAAGACCTACTTACAATCCAACATCTAGAACCACAGAAAGGGTCTCTCACTGATGAACAGCTGAACCAGCTGAAGAATTCCATGTTCAAAGGAATATGGAAAATTGTGAAGGACAGAAGAGAACAATAAGGAATTAGTAAGGTTTTGGCTTCATCAATCCAGGGGGAGATTGTTAGGACAAAAAGGATTGGTGAAACCACTTTTGCAAACCTTAGTCTAATTCACTTCTGTCAAAATATTCTAAGTATAGAACTGCTGAAGAAGGAAGATCAAACTGCTGAAGAAGAGATTCCACAAGTACTGAAGAAGAAAAGTCATCAGAAGTTTTGAAGTTCAAACCAGACATTTCTACTGAAGAACTACTGAAGACAAACTACTCATCAGTAGTTTTGTCAGTAGTTTGTCATTCATCAGTACTTATGAGAAGATCTTTTCCACCGCCTTTTTGTATCAGTAGTTTATTAGTTTAGTATTACTTTTACTTTATGTACAAGTTCCAATGCTGCAACTTGTTCTGAACTTGTTTTTTGGCAAGGTTCAGTATTGGTAAAGTCTATAAATAGAAGGGTTCATCCCTCTGTTTTAGACATTGCTTTTAATACAGAAATCCTTCAACACATATTATTGTTATTTCCATTTCATATTTATTGAGAATCTGTTTAAGTGTTTTCATTCTCATTCAATACTTAGATTCTCAATTAATACTTATCATTTATTAGTTTTTCAATCCAGGGGGAGTTATAACTCCTGTTGATAAGTGTAGCTTTAAACTCATAACATTCCGCTGTGCTATCACTGATCAAGAACTTGCTAAACACCTAAGTGTTCACTAGCAAGTTCATACAAAAGAGCAATACTGATCCAACAATCTTTATTCATTATGTATATTTTATTTTAATTTATATTTAAAACATTTAAATATTAAAAAGAGTTAATTGCCAATTTAGTCCCTGAGGTTTGTCAAAAATTGTCTCTTTTTTATCCAAATCTTTTTTTTTTGTTACATCTGTGTCCCTGAGGTTTCATTTCTTTGCCATTTTAGTCATCAGCACTAACTCAGTTAACAAAAACCCAGTTAAGTCAGGGGGCATTTTTGTCCATACACACCAAACTTTTTTCTTTTGTCATTTTCATCCAAAACCCTTTTTTAAAAACTGATTAAACCCCCCCCCCCCCCAATCCTTCTCTCATCAGCCATCAGCATCAGTCACCATCACCCCTACCACCGTACCACCCACCACCTCCACCATCAACAACAACATCCACCACAATCACCCCTCGCCGCAGCCTCCATTCAATTAAACTAGTGATGAAACAAAAATGGGGAAATCGATTGGTGATGAAATAGGACCTAATTCCCCTTTTTCTTCCAGATTTAGGGATGATGAGAATGAAGGCAACAGTGGCCTCATGTTGTCCAGCTTGTGTTACCTGCGAGCAAAGGTAAGACCCCAACGAACCCATTTCCTTAGGATTAGTATTCTGACGTGGTCACCGGTGGTTTTGGGCCGACGATGTAGACAACAAAGACGGAGGAACCAGTGGTAATGAAAGGTTAGGATGTAAGCAGTGGTGGTGGGTTATCGAGGGAATTGGAGTTTTGACGAGATAGTGATAGTTGTTACGTCTAGAGACGAGTCAAGAAGATGGGTCAACTCTCGGTCAACGAATGTCAACTGGGTCAACAGAAATAACCCAGTCAGCACAGGTCAATAGCAGGCAAACTTAATGCAAAGGAAAGGTATAAGCATCCATCTAGTTATTTATATGTTTTTTTTTTGAAAGGTAGTTTTTTATATGATAACAATGGTGGAGGTGGTGGGTGGTGCTGTAGAAGTTGATGAGGGATTGAGACTTGTGTTGTGTCTTCATCGAGCAAAAATATATATTATATGATTTGTCTTGTGTGGACCTCTACCATGGTGTGTAGTGCGGTAGAAGTTGATTTACGTGAAAAATTGGGTAAAAATAGTGAAGGGTGAAAAGTGCAGAAGTAGGGTTCATGGTGGAAAAGATGATATTAATAAGGGGTGATAGGAATTGGATGAAAATGGCAAAAGAAAAACGTTTGGTGGTGTATGGACAAAAATGCCCTTGATTTAACTGGGTTTTTGTTAACTCTGTTAGTGCTGATGATTAAAATGGCAAAGAAATGAAACCTCAGGGACACGGATGTAACAAAAAAAAGATTTGGATGAAAGTGGCAAATTTTGACAACCTCAGGGACTAAATTGGCGATTAACTATATTAAAAATCTTTTTAAGTTTAAATAAATTAAATTAGTTTATTTTGGAAAATCGTGGACAACACCGCGTAATCCGGGAAAAAGTAGAAAAAGTGGGTAAAAGCCGATTGACGTTGACGTGTCACACAAGGAAACGGAGAAGTCTGGGATGACTCCTTCTTCCTAAGTGCACTAGCTCTCAGGGCTTGACTGTTGTAGCTCATTTACTACTTATTTATATGTGTTGATTTTGGCTACCATGATCTTTTGTTAATCGTTGTAACTTAACCATTAATCAATTAGTCAATATCTATGAAACTTTAGCCCACTTGAGTTGAAACAAAAAAAAAGGCTTTGTGGATTGTCGATGATAGCTATCAAGAACGAAATGTTGGATGGTATAAACCGTGAAGAGTTGATCCATCAATTTGATATTACTTTAATCATCGTTAAAAAAAAGTTTACATTATTTATATCGTTAAGGCTTAAGCTAAGGGCCACCTGTTTCACGGCTCAGCCTAGATACCTGAATTTTTAGGACCTACCTATCAACTAATTATTCCACTAGTCTACATTTATTTGTTTTTTGTTTTTTATATATGCAAGTCTATAAATAAAAATCATTCAACTCATTTTTACTAGAAAATATAATACAAAAGAGTTAATTGTCAATTTAGTCTCTGAGGTTTGTCAAAAAATGTCGCTTTAGTCCAAATAGTTTTTTTTTTTCTCATCTGTGTCCCTAAGGTTTCCATTTTTTGCTATTTTCATCGAACTCCTAACTCCGTTAAAAAATCAGCAAAGTCATGGGTATTTTGGTCACTTTACATATGTACTTCCTTTTTTTTTGCCATTTTCATCCAAAACCCATTTTAACTTTTTATTATTATTATTTTATTATTATTATTATTATTATTATTATTACTATTATTATTATTATTATTATTATTTTGCTTTATATATATGTTTTTTTTTATTTTGAAAAACCAATTAAAACTTCCATTAACTTAACTATCTTTAATTACAACCAAAGTCCAAAACAACTTGCTTCCATTCCATTCACCATATTTGGGGCCAATTGTTCACATCTAGCACCCACCGTCTCCATCGCTGTGAGGAGCTACCGAAGCTCGCCGGAATAAACCTACTCCTACCATTCCCTCCATCATCCGAACTCGAGCTCTATAACAGTAGCTCCATACACCACCACCGTAACCTCAACCCCATCATCACATGAGACCACTACCACTTCCGTTACCCAACCCCCTGAGCACCCATCATCACCGGAGATCGTCGCTGCCTTCATCTTCTCTGCCAGTCTCCTCTTTCTCTCTTTCTCCCCCCCTCTCTCCTGCTCCAATTCCCCTCTCTCTCTAGATCCGGTCCCTTTCTTTCTCTACCTCTTCGATTTCACTCTCTCTTTATTCTCTGGCTGTTGTAAAGTGTATGTGGTGTGTGTATTAGAAACACTTGACCGAAGAAAAGTTGGTGGCAGGTGATGATGGTGATGTTGATGGAGTTGTTGTTATACACACACACACACACATATATATATATATATATATAGGGTAAGGATAATGTGGAAACCCATCCTTATACGGTAAACTCTGGAAACTCTGACTTCCCAATTTTTTTTTTTTGAAAAAAATAGGGCAAGTAATATACATGATTTTAAGCATTTTGAGCCAAAAAAATCAAAAAAGCGTCGAGTACTTTTTTTAAAAAAATAATAAATAAACTTTCGACTAACACATGTTAAGCGAAACTAACACGTGTTAACCATTTGTTACCCGAAGACGGTTTTTTATTTTTTTAAAAAATATCGGCTCGGCGATTTTTTGATTTTTTTTGGCCTAAAATGCTTAAAATCATGTATATTACATACCCTAAAATTTTCATATAAAAAAAAGTCGGGAAGTTAGAGTTTCGAGAGTTTACCATATAACAAGGGTTTCCAATATAACCTTATACTATATATATATATATATATATATAGAATGAAAACCCTAAAAATTTGTGAAAACCCTAGAAAACCCTACTTCCTAAGCTTTTTAGGGTCTGGAAATTTTAGGGCATGTAATATACATGTTTTAAAAGTTTTGAGCCAAAAAAATCAAAAAAACGCCGAGGGTTTTTTTAAAAAAAATAAATAAAGTTATTTGGGTGTTGCATATGTAACACATATGTCCAGACATGTTGCACTGTAAAAAGACATGTTACATATGTAACACATACATGTTGCATATGTAACACAAAACTTGTTTATTTTTTTTAAAAAATATTGGCTCGACGTTTTTTTTGTGTTTTTTGGCTCAAAACTCTTAAAAACATGTATATTACATGCTCTAATTTTTTCAGAAATTAAAAAATCTTGAAAAGTAGGGTTTCCTAAAGTTTTCTCATTTTAGAGGGTTTTCATCAAATACTTAGCCTATAAAGAAAAAAACTTACAATGGGTTTTTGGATTAAAATGGCAAAAAAATATACACATGTAAAATGACCAAAATACCCCTAGTTTAACTGATTTTTCTTAACGAGTTAGGAGTTGGGTGAAAATGGCAAAAAATGAAAACCTCAGGAACACAGATGTAAAAAAAAAAAACTATTTAAACTAAAAAGCCATTTTTTTAACAAACCTCAGGGACTAAATTGACAATTAACTCAATAGAAAATTACACAAACTCTTTTTGACTTGATCATTTCATTATAATCTAACTTACTAACATGAGAAAGAGATTGATGTTACATACTTACATACATGGACGGTCCCAATTCGATTGGGAATATATTCCTACTGTCCAAATTCGTAGATACACGTCATTTAATCGTACCGTAGAAACATGTTACGACAAAATTGAAATATTTTAGATGAATATCATGTAGAGAGAGTAAAATATAGTAGACGTGATCCAAACGAAGTTATGAAAGGAGTCAACATCCACAATTCATTAAAGAGACCCTGCAACCAAAACATGGACAATTAAAACGCTGCCCTATTAGAAATTAGTTATGAAATTGATCGGATATAAATTTTTTTTTATTTTTTTTATATTTTAAGTTAAAATCTAAAAAAAATTAGATTAAGATTTGTATATTGTATATGAAATATTTTTACAATACAACTTTATCTAAATAAAGTCTTTTGTGATTTCAAATTGTCAAATTAAAACACTAACTATCAGTGGCGGACCCAGAAGTTCTTTTCATGAAAGGCGGTAACTTTGGATGTCCATTACCTATACTAAAAAAGTTTTGGTTTGATTCGTGTCGGGTCACATAATAAAAGGATCAAACTAAATTGAATTTCAAATACATTATAAAAATACGCCAATCACCTTTTAAAACGCGTAATATATGAATTATAAATATATGGATTGTGTTTTTATCCGTCCTCAAAAAGTGTCACTTGACACATTATTACCCATAGTGAAAGCAAAGTCCAAATACATATTTTCAATTACTTGCACACACATATATAATTTATCGCAACAAGATTGAGTTTTTGTTAACCTTGATTTATATTGTAAGCTTTCTGTTTCGCATCATTATTCCACTAGTGGGGTAATCCGCGCGTTGCAGCGGGACTAAAAATTGTATCAAACTATATCTATTCATTAGGACGTAAAATTCATCTAAATTTTATTAGATAATCGATTTATCAAATAAAGAATAAATACAACAAACTATATGTGTTCATTATGCTCTCTTATGTATTCTCATCTTTTGAAAACAATTAGTTAGATTAATAAGTTTTTTTTTTGTTTTTACAACATGAAGTAAACAATCAAATTAACATAAATAAAAAAAATTAACAGAAAATCTATTAACATTACTAAAGAAAAATGAAGGACTAAGGGGGTGTTTGGGATTGATTATTCAAAACAGATTATGTGTTTTGGAAAAGCAGGGGTGAAGCTGCTTATAGATTATTGCGTTTTGTTAGCCTAAAAAACTGATTGTCTATGTTTTCAAAACGTAATCCCAAATACTAAAAACTGATTATCTGCGTTTTCAAAAAACAAGAATCTAAAAATCAGATTCAAAAACGCAATCCCAAACACTGTAAGACCCTAACCCGTAATCACACGATTATTGCCTAATCTTACGGGTTTTGACCTTAACTAAAAACCACTCCCGATTAAAACTTTGAAATTTTCTTTATAAGTCAACCCATTAAGATCAAATACATGTTTGATTCACACAAATTTTTACTTTTTAATAGTTGAAACATATTTTAAGATGTTGCGTTTTAACGGGAGTTCCTTAGATTCTAGTGCGGAAGCTTGATGAGTGTTCGGGCGTGTTCGGTTCTTCTCGCGACTTGATCCTTGCTCCGGGTCGTCCCTTGAATGTTTACCTAGCACCATCACACAAAGAATGGTTAGTGGGTTGTCAATAATACATTTAAACTAGTGTGAGAGTCGTTACACGTCGAAACGGAACGAACCAGGCCCAACGGCCCTTTATCAGGAGAACAAACTGCTGCAACTTTTGCGCAGCAGCTGTTAGGATCGCTTTTACCCCTTCAAAAACCCAAAATCCGACTTCGACTTTCAAATAAGAATTGTTCTACGCTCCGAGAGCTTTCCAGGCATATAAAGAACACCTCCTAACGATTTTTCTACGATTTTATACGCAATTTTAAAGTTCGTGCTGACATGCAGGTCAAAGCGCGCGGCCGCTCGGTCTCTGTGAGCGGCCGCTCGAAGCTTCTGATGTGATTTTGGTGATTTTTAAGCATGGGAATCATGTCGCAACCGCATTTGATGATTCCCGAAGCCTAAGTAATGACTCGCCGACTAAATAAACATTTGTTTGACTGAAATTATGGTCCGGTTTATGTCGCCATGATCCGGTTCTTAGTTTTGAATGTTTATGGCGACTTTTACCCAATTTGACCCATTAAGGCCTTAATTCAAACAAGGCACTTTTGACCACTTAAATTGCATACCGTTTGAGTTGTCAAGTCATTAGACACTTGATCAACAAAAGCGTTTGTCCGATTTGTTTCATTATGACTTTGTTATTAGATTTATCCTTTAGTAAATCTTTATAAATTCCCAAAATGCCCCTCCTAGCCAAATCTTTCGATTTAGCCATTCATGGCGACTCTTCTTGATTCAAACCCATTTTTTTGGACTCAATGACTTGTTTAAAAAACTTCTAAGTCCATACGGACTTAGATTTTCAACATTTCTCAAGATTGTTCTAATGTGGTCGATTCTAAGCGCCTTAGCGCGCATTAGACATAGTTATGGAAATAACTTACTTGATTTGCACCCACACTTCATGTGGGTACTTTATCACCTATGTTGCTTCGCCCGAAGGCGTTTATTTGACTACGGACTTACCGGGTGGCCTTGACCCATATCCATACCTTGTGTTTATCCTCCATGATTCTTAACATCAAGAATGCACGCGCAATTGCATCTACCTGTATGCTTTCTAAATAGACAACGTTAATTCCTCGGAACTCAAATGGCAATAACTTGCCATTTGACCCGTTTAACTTTATGAATCTTAATGCTTGGAATACAAGCATCAAGTGTTGGATTCACATGGTGAGGACATCACCATTTGACCCGTTTAGACTCCTAGTTCATAATGCTATGTTACCCAAGTTTTTATCTATGGTTCAAGTGAAACAAACTTGACCCATTTAACATCATGCTTAACGACTCCATTCAATTGGTTTAATTTGGATTAAAACATCATTTCTCACATATCTTTATTAGTTGACCCGTTTGATGGATTTCTCCATTTGGTCATAACTCATTATCTCGATTAAGGTCATAAACCACATTTGTATTGAGTGCACATAAGGCAACTCACTTAATAGATTCTACCCCTTGGGGTTTATCTTTACCTCACACTCAAGATTTGAAACTAATATTTATAACAATTTAAGCTATGTTATAGTATATTGGTGTAAGTAAAACTTACCTCACATCCATTCTTGTTTCCATAAGTATTCGCCTTGCATCCGTTTGACCCGTTTGCTCCCTCTTGGTTGTACCTAACTTGGGGATGAGTCAAACTTGTCTATTAGAATACATAATATGGAATTTTGTTCGCTATCCATAACATCATGTATTCATTATCATTTCTAGCTAAATCCATAGCCATTTTCTTACATGTCTAGTTGAGATTAACTCATCTAGGCATTTCATCAAACGCTTGGTGTGCATCCACCAATATACTTAGTTTTCAACATTCTAAGTTTAACCAAAGCACAACCGATTGTCCAATCGACATCATAACATGTTATTTAGGCTTTTTAGCCAAAATTCCTCATTAAGAAAACTCCTAAGAGTTAACTAAATCATTAAACATAAAGGGTTTCAACCTAGAGGTGAAACCCCAATTTTCACATATTCACATAATCATATGAGTAAAATCAAATACACAATTAAAATGAAATTCATAACCAAATTAGACTTGATTGAGGTTCCCTAAGGTTAGAAAAACCTCCAACAACATACACCTTCACGTTTTTGTGAAGACCCTAGTTTTTCACCATGATCAAGAATGAATCTTACATCAAATTAAGCCAAATAAAAGGTACCTTAGGGTGATTGAACCTTAGATACTTCGTTTTTGTGCAATGCATAGGCTTCCCCTTTGATTTGCCTTGAGTTGGAGCAAGAAATTGGAGGTTTAAGGTTTGGTTGGTGAAGGAGTTTGGTCTCCTGATGTTGAGGTCGACCAACACACACACAAGTGTGTGTTTTGATTTTATTAAATTTTTATTAATAAAGCTAGTTTTACCACATTGGCAACTATAGTCCCTCCAAATATCCCCGAGTGTCATTTTCGCATAAAAACTAACTCATAAGCTAGTTTCAAGCACCTTTTATTAATTTATAAACATAATATCATTAACTAGGTTATTTCCATATTAGAATATAACCTATATTCTTATCCTCTAAGTCTCGTGTTAATATTTTGCTAATCACGCCTAATGGCGTAGTTAGGCGAACGAATGGTTTTGGGGTGTTACAAGTCTACCCCCCTTAAAGAGGTTTCGTCCTCGAAACCTTTCTTGTGTTGTTGCTTTGGTCACACCAAAGGACCTTAGTGTCTCTAATCAATTTTTGAGCACCGCTCAATCCCTTGACATTCTATAGTCTAACGAGTAGTACTATGTACTTATTGTTTGTATCCCTTTACCCGGCTTTCTAACTTTTATTATATGGAAGCCTTAGCTTTCATAACATGACTTGAGTCATTCTATTATTTCGGTTAACTAGGGGCAATATCTACATACTTACCCCCTACCCGACATTTAAGCTACTTATGTTCTCCATAGGTCTTTCTTAGATCCGTAGACTATCCCCGTCTACCATTATCCCGAATGATGTAATGGTTTAAGGGGCCATTCTATCATGCACCTTAGGGCATCTACTGTAATACTCGATTGTAGCATGCGTATGCATACATGTCTATGTGTCTATTTCTATCAAGTAATTTGTCTTGGTTTCCAAGACTAACCCGACTTTTTAACATAGCCGTTTTCTAGCTTCTTGGATTCACCCCCGAATCCAATCCTCGTTTCTTTTTGGTTTGCTATAATATTATAAACAAACCTTGCTTTACACTAACATTTTCCTTTCTTTGGCTAATCCTTACTTTAAGAATTTGCCATTTATTTGGTTTACCCAAGTTCCCGTTTTGCTAACTCGATTGGTGGTCATTGCCCCAACCGACCCGTTTAAAGACTTTTGAGTTTTAGACTTCAAATCGTTTATATATATAGAACGCTTGGAATCTAAAAGTCCTTTTGATGTTTACCGATCTCACTATAAAGTGAGGTCGGTTTTCTTTTCATAAAACACGGTGTAGATCGGTCATTACAACTCATTGTATCGACTAATCTCCTGTTATCACGGTTTGCATCCGATTTTAATAACTATACAATCCAACCGTTATTATAATTTGCATTAAATTGTACCAACGACACAATCTAATATTATTGCAGTTTACTCTTTTTCATCCTTAACCCGAGGGTTGAATGATTTACTGATTTATCACGTCCTTCCGCTTTTACTAATTATGTTTTGCACTTTATTCAACCAAGTTCATGACTTTGATTGAGAATGCACTGCCTTGGTCTCTACAACCCGCTCGGGATTGCTTATACCTCGGCTTATTGGTGTAAAATTTTGTCACTGACCAGAAGGTCCAGTTGACCCATGGGTTTATCACGGCCCATGTCCGTTGTTTATGATTTATCAACCAAAACCATAGTTATGGTTGATTTAGTGAAGCAATACCTCGGCCTCTACGATCCCCACGGGTCGCTTATACCTTGGTTTTTCTTTCCTCTTTGTTTATCATGGCCCTTGAGACCATATTCGACTAATCCATGATTTTCCCGACACCTCACACTTACTTAGTCCTCGTTACATAAGTTGTATATGTATCAATTGTAAGAAACCCATAGTATCATATGTTTAACACTTACCTGGCCAGGGTAAGCAATCCGCATATGGTACACATGGACTTGTTATAATTAGTACATCACATCCTATGTAAGCAAAGCTTCAGTTCATGCTTGTGTCCCTTATTTTATTTGGTAAAAACCCTTCCTTGATAATTTATTCAACGTTAGGTTTTTATCTTCATTCATTAAGAATAAACGATGTGTTTTTGTTTTGTAAAACTTTGTGTGATCACACTCATTGGTATGATCACAACGCCTTTCTAGAATCCTTTGATTTTTAAACATTAGTTTGGGATGATTACCCCCAACCCGGTCTCGATGTTTAAGTTACGTTTGTGTATTGATTGTTCACCAGTGTGAACAATGCACATTTCCCATTTAGCTTTTTGCTTGCGTATGCAGGTACCACCCTTCATGTGATGATTGCATATTAATACTCATAATATGATTTATAGTGTGTACCTGATTGATACTTGCCCTTATGTTCCTTTTTGTTATCGATCCGTTAGTCCGAGTCGTTACATGACGTGGTCCTTAGAGAGCATGCTATCAGTCGTGCTCCCGAACCCTCCACCATCTTGTTGGGTGAATCATTCGATCCCATCTTTTATCGAATACAATGTCCTTATCCCTGTCACATTTACAATTGATTAACAACTTGACAGCACATTGCTAGTATACATCATTGTAATAAAATTACAATGTACTTGTTACACAAGCATTTTGTTATCCGATTTAGTCCTTGGCTAGGACCTACGCTACCTAACCGTTTCTTTACCAAGCTTTAGAGATGTCGTGTGTATACACAATATCCTTATTGATTACATATAACAATCTCTGATCAAACCAGATTGTTATTGCAGATATTACTTACCGGATTCCTTGATCAAGTCTCGAACCGAACACCCTTCAACACTTTGAGCGCACGGTTTGAGTCCAAGTATCCATCACGACACTCGGATCCCTCAAACCTATGGCTCTGATACCACTTGTAAGACCCTAACCCGTAATCACACGATTATTGCCTAATCTTACGGGTTTTGACCTTAACTAAAAACCACTCCCGATTAAAACTTTGAAATTTTCTTTATAAGTCAACCCATTAAGATCAAATACATGTTTGATTCACACAAATTTTTACTTTTTAATAGTTGAAACATATTTTAAGATGTTGCGTTTTAACGGGAGTTCCTTAGATTCTAGTGCGGAAGCTTGATGAGTGTTCGGGCGTGTTCGGTTCTTCTCGCGACTTGATCCTTGCTCCGGGTCGTCCCTTGAATGTTTACCTAGCACCATCACACAAAGAATGGTTAGTGGGTTGTCAATAATACATTTAAACTAGTGTGAGAGTCGTTACACGTCGAAACGGAACGAACCAGGCCCAACGGCCCTTTATCAGGAGAACAAACTGCTGCAACTTTTGCGCAGCAGCTGTTAGGATCGCTTTTACCCCTTCAAAAACCCAAAATCCGACTTCGACTTTCAAATAAGAATTGTTCTACGCTCCGAGAGCTTTCCAGGCATATAAAGAACACCTCCTAACGATTTTTCTACGATTTTATACGCAATTTTAAAGTTCGTGCTGACATGCAGGTCAAAGCGCGCGGCCGCTCGGTCTCTGTGAGCGGCCGCTCGAAGCTTCTGATGTGATTTTGGTGATTTTTAAGCATGGGAATCATGTCGCAACCGCATTTGATGATTCCCGAAGCCTAAGTAATGACTCGCCGACTAAATAAACATTTGTTTGACTGAAATTATGGTCCGGTTTATGTCGCCATGATCCGGTTCTTAGTTTTGAATGTTTATGGCGACTTTTACCCAATTTGACCCATTAAGGCCTTAATTCAAACAAGGCACTTTTGACCACTTAAATTGCATACCGTTTGAGTTGTCAAGTCATTAGACACTTGATCAACAAAAGCGTTTGTCCGATTTGTTTCATTATGACTTTGTTATTAGATTTATCCTTTAGTAAATCTTTATAAATTCCCAAAATGCCCCTCCTAGCCAAATCTTTCGATTTAGCCATTCATGGCGACTCTTCTTGATTCAAACCCATTTTTTTGGACTCAATGACTTGTTTAAAAACTTCTAAGTCCATACGGACTTAGATTTTCAACATTTCTCAAGATTGTTCTAATGTGGTCGATTCTAAGCGCCTTAGCGCGCATTAGACATAGTTATGGAAATAACTTACTTGATTTGCACCCACACTTCATGTGGGTACTTTATCACCTATGTTGCTTCGCCCGAAGGCGTTTATTTGACTACGGACTTACCGGGTGGCCTTGACCCATATCCATACCTTGTGTTTATCCTCCATGATTCTTAACATCAAGAATGCACGCGCAATTGCATCTACCTGTATGCTTTCTAAATAGACAACGTTAATTCCTCGGAACTCAAATGGCAATAACTTGCCATTTGACCCGTTTAACTTTATGAATCTTAATGCTTGGAATACAAGCATCAAGTGTTGGATTCACATGGTGAGGACATCACCATTTGACCCGTTTAGACTCCTAGTTCATAATGCTATGTTACCCAAGTTTTTATCTATGGTTCAAGTGAAACAAACTTGACCCATTTAACATCATGCTTAACGACTCCATTCAATTGGTTTAATTTGGATTAAAACATCATTTCTCACATATCTTTATTAGTTGACCCGTTTGATGGATTTCTCCATTTGGTCATAACTCATTATCTCGATTAAGGTCATAAACCACATTTGTATTGAGTGCACATAAGGCAACTCACTTAATAGATTCTACCCCTTGGGGTTTATCTTTACCTCACACTCAAGATTTGAAACTAATATTTATAACAATTTAAGCTATGTTATAGTATATTGGTGTAAGTAAAACTTACCTCACATCCATTCTTGTTTCCATAAGTATTCGCCTTGCATCCGTTTGACCCGTTTGCTCCCTCTTGGTTGTACCTAACTTGGGGATGAGTCAAACTTGTCTATTAGAATACATAATATGGAATTTTGTTCGCTATCCATAACATCATGTATTCATTATCATTTCTAGCTAAATCCATAGCCATTTTCTTACATGTCTAGTTGAGATTAACTCATCTAGGCATTTCATCAAACGCTTGGTGTGCATCCACCAATATACTTAGTTTTCAACATTCTAAGTTTAACCAAAGCACAACCGATTGTCCAATCGACATCATAACATGTTATTTAGGCTTTTTAGCCAAAATTCCTCATTAAGAAAACTCCTAAGAGTTAACTAAATCATTAAACATAAAGGGTTTCAACCTAGAGGTGAAACCCCAATTTTCACATATTCACATAATCATATGAGTAAAATCAAATACACAATTAAAATGAAATTCATAACCAAATTAGACTTGATTGAGGTTCCCTAAGGTTAGAAAAACCTCCAACAACATACACCTTCACGTTTTTGTGAAGACCCTAGTTTTTCACCATGATCAAGAATGAATCTTACATCAAATTAAGCCAAATAAAAGGTACCTTAGGGTGATTGAACCTTAGATACTTCGTTTTTGTGCAATGCATAGGCTTCCCCTTTGATTTGCCTTGAGTTGGAGCAAGAAATTGGAGGTTTAAGGTTTGGTTGGTGAAGGAGTTTGGTCTCCTGATGTTGAGGTCGACCAACACACACACAAGTGTGTGTTTTGATTTTATTAAATTTTTATTAATAAAGCTAGTTTTACCACATTGGCAACTATAGTCCCTCCAAATATCCCCGAGTGTCATTTTCGCATAAAAACTAACTCATAAGCTAGTTTCAAGCACCTTTTATTAATTTATAAACATAATATCATTAACTAGGTTATTTCCATATTAGAATATAACCTATATTCTTATCCTCTAAGTCTCGTGTTAATATTTTGCTAATCACGCCTAATGGCGTAGTTAGGCGAACGAATGGTTTTGGGGTGTTACAAGTCTACCCCCCTTAAAGAGGTTTCGTCCTCGAAACCTTTCTTGTGTTGTTGCTTTGGTCACACCAAAGGACCTTAGTGTCTCTAATCAATTTTTGAGCACCGCTCAATCCCTTGACATTCTATAGTCTAACGAGTAGTACTATGTACTTATTGTTTGTATCCCTTTACCCGGCTTTCTAACTTTTATTATATGGAAGCCTTAGCTTTCATAACATGACTTGAGTCATTCTATTATTTCGGTTAACTAGGGGCAATATCTACATACTTACCCCCTACCCGACATTTAAGCTACTTATGTTCTCCATAGGTCTTTCTTAGATCCGTAGACTATCCCCGTCTACCATTATCCCGAATGATGTAATGGTTTAAGGGGCCATTCTATCATGCACCTTAGGGCATCTACTGTAATACTCGATTGTAGCATGCGTATGCATACATGTCTATGTGTCTATTTCTATCAAGTAATTTGTCTTGGTTTCCAAGACTAACCCGACTTTTTAACATAGCCGTTTTCTAGCTTCTTGGATTCACCCCCGAATCCAATCCTCGTTTCTTTTTGGTTTGCTATAATATTATAAACAAACCTTGCTTTACACTAACATTTTCCTTTCTTTGGCTAATCCTTACTTTAAGAATTTGCCATTTATTTGGTTTACCCAAGTTCCCGTTTTGCTAACTCGATTGGTGGTCATTGCCCCAACCGACCCGTTTAAAGACTTTTGAGTTTTAGACTTCAAATCGTTTATATATATAGAACGCTTGGAATCTAAAAGTCCTTTTGATGTTTACCGATCTCACTATAAAGTGAGGTCGGTTTTCTTTTCATAAAACACGGTGTAGATCGGTCATTACAACTCATTGTATCGACTAATCTCCTGTTATCACGGTTTGCATCCGATTTTAATAACTATACAATCCAACCGTTATTATAATTTGCATTAAATTGTACCAACGACACAATCTAATATTATTGCAGTTTACTCTTTTTCATCCTTAACCCGAGGGTTGAATGATTTACTGATTTATCACGTCCTTCCGCTTTTACTAATTATGTTTTGCACTTTATTCAACCAAGTTCATGACTTTGATTGAGAATGCACTGCCTTGGTCTCTACAACCCGCTCGGGATTGCTTATACCTCGGCTTATTGGTGTAAAATTTTGTCACTGACCAGAAGGTCCAGTTGACCCATGGGTTTATCACGGCCCATGTCCGTTGTTTATGATTTATCAACCAAAACCATAGTTATGGTTGATTTAGTGAAGCAATACCTCGGCCTCTACGATCCCCACGGGTCGCTTATACCTTGGTTTTTCTTTCCTCTTTGTTTATCATGGCCCTTGAGACCATATTCGACTAATCCATGATTTTCCCGACACCTCACACTTACTTAGTCCTCGTTACATAAGTTGTATATGTATCAATTGTAAGAAACCCATAGTATCATATGTTTAACACTTACCTGGCCAGGGTAAGCAATCCGCATATGGTACACATGGACTTGTTATAATTAGTACATCACATCCTATGTAAGCAAAGCTTCAGTTCATGCTTGTGTCCCTTATTTTATTTGGTAAAAACCCTTCCTTGATAATTTATTCAACGTTAGGTTTTTATCTTCATTCATTAAGAATAAACGATGTGTTTTTGTTTTGTAAAACTTTGTGTGATCACACTCATTGGTATGATCACAACGCCTTTCTAGAATCCTTTGATTTTTAAACATTAGTTTGGGATGATTACCCCCAACCCGGTCTCGATGTTTAAGTTACGTTTGTGTATTGATTGTTCACCAGTGTGAACAATGCACATTTCCCATTTAGCTTTTTGCTTGCGTATGCAGGTACCACCCTTCATGTGATGATTGCATATTAATACTCATAATATGATTTATAGCGTGTACCTGATTGATACTTGCCCTTATGTTCCTTTTTGTTATCGATCCGTTAGTCCGAGTCGTTACATGACGTGGTCCTTAGAGAGCATGCTATCAGTCGTGCTCCCGAACCCTCCACCATCTTGTTGGGTGAATCATTCGATCCCATCTTTTATCGAATACAATGTCCTTATCCCTGTCACATTTACAATTGATTAACAACTTGACAGCACATTGCTAGTATACATCATTGTAATAAAATTACAATGTACTTGTTACACAAGCATTTTGTTATCCGATTTAGTCCTTGGCTAGGACCTACGCTACCTAACCGTTTCTTTACCAAGCTTTAGAGATGTCGTGTGTATACACAATATCCTTATTGATTACATATAACAATCTCTGATCAAACCAGATTGTTATTGCAGATATTACTTACCGGATTCCTTGATCAAGTCTCGAACCGAACACCCTTCAACACTTTGAGCGCACGGTTTGAGTCCAAGTATCCATCACGACACTCGGATCCCTCAAACCTATGGCTCTGATACCACTTGTAAGACCCTAACCCGTAATCACACGATTATTGCCTAATCTTACGGGTTTTGACCTTAACTAAAAACCACTCCCGATTAAAACTTTGAAATTTTCTTTATAAGTCAACCCATTAAGATCAAATACATGTTTGATTCACACAAATTTTTACTTTTTAATAGTTGAAACATATTTTAAGATGTTGCGTTTTAACGGGAGTTCCTTAGATTCTAGTGCGGAAGCTTGATGAGTGTTCGGGCGTGTTCGGTTCTTCTCGCGACTTGATCCTTGCTCCGGGTCGTCCCTTGAATGTTTACCTAGCACCATCACACAAAGAATGGTTAGTGGGTTGTCAATAATACATTTAAACTAGTGTGAGAGTCGTTACACGTCGAAACGGAACGAACCAGGCCCAACGGCCCTTTATCAGGAGAACAAACTGCTGCAACTTTTGCGCAGCAGCTGTTAGGATCGCTTTTACCCCTTCAAAAACCCAAAATCCGACTTCGACTTTCAAATAAGAATTGTTCTACGCTCCGAGAGCTTTCCAGGCATATAAAGAACACCTCCTAACGATTTTTCTACGATTTTATACGCAATTTTAAAGTTCGTGCTGACATGCAGGTCAAAGCGCGCGGCCGCTCGGTCTCTGTGAGCGGCCGCTCGAAGCTTCTGATGTGATTTTGGTGATTTTTAAGCATGGGAATCATGTCGCAACCGCATTTGATGATTCCCGAAGCCTAAGTAATGACTCGCCGACTAAATAAACATTTGTTTGACTGAAATTATGGTCCGGTTTATGTCGCCATGATCCGGTTCTTAGTTTTGAATGTTTATGGCGACTTTTACCCAATTTGACCCATTAAGGCCTTAATTCAAACAAGGCACTTTTGACCACTTAAATTGCATACCGTTTGAGTTGTCAAGTCATTAGACACTTGATCAACAAAAGCGTTTGTCCGATTTGTTTCATTATGACTTTGTTATTAGATTTATCCTTTAGTAAATCTTTATAAATTCCCAAAATGCCCCTCCTAGCCAAATCTTTCGATTTAGCCATTCATGGCGACTCTTCTTGATTCAAACCCATTTTTTTGGACTCAATGACTTGTTTAAAAACTTCTAAGTCCATACGGACTTAGATTTTCAACATTTCTCAAGATTGTTCTAATGTGGTCGATTCTAAGCGCCTTAGCGCGCATTAGACATAGTTATGGAAATAACTTACTTGATTTGCACCCACACTTCATGTGGGTACTTTATCACCTATGTTGCTTCGCCCGAAGGCGTTTATTTGACTACGGACTTACCGGGTGGCCTTGACCCATATCCATACCTTGTGTTTATCCTCCATGATTCTTAACATCAAGAATGCACGCGCAATTGCATCTACCTGTATGCTTTCTAAATAGACAACGTTAATTCCTCGGAACTCAAATGGCAATAACTTGCCATTTGACCCGTTTAACTTTATGAATCTTAATGCTTGGAATACAAGCATCAAGTGTTGGATTCACATGGTGAGGACATCACCATTTGACCCGTTTAGACTCCTAGTTCATAATGCTATGTTACCCAAGTTTTTATCTATGGTTCAAGTGAAACAAACTTGACCCATTTAACATCATGCTTAACGACTCCATTCAATTGGTTTAATTTGGATTAAAACATCATTTCTCACATATCTTTATTAGTTGACCCGTTTGATGGATTTCTCCATTTGGTCATAACTCATTATCTCGATTAAGGTCATAAACCACATTTGTATTGAGTGCACATAAGGCAACTCACTTAATAGATTCTACCCCTTGGGGTTTATCTTTACCTCACACTCAAGATTTGAAACTAATATTTATAACAATTTAAGCTATGTTATAGTATATTGGTGTAAGTAAAACTTACCTCACATCCATTCTTGTTTCCATAAGTATTCGCCTTGCATCCGTTTGACCCGTTTGCTCCCTCTTGGTTGTACCTAACTTGGGGATGAGTCAAACTTGTCTATTAGAATACATAATATGGAATTTTGTTCGCTATCCATAACATCATGTATTCATTATCATTTCTAGCTAAATCCATAGCCATTTTCTTACATGTCTAGTTGAGATTAACTCATCTAGGCATTTCATCAAACGCTTGGTGTGCATCCACCAATATACTTAGTTTTCAACATTCTAAGTTTAACCAAAGCACAACCGATTGTCCAATCGACATCATAACATGTTATTTAGGCTTTTTAGCCAAAATTCCTCATTAAGAAAACTCCTAAGAGTTAACTAAATCATTAAACATAAAGGGTTTCAACCTAGAGGTGAAACCCCAATTTTCACATATTCACATAATCATATGAGTAAAATCAAATACACAATTAAAATGAAATTCATAACCAAATTAGACTTGATTGAGGTTCCCTAAGGTTAGAAAAACCTCCAACAACATACACCTTCACGTTTTTGTGAAGACCCTAGTTTTTCACCATGATCAAGAATGAATCTTACATCAAATTAAGCCAAATAAAAGGTACCTTAGGGTGATTGAACCTTAGATACTTCGTTTTTGTGCAATGCATAGGCTTCCCCTTTGATTTGCCTTGAGTTGGAGCAAGAAATTGGAGGTTTAAGGTTTGGTTGGTGAAGGAGTTTGGTCTCCTGATGTTGAGGTCGACCAACACACACACAAGTGTGTGTTTTGATTTTATTAAATTTTTATTAATAAAGCTAGTTTTACCACATTGGCAACTATAGTCCCTCCAAATATCCCCGAGTGTCATTTTCGCATAAAAACTAACTCATAAGCTAGTTTCAAGCACCTTTTATTAATTTATAAACATAATATCATTAACTAGGTTATTTCCATATTAGAATATAACCTATATTCTTATCCTCTAAGTCTCGTGTTAATATTTTTGCTAATCACGCCTAATGGCGTAGTTAGGCGAACGAATGGTTTTGGGGTGTTACAAACACCCTCTAAAACATTTAACAATTACACATACAAACACACATTCTTTATCATGTACTTTAGTTAAGGAAAATTAAGAAGACACGTGCTTTCGTTACAATTTTTGGTTTTCGTGAAAGGAGTTGTTTATTGGTCTTCTTTTAACTCATTTAAGTAGGAGTTGTTTATTGGTCTTCCAACAACGACCAGTAAGACCTATTCAGCAATGAAAAAAAACCCAAATGCTTATTAGTGGCATCACTAAGAATCTGATAAAAATGTTTCATTATTGGGATCAAATTACCACAACAAAAATTTCAAATCTTCATCAAGTCCGTTGAGTAAAAAGAAATATAAAACCTTAATGAACCTGGTTGAAACGGAAGTTAAAAGAAAAGGAGAGCAGAAGACGGTGGGTTGTTCGACTCCTCTTCTTTGCAGAAAGGATGGGGCTCGAATTAAGGAGCTTGAATGACGAAGTCACCGCATAGTCTTGAATATATACACAAGCAGGCCATATGAAGAGCCTCGAGATTACTTCAAGTTTGAATTGAATACATAATTCAATTGAAATGAATTGCAAAACTTTGGTTATACTAAGCGGTTTTTACCTCCATATTCTTCAATTTAACACTCTCTAACCTTCCTATTTATGACTATTACCTCTCTTCATATTCTCCAATTTAACACTCTTTAACCTCCCTATTTATAACTAAAAGTCCAATTTACCCCCCCCCATCAAATGCATTAACTATTTGTACTTTAAGCAACCACACTTGTAATTACTTTTAGAAAGTATTACAAGGGCTTATTTTGTAAAAAAGAGGAAACTGCAAGCAATAAGTAAAAAATGCTTTGAAGTGGATGTGTTAAATTAACAAATGAACTCTATCACCTACTCATCTCCCCAAACTTTTTTTTGCAAGTCCGCAACCTGCGGAAAATTGATTCGATGAATACCATTAATAATTTTTTTTCTTTTAGTTCAAATACTATTTTGCTTCGACTATTTGCTATTTAATGGGGACGATATCAAAATTTCACGTGGGGCACTCGAGTTTTTCATGCACATATAACACTATGATTTATTTTTCAAAGTGGGCGGTCGCCCCCTTAGGTAGGGTGGGTCCGCCCCTACTAATCATTGTATCTGGTGACAACTAACCTTTAATACACATTAAAATTAGAAACCTCACCATTTCTAAATTTTTGTCCTCCAAATGTTCTAAAAGAAACTTAGAGTCGTGTCACCAAAATTCCAATAAAGTATACTTTAGGATTAAGAAATTCATACAACCCGTTCCCCCAAAAAAAAAAATACAATGTTAATCATATAAACTATTTTCGATTCAACTCATGTTAAAAGTCTAAAAAAACTTCACTATTTCGTTGATTCTGTCAAGTCGTATCACCATCTCCAACCCCACATCCCGACCATTGTAACCACCTTTCTCTACCATCGAACTGGCAAGTACAACTAAGTTTTACGTTTGTTCTTCTAATTTCGAGCCTCAAAACCTCTAATCCTCGTTCAAACCCAGTTAGTGTTTTTCTGGCCGGCAAGTGCAACTTCCGACGACCTGCAACAACCGGACATTGGTTGTTTGTCTAAACCATTTCTTCTTTCTCTAATCAACACATTTTAGGTCTTTAGGATTTCGTCACACCAAACTCAAAATCTAACCCCGCCCATCTCTTAATACAATTGTTAATTACACTACACAATACAAACAACCCGATCAAACACCATCACACCAAACCATCGGCCATCGCCTCTAGCCGGAGATGACCATCTTTTTAACCCCCGCGGTTGGATCTCAAGTTCGACCAAATAACAAATTTTTATATGGGAAGTTATGGCTTGCAAGTAAAGGCATAGTTCTAACAGGAAAAATGATTTAGGATATGGTAGCCGGAAAATATCTAGGGTTGTTGGTGGCAAAGGCATGCTGATTTTTTCAGATTTTTTGAAAGAAAATTGAATGTCTATACTTTAAATTATATATTATATATAATGTAAAAAGATGAAAATACCTCATATGTTTTGCATGTGAGGTGAGTTAACAGAGAAATAATACGTTTAAACCAACAAGAAAGATCCTTTTTGATATTAATATTTAATGTTATTGTAAGGACAAAAAGGTAGATTTACATAATGAATTAATTTATTATAGCCCCTAAATTAGCTAAATAAATGAACCTCATAACTCATTTTCAAAATTTCAAAACAAACCTTATTTACAATGAATGATAAATTTCGATATGTGTAGGATAAATTTCAATATCTATACGACAAATGTAGGATTAATTTCTATATGCATAGGATATATGCATAATAATTTTTTTATATGTGTAGGATAAATTTCGATATTTGGAGGTAAAGTGTTTTTTACTGGTTAATTAAAGAGAGTAATTAATGATATATGAGATAAAAAAATATTTTACCATTATGACTTTTGTTCTTTCTTTTCACACATTTAAGTTTCTTTTTAAAAGATCTTTCCGAATATGCCGGGTAGGGTTTCTGTAAGAAAATTGGTTTGTGTGAGAAGGATTAAAAATTGATATGTATGCATCATTTTTTTGGACGTATTCATGATGTTTTGGATTGTTTTGCTTAGAAAAACACCAAACATAACAATTAATAACCGAAAACAATGTATTTTAGGCTTAAAACTTAAAACACTATGTCAAGAACATATAAGCAGAGTGTTTTAAGTAATTACTAGGTAAAAGTTATTTTGAAAATTCACTCTAGATGTGAAAACCCTATCTATTTATTTATTTATTTATTTGTAAAACTAGGACATGTATCATACACATAGGCGTTTTTAGCAATAGAAAAAACAAAAACAACGCCAAATGAATTTAAAATAAATACAATACAATAAAAAAAACCTATGTAACATATGTGTACGAGTAAGCGTCATAAATGTTACATATTTCTAAGAAATTCTATCGACATTTTTTTTATTTATTTTATTTTTATAAAAACGCTTGAATTGTTTATACTACATGCCCTAATTGTTTAAAACAAGGAAAAATTCATATGGTTTTCACGACTTAAGTTGGTTTTCATTCTAATCTTCCCATATATACATATACACACACTATAAAATATTTGCCTCATATGTGTTAAGGTGTATTTATAAACTTTAACATTATGTTCTAAAACGTAACTAATACATAAAAACTAAGTTATATACGTAAGTGTATTAAAGAAATTTTTAGTTATATAAGAAGGTTTTTGCTAAAGTGAATCGTGTTTCTAAATCATTGTAAAAATGGGTTAGGTTTATACAAATAAAAGAAAATAAAAAACTTTTGTAATTCATTTTTTATTTTTAAATTTATAGAATATTTTCATTAAAAAGGGGAAAAAAGTGTTTGACAAGGCCAACCCGTCAAGGATCATATACATCTATGACGACCAGATCCTCAATTTTGGCTACCAAGAAAATATTTTTATATAATATATATAAGGACATTTTGTGTTAGCTGGAAAATAAAAAAAATACAATAACGTAAGGATTTCATCCACTGCATAATGCATTTCAGCCAATAAAAAACTTATAAAAAAAAAACCCCTACAAAATTATTGTTCACATACATACGACATACATGTTTTCAAAAAAAAAAAAAAAAAAAAAAAAAAAAAAAAAAAAAACACAATCTAAGAGAAGCAAAGTTAGTGATATATAGGTACCAGGATATCAATAGAATTGTTGGCAAGGATGGAGTAAAAAGAAGCCATGAGGCTCAGGATAGACAGCGCCTCTAACTGATTACTATCATGTGATCATATGTAAAAAAAAAAAATGCACACATGACATCTATATAGGCGCTATCCCTCCTGAGCTTTATAGATTCTTTTCTACTATTTTAAAGCGTCATCAACATCCACACGATAGCATGTTCTTTCAAACCTTCGTATAGATATATGTAATTGTTTGTTTATAGACACATACATACATGTGTGCAAGGTTGCAAAAGTCGGCCTCCAAGGCCTTAGAATCGCCGAGTACTCGCTCCTCGTTAGGTCACCGAGTATAGCCGAGTTGGCCAAATACTCCGAGTACTTCCCGCATAGCCGAGTACAAGCCCAAACCAAGTTCTGCAACCATGCATATGTGTGTATATACGTGTATATATGTATATGCGGGTATATACATACAGTTTTTTAAATAGAGTACTGGAGAGAAAATGAAGGGCTAGGGTCATATTTATAAGAGGTCAGGGATATGGGGGCCAATTCCCTGGCGATATGTATGATAAATGAGAATGAATTAAATCGATGGTAGGTTTAGAGACCAAACAATTTATGGGTTTCTTTTGATGGAGGGCCGGACCCATATGCGTTTTCCATTTGTTTATTTATAGGAGTTTGTCTTATATACCGTCAGTGTATAAAAAAGAGTAAATTATATAAGTGGTTAACCTTATATTTATAAAAGTCTACATACAATCTCTTAAAATAAAATATCGTTCATATTTTTTAAACCCGTCAAACGCAGGTCGCTAAAATAGACGTTTTTCACTCGTTATGACTTGATAATATAGACATGGTCACATGATAGATATACACTCATTGTGACTCGTATATCTAAGATGTTTTTTTTTTATTAATTAAGAAAACACTATACTCCTGGCTTCCATATATTTATGTCATTATGTATGGTGTTAGGACAAAACATAAATAAACTTTTCTATGTGAAGCGTCACTACAAAAAAGATCGTCATTAAGGACTGAAAAATGTTGTGTATTTTGTCACAAATACATTTAATTAGCCTTAGGTTCTATGACAATTCATCTCTAATTAGACGTTATAGAGACTAAGAATTAGTCCCTAATAATATGTTATTCTGTCTTCATATATTTTTTAGGGACTGAAAAACAATCTTAGATGTCATGTTATTTAGTCACTTTAGTTTTGTTAGATGTAATGTAAGCGATAATTATTACGTCACTTCAGTTTTGTTATAGTGTAATGTTATTAGGCTGGTGGGTGTAGGGATCGTTCCCGGCTCGTCTTGGGTCGGCCAAAACGACCCACACCGCCCCCATCAGGCCACCTCGTCCAATTTCGGACGATTGAGACGGGCCACAAATATAAGGGAAGGGGGCCAATTAAGAGAGGACCAAAAGGGGAAGGACTAGTCAAGGAGGACCACCTCACACCTTTGGCTAGTCCACTTGTGAAGCACTACCCTTCTTGATGATGTGACAACTTATGTGACCATCCCTACACCCACCAGCCTTACTCTGCTAGAAAAGAAAACTGCTGTAATTATTATTAATTTACAGTTTTAAAGTAGAGTAGTAATTATTAGGAAAAATTACAGAATTCGTCCTTTAAGTTTACATTGTTTTTCAGTGGATGCCCTTTAGCTTTAAAATTGATGAAAATCATCCTTAACGAATCAAATCATGCACCTACTATCCTTTAGCATTAACAAGGTTAGATTTTGACGTTAAAATAGGTCACGTGTGGGTAGATCTGTCATTTGCTCTTTTAGGGACTACTTATGTAATCTAATAAAAGTTTTAAACTTCAAACAAATCAAATCTTGAAGACCAAATCTGTAATTAGAAACTAGACTGAATTACAAGTTTTGTCCTTTAAGTTTATACCAAATTACAAAGCATGTCCTTTATGTTTAAAATTGATGAGTTATGTACTTTATGTTTCAAAAATTTGCATGGTTTGTCCTTTAGCCCTAACTCAGTTAGATTTTAACACTAATACAAGGGTGAATTTGTCTTCTTGGTATTCCAGGGACTATCTATGTAACTAAGCTCAAATTTTGGACAAAAATTAACTTTTAAAAATTAATATAAACCCCCCTCTATTTCTCACTCTACATGCACCTCTCTCTCTCTCTCTCTCTCAAATTAAAGAACCCCAGCCACCTCAAGAAACTCCGGCCACCAAACTCAAACCCCAAACATATCGATCTGTGCTCGATGTTTATGAACAATCCTCACTTGGTGTCGGAACCAGAGCCAAAACACTAGCGTTACAGAATCTTGAAGCTTTGAAACCATCAATAGAACATGAACATTCTGTACCCTTCTTATTGTTAATCCTTCAATAATAATTATTATTGATTGGTAGCAACCATGTTATTGTTATTCTTTCATATTCACATTTAAAAAACTAATAATTATTATTGATAGAGACATTCATAATCGGGTCGGGTTCGGTGGAGACCCGGATGAAAGGTGTTGTAGAAATAGAGGAAAGTTGTTTTGGAGAAATGTTTTGGATTTTGATTTTTTTATGCATATATTTGCTACAAGTTAAATGTTTTTTTTTTTCTTATTATTTGGTGGATTATGTTTAGAAACAAAGTAAATCATCACCTATGTTCTTGAATGTTATCTCTACGTCAGAGGAAGGTTAGAAGGTTAACAACAATGCTTTTAAAAGTTATTTGATTATTGAAAAAAGAAATAGTGGTGGTGGTAGCGATTGGTTGTAACAGGTCATGGTGGTTGGTTGTAGTACATGGTGGTTGATTTATAGAGAGAGAAACAGTGTGATAGGTGGGGTGGTGGTGGTAACTGGTAAGTGGGAGAGAGAAAAGCTTATTTTCTTTTTTGGTCTAAAACTTTAACTTAGTTACATACATAGTCCTTAGAATACTAAAAATACAAATTTACCCTTGTGTTAGTGTTAAAATCTAACTGAGTTAGGACTAAAGGACAAACCATGCAAGATTTTAAAACATAAAGTACATAACTCGTCAATTTTAAACGTAAAGGACATTCTTTGTAATCTGGTATAAACGTAAAGGACAAAACTTGTAATTCAGTCTAGAAACTATCAAAATCAGTGATGAAACAAGTTCATGAATATGATTTTCTATAGCCCTGCTTCAAGAAAATACAATCATTCGCTACTCCTGATATTTCAAATGACGGATCTATAACTAACTACAAAACCCTAGCCCATTTCTACATGCACCATCATCACCACATTTGACCACCATCCACTAGAACGGAAACCCATCATCGACCGCCACTAACTTATAACCACCACTCGCCACCACAAACCATTGGAACATGATTCCTAAGCTTTTGAAACTTAGAACATGTCTGCTTAAAAGAGTCCCTTGATTCCTTTAAATCCCCGATAGTAGTTTCTCCTCTCTGAATATATTGATGTATTCTACGAGGACGTTAAACGCGAGCTTCTGTTGGTGAAAGCCCTAAATTTAGTTTGGGGGCTAGAGTTTGAAGATTTGAGAGTTAAGGTTTCATACTATGACAATGTTGATAGTGGTGGGGGTAGTGCGGTGGTTGTTGAATTTGGTGAGGTCATCCGGATTTGGTGGTGGTCAACGTCGATGTCAGTGTTTACAAGGGTAGGGTTTTTTGTGGTTGGTAATGGCAGTAACAAATGTTAGTGGTGGTGGCCACATGTGGTTGGGGGGGGTGTTTAGGTGGTGGTAGGGATGGTTGAAGTTATATATATATATATATATATATATATATATATATATATATATATATATATATATATAGGGTTAGGATACTTTGAAAACTCCTATGAGTTGTGAGAAGTAGAGAACCATTGTGGACCTTTGATCTCCATGATCCAAAGGTTGAGATCAAAAGTTGGGATTTTTGTCTTCACTTGAATATTAAGTATTTTTTTTATTATCTTAAAGTACAATTAAGGGCATTTAAGTAAAAAAGCCATGAGAGAGAAGATATAATATAATATAATATTATGTTATTTTTTAATTAAAGTTTATTTTATTATTTTAATTAAAATAATATAATCTGATTTAATTTTTTAAACTTTATTTTATTTTTTAATTAATTTATTTTTTTAAAACAAAAAATCAGATTGAACATTTTGTAGTATCACTCTCGTTTTTTACACTGGTGTAATTTTTTACACCAGTGTAAATCTCTTATACACAAACTTCTACACAAATACACTATTGTACAAAAACAAACTAGATGATGGGGAGCTTTACATTCATATTTACACTGGTGTAAATCTTCAAAAAAAAATACAAAATTTTACAACAATTACGCTAGTGTAGAAAACAAACCAAATAAAAACATAAAATGGTGTAAAATCTGCCATACACAACATTTACAAAAAAAAAAACACAAAGTGTAAAAAAACAAACTATACATTCATATTTACACTGGTGTAACTGATGTTTTACACCAGTGTTTTCTTACATCAAAACGACTATACATTTATACTTACACTGTGTGCAAAAACTAATCGGTCTTTTCTTAAATAAAAAACGTTTACACTATGTGTGAAACTAAACGGTGTATTCTTACATAAAAAACGTCTATACATTCATGTTTACGCCGGTGTAAACTGATGTTTATGCCGGTGTAAACTGATGTTTACGCCGGTGTAAACTAATGTTTACACCAATGGTTGCTTACAAAAAAAGAGACTACACCATTCGTCGTCGTCTCCACAACATCGGGTCCTTAAACGCAAAACAGCATCTTCTTCGCGGCATCATCTCCTAACAAGAAACAACAACAACAACAACAACAATAATAATAATAATAACAGAAAAAAACAAAAAAAATATGAAAAAAAATAAACAGCTATAATAATAATAATAATAATAACAGAATTAATATGAAAATTTACATTAGTGTAAATGACAAAAAGTCAGATACAATCACATAGAAACTTTTTTTAACACAAAAAAAGTTAAAAAGTTTGATACATTAGTGTAAACTACACTGGTGTAATTACACTGGTCTTGTCATCTCCACAAGTTATCACACAAAGCTGTTTGTTCGGACTAGTGAATGCAAGATCGTTTACTCCACCACCATGAGCATCAATCTATAAATCAAAATAATAATAATAATAATAATAAAAAAACCTTACCGTCGTCAGCCACCACCACCACCGTCTGAGCCACCACCCTGAGCCACCACCACCCCTAAGCCACCACCACGGTCTCCACCCCTCCCACCCCAAACCCACACAGATCTGTTCATCATCCCCTCGATCTATTCAAAATCCATTCACCCACCTTCGAAAAACCGTCTGTTCATCGTCTTCTTGTTCATCATCTTCTTGTTCATCGTCCATTATTCAGATCTATTCGTCCGTCTTCTTGTTCATTCACCCACCTTCGAACCCATTAATCAGATCTGTCCTTAGTTTCATCCGTTCATCCCTTCACCGCCATATCCGCCGTCACCACCATAACCACCTCCCCTTCTGTCCTTCGTTCATCCCTGGATATGGCCTTCGTTCATCCCTGGTTGTTTTGTAGAGAGATGAAGAGAGAGAGAGAGATGAAGAGAGAGAGAGAGAGATTGAGAGAAAGATGAAGTCTGTGTGTTGAAATAAGAACAAAGAGAGAGAGAGAGAGAGGACATTTAAAGTCATCAGGATGTGTCAGGGGGGCTTGCAAATTACTAAGATACCCTTGGAGTTGTAGTTAAAATGCCATTATTAACCTTTTATTAAAAAATTGCAATATATTATAAAATGGAGATGTGTCACATTTTGATTGGCTCAAGAGAGTTCTCAAGTTCTCGCAACTCAGAGGAGTTTTCAAAATATCTGGATCCTATATATATATATATATATATATATATATATATATATATATATATATATATAGGGGGTTGGGTTAAAATGAGAACTTCATTAAGTTGTGAGAACTAGAGAAACCCTTATGGACCATTGATCTTGATGATCTAATGGTTAAGATTAAAAGTTATGTATTTTGTCTTTACTTGATTAATGAGTATTTTTTTAATATGTTAAAGTACAATTAAGGGTATTTAGGTAAAACCTCATGAGAGAGAAGAATTAATATAATATTATGTTATTTTTTATTTCATTATTAAAAACAATCTTATTTATTAAACTTTATTTTATTATTTTAATTAAAATAATTTACTGTTTTTTTTAAATATTTAAAAACAAAAAAAACGTCAAGTCCTCTATCCCCATTTTTACACTGGTGTAATTTTTTATACCAGTGTAAATCTGCCATACACAAACATTTACTAACAATTACACCCGTGTAAAACCAAACAAAACATATAATGAGGAGGTTGATTTACACCAATGTAAATCAGCCATACACAACTTTTACAAAAAAAAAAAAAAAAAACTAGTGTAAAAAACCAAAACTAGATAGTATGCTTTACATTTATATTTACACTGGTGCAACTGATGTTTTACACCAGTGTTTTTCTTACATCAACAATGACTATATATTATACATTCATATTTACGCTGGTGTAAACTGATGTTTACACCAGTGTTTTCTTACAAAACATACTACACCATTCATTGTCGTCTTCACAGCAACGGCTCTTCGTCGCGGCATCATCTCCTGACAAAAAAACCCCAATGTAAATCTACAATACACAAACTACTCCAACAAATACAAACCAAAACATTTATAAAAAATGTACACTACATCAATGTAATAACCAAACATTTATAAAAAAACATACTACACGTTATTAAAAAAAAAACCTGCTGCATCTTCGAATAAGCATCATCATCCATCAAACATCATAATAGGATAGACGTAGGCCAGTTGAGATACTTGTCATGTTTTTGCTATCGAATGAATTTCACACTATAGTTTTGTCTTGTTTCTTGTCCGTTTTGTGTGTTTATGAAATGGACTTGCCATTTCTCTTATGCTATTTAATCTATCTTTTCATCTTTTTCTACATATGTATAAAGAAAAACGTTTTTATACTATGTCTTGGTTTTTAAGACAAATTTTAGAAGTGTTGTATATTTTTTCTTTGGCTTCTCTCTTTTCCATACTTCAACTGGAGTTTTTTCTCCTTTTGTTTATCAATTCTTAGTCCAAGATATAACTATATTACTTTTAAAATTGTTTTTAAAACTGCATACTTTAAAAAATAAATCATTTTAAGATTGGCTTTTTTGCGGCACTATTGTTTTTAAAACTGCATACTTTCAAAAATAAATCATTTTAAGATTGGCTTTTTTGCTGCACTGCTTCTGGTATGAGTCACACTTTGTATTTAATTATGTATTATGATAATGGGTTCTTCTTCTTAAATATTTCAACTCACATTTCCAAGTTAAGAAAATTTTTTGGTTATTTATCGAAAACCAGTTGGACCGATGTTTGTAACCGATTAACCAAATTGGAACAAATGAATAATTGAAACCCATTAGTTTTTGAAATATCTTAATCGAAGGTTTTGGTTTTGATTATGGCTCGAAACCAAAGTGAACCGAACAACAACCTGTACACACCTTTAAAATCACTAATTGGAGTGTTGTGGTCTCCGCCGCAACGCTGCGGGCACCCCACTAGTGTAAAAAACCCCCAAAAAACAACATATACACATCAAAACCTTTACAAATTTCAGAGTGATACACAAAATAATAATAATAATAATAATAATAATAACAATAACAGAAATAATAATAATAATAATAATAATAATAATAATAACAGAAAATAATAATAATATTAATAAATAATAACATAAATAATAATAATAATAAAAATAATAATAAAAATAATAACAAAAATAATAATAATAATAATAATAATAATAATAAATGGGATACCTGATCGGAAAACACCACTGGAAAACCCCTACCACCGTCCTCCGCCTCCCCTCCGCCATCTCATCCACCCCCCTCCACGCCCAATAACCATGATCGGACCCCTATCATCTCCTTCACATCAACTCCCTGCAAAAACCCTGCTACATAAAAACCCTGCTGCTACACAAAAACACTAGTGTAAACCCCAAAAAACAACACCTATAATCTATACATTCGATATTACACCGGGGGTAATTATTTACATTAGTGTAAAAAACCCCAAAAACAACATATACACATCAAAACCTTTACAAATTCAGAGTGATACACAAAAATAATAATAATAATAATAATAATAATAATAATAACAATAACAGAAATAATAATAATAATAATAATAATAATAATAACAGAAAATAATAATAATATTAATAAATAATAACATAAATAATAATAATAATAAAAATAATAATAAAAATAATAACAAAAATAATAATAATAATAATAATAATAATAATAAATGGGATACCTGATCGGAAAACACCACTGGTGGAAAACCCCTACCACCGTCCTCCGCCTCCCCTCCGCCATCTCATCCACCCCCCCTCCACCATCTCCGTTTCCCTTTCACCCCCATCTCCGTTTCCCCTTCACCCCCATCTCCGCCCAAATAACCATACACGATCTTTCATATCTGTTTCAGATCTGTTTATACTGGGTCACCATCTCCGTTTCCCCTCCCCTCCGCCATCTCCTCCACCGTCTCCTCCACCCCCATCGGCCCCCTACCCGTCTCCTCCACCCCATTCGAACCACCCCTGAAACCCACCCAAAACAAACCATCCTAAAACCACCGCCATCGACCACCACCATCACCTCTGAACCCACCAGATCTGTGTGATTTATATAGAGAGAGACAGTTAGAGAGAGAGGGAGGTAAAGAGAGATAGAGAGAGAGAGAGAGCCGGATCTGTGTGTTTTTTAGAGAGGGAGAAGAGAGGGGACGAGAGAGAGAGTAGAAGAGAGAGAGTTTGAATCTGATTTTTGAGAGAGAGGGGGGGTTAATCTATTAATATTATTATTATTATTATTATTATTATTATTATTAACATTATTATTATTATTAGGGAGTAATCATTACATGTGCAAAATTACCAAAAACCCCATATCTGATTGTGTGTAAAAGTCTTTATTGCCCCTAATTAAAAAAAACAAAAAAATTATAAAGGTGGTGAAGTGTCACTTGGTGAATGGTTCAAAGGAGTTCTCTAGTTCTCACAACTCAGTGGAGTTCTCATTTGAAACCAATCCTATATATATATATATATATATATATATATATATATATAGGTAAAGGATATATTGAAAACCCTTGTTATAGTGAAAACTCTGGAAACTCTAACTTCCCGAGCTTTTTTTTTTTATATGAAAATTTTAGGGTATGTAATATACATGATTTTAAGCATTTTGAGCCAAAAAAATCAAAAAAGCGTCGAGCACTTTTTTTTTTTAAAATAAATAAGTTTTCGGGTAACACATTGTTAACACATGTTAATTTCGCTTAACATGTGTTACACGAAAACTTATATTTTTTATAAAAAAAAGTGTTCGGCGCTTTTTTGATTTTTTTGGCTCAAAATGCTTAAAATCAGGTATATTACATACCTAAAATTTTCAGGCCCTAAAAAGCTCGGGAAGTCAGAGTTTCTAGAGTTTTCTAGATAAGGAGGGTTTTCCATGGATCCTAACCCTATATATATATATATATATATATAGAGAGAGAGAGAGAGAGAGAGAGAGAGATGGTTATGTAATTTTTATATATGTTTTCTTATAATTTTTAAATTCTTTTTGCTTTATTTATTTAAACATGTATTAAGTAAAATTACCAACTTACCTTAATGTGCAAGGCACATGACCTGAGTTCTCTGATATTTTTAACTGGGTTAGTGTCAAAGTACAGTGTGGGCAAGGTTTTAAAACGTAAAGGATGATTCTCATCAGTTTTAAAGCTAAAAGGTATCCAGTGAAAAATGATGTAAACTTAACACACGAATTCTGTAATTTTTCTTAATTATTTTGTTACTTCAGTTTTGTTGGTTGTATTTTAATTGTTGTAGAGTAATAATATTAGGCTAATTCAATTTTGCTATAGCACAATTATATTATTTACAAAATCGATATCACGTGTTTTCCCTTTGCTTCGCACAGAAAAAACACCTATTTGTACTGAATCTCATCCCTTGGTATATAATCCCATCTATCTTCTCTACGAAGTTCAAAAATGCTTGTAAGGCATACGAAACATCCAGAATATGATACAAGTAAAATCTAGAATGAAGAGACATGTGCCCGTTAAATTACAAAAGTGGTTTGAGACACATCTTAATTTATAATCACTAAGCCCATTTTATACGTCAAACCTAGGCAACTTAGATGCACCCTGTAATTGATTTAGACACACTGACACACTATTACTTATAACTTAGACACTATTGTAACTACCCATCATCAAAACAGAAAAATGTATCATTTTTTATAATAATTATAGTGATATACTGATATCACTTCGTAGGTAAATTGAGTTCGGGTTGAGTCCGGCCCCGCCATTTTCCACTACCGATCGAAAAAATATTGAGTCCGGCCCCCCGCCGATTCCAAAACCAAGCTTCGCCACTGGTGCCATCGCCATCATCATAAATTTGGAAAGTTATGGTGAGTTGTCCCACATGTTTCATGCACTTCGTAAGAATCTACGCATAACACATATTAACGCGAGGTACAAGAGGTGTAAATCTCTACCACGTATTAGATTTAATCAATGGTATTACTAGTTAGTTGCAGTATTGTAAACTTATCATAAGTTTACTTTTAATTTTGTGTGTTAATGTAATTCTAGTAAATGATTACCTAGAGTATTTTATTTAAATGATACAGTTACAAATTAATACTAGTGGGGTGCCCGCGCGTTGCGGCGGAGACCACAACACTCCAATTAGTGATTTTAAAGGTGTGTACAGGTTGTTGTTCGGTTCACTTTGGTTTCGAGCCATAATCAAAACCAAAACCTTCGATTAAGATATTTCAAAAACTAATGGGTTTCAATTATTCATTTGTTCCAATTTGGTTAATCGGTTACAAACATCGGTCCAACTGGTTTTCGATAAATAACCAAAAAAATTTTCTTAACTTGGAAATGTGAGTTGAAATATTTAAGAAGAAGAACCCATTATCATAATACATAATTAAATACAAAGTGTGACTCATACCAGAAGCAGTGCAGCAAAAAAAGCCAATCTTAAAATGATTTATTTTTGAAAGTATGCAGTTTTAAAAACAATAGTGCCGCAAAAAAAGCCAATCTTAAAATGATTTATTTTTTAAAGTATGCAGTTTTAAAAACAATTTTAAAAGTAATATAGTTATATCTTGGACTAAGAATTGATAAACAAAAGGAGAAAAAAACTCCAGTTGAAGTATGGAAAAGAGAGAAGCCAAAGAAAAAAATATACAACACTTCTAAAATTTGTCTTAAAAACCAAGACATAGTATAAAAACGTTTTTCTTTTATACATATGTAGAAAAAGATGAAAAGATAGATTAAATAGCATAAGAGAAATGGCAAGTCCATTTCATAAACACACAAAACGGACAAGAAACAAGACAAAACTATAGTGTGAAATTCATTCGATAGCAAAACATGACAAGTAATTTTTATTTTGATCATCAACAGTAAACTAAAATAACATTTACCTGCAAACCACCATAGCTTTCATACCCATCATTTGCTAGGAAGTCATGTCGTCACCCCATGGTCTCTAGAATCTCTATTACTATTCTTTGGAGCATAATGCACATATGGGGCTACGGAAAGATACAGAAGAACATGGGGTTATTGATTAACTTATATTTAAAACAAAGTAAATAGGGGTTATTGATTAATTTTGATGTGTAATAATGGAGGGGTTACATGTTGGAGGTGATATGATGTGTGTATTACACACATATACAATAAGCATGAGATGTTGTACACAAGGGGCAAAAAAGGAAGAAAATGACAAAAAAATAAAAATTTGTAAAGAGGCTTTTGATATGCCATCTTAAAATTTAAGTGAATTTACCTTTAAGGACATGCTTCCTCCTTAATAAGGTAAATAGAGATGTATCATCAAATCACATGATTTTTTCACATCTCTCACCGTCTCACGTCCTTTTACATTTCTTCACCATTTCTCCCTCTCTTTCCATTCGTAAAAGATTCACGACTGGATCTACATTTTTTGGTTTGTTTTGTCTTAAGTCTAGATAAGTTTGTAGGGTACTTTTACTGTTTTACATATGTTGGTCAATCAAGGATTTTTGCTTGTATCGAATATCAATGATGTGAGTAGTAAGCGCATTCACCAACCCATCCCCCATTCCCTCCCCCATTCTTAAAATTTAAGAAAATCCCACAAAAAACTCACTCCATCCCAACCCCTTTCCCATACCCCATTTCTAAAATTTACAAAAATCCTATGTTGAGCCCCCCATATATGGGGTCTTCCATCCTTCCTCCATATCATTTAATAATAATAAAATAATACAAATAGAAGGTGGAGTGAATTGATGTTGGATGTAAAGAAATAAAATAATAATAAAAAAAGCTTATAGGGGATATTAATGGAGAATGGGATGTGAGAGAATTTGAAAAACTGAGAGGCAAATTAGAAAACTATGATTTTTTCTTAAATTATATGGTAGGGGATGGGGGACGGGCTGTGAATGCTCTAAATACCATGAATTTCAAAGGAAATGTGTAGTTTAAAGTTATATATGTTTAATACACGGATATCAGTCAGTAATAATACACTGATTTCTAACATGTATAAGATACAAAAATATGTTCAAACCTTTTGATTCTAATTTCTATATCATTAATCCAGAATTTCCATATACGGCCCGATAACTTCCCAAGTTTTAAGAAAAAGGAATTATTTTCTCCCGTGGGCCCAGTAGGTCTACTACCCATTGTATCTATGAGTCCAAGGGTCCAACTCCATATCGAAGCCCACTTTGTATTAATTAGCACAATTTACTATCAAGTTTTTTTAACAAGGAGTAATGGGAAATAAATAATTTCAATTATTAATAATTGGCCAATAACAGTCCTAACTACAAAAATAATCACTAGCGGTCCCAAATTTCGACATATTGGCCACCAACGGACCCAAACTAACTGCGGCTAACTCCGTTAGTGTGAAGCTGACGTGGCATGCCTAAGTGGCAAAATGATCCTACGTGGCATCCTACATGGCATCCTAGGTGGCAAAAATAATCATATGTGGCATCCTACGTGGCATCCCATGTCAGCATCACACTAACGGAGTTAGCCTCAGTTAGTTTGGGTCCGTTGGTGGCCAATATGTCGAAATTTGGGACCGCTAGTGATTATTTTTGTAGTTAGGACTGTTATTGACCAATTGTTAATAATTGAGATTATTTATTTCCATTACTCCTTTTAACAACAAATGAACAAATACTCACGCATACACACAATCACTCTTATAATATGATGGGTTAATTTTATATACCTTTAAAAACTTATCAAATTTTAAATAATATTAAAAAAAAATTAAAACATTATAAATTGTCTATAGGAAACATAACTTATCGAATTTTATATGTTATTAAAAAAGATTTTAAAAACATTATAGATTGTGTATAGGAAATAAATGATTTGAGAACACATGTCGACATATGTGCTTTAGTTTAGTAATTTGAACTTATTTCATAGACGGATACACCATCGTTACTCTTTGTAAATGTGTTCTTCTATGGTTATATTCTTTAACTAGTGGGTGTTCATCGTCGTCGGTGGTGGTGGTTAGGGTTGTAAACGAACACGAACAAAGCCTTGTTTGTGTTCGTTTTTTAAGAAAATAACGTGTTTACGAACGGTTCATCAACACTTACTGAACATGATTTTAAGTGTGTGTTTGTTTGTTAAGGAAATGAACGTGTTTTGTGTTCGTTTGTTTAACTTAGGTGTCGGGGTGGGGGTGGGAGGGTTGCAACCTATACTACCTAAAATTATGGGAACCCATCATTTTACACACATTACCCTTTATCTGTGTCTCACATACACACACACACACACACACACACACACCCTAATCCAAAACACATTAGGGAGGGGGGTTGCAACCTATACTACCTAAAACCATGGGTCCATCATTTTACACACATTACTCTCTATCTATATCTCTCACATACACACACACACACAATCCATCGGGTACTAGAAAACCATACATGCCCCACCTATCCACGACTCACGAGGTGGTGTGGCCACTTAGGTACCACCTACCGAGAAGGTACCACAAGATCCACTCTGCCCACCCTAATAGACCATTATGACCCAATAAGTATTTAGTGGTTCTCATAATTAAGAGATTTTGAGTCTCAAATATGTTCCTTTTTTTACTTTTTTATTAGAGATTGAAGATCAATCATCCATACATGTGCTTCATTTTTCATTACACATGAAACATATTTGGGACTGAAATTCAGTAACTAATAAGTTTCCGTCCAAACCTTTATATTGCCTTCACAAATTTAAGACTGAAATTTAGTCTCAATGTGCCAAATTATTAGCGACTGCTTATCAGTCACCAATATACGTCACATAAAAATCAGTCCTTGAAATCATTTGTAACTAATAAATCAGTCCCAAATAGTATGTATTCGAGACTAATGTACCAGTCACCAATAGTTTAGTCTCCAATGCTCACCTTTCTTGTAGTGAATTTTTTATAGTAGTATAGATGTAGATTAACAAGTAATACAAGGTTATATTTTTTCAAGAGTCGTGTTCACATTTGCTATAAATCTAATCATAAAATTTATATACACGGGCATGCCGAGCATTAGTGTAGGTCCCACATCAGTTGAGGAGAACGAAACCTTCCTTATGAAGGGTGGAAACCTCTCAACCAAGACACATTGTGCCTAACCGGAAACTTGTCAGGTGAAAATAAAACTGTTAGTTATGGATGGGCAACCCATTAGTGGTTAAGCAGACAATATCTTGACACGGGTTACTTGGGATGTTAGAGTTATGGTATTAGGGTCAAATGACTTAAGTGAGAAGAAACTTTTCTAGTGTTATCCAGTGTTTGACACTCGTTTTTTATGTGTAATACACCGAGAGTGACTCAAATCATTACTCATATTCGAAGAGTAGCCTTAGTAAAAAATGTTGGGTCTGTTATGTTTTTGTATAAACACATGAACTAAATAGACAAGCATAAGACTTTAAAAATCTTGTAAAATAAACAAAGATTTATTTATTATATTATTATACTTAAATCATACTTAAAAATGTTTATTATAAATGAAAGATTTGTGATTTGAGAAAATTAGCATATAATCATTTAGCTTCTCGGTTCAATCTTATTTTATACTATACACGGATACACATGTACTCTTGCACACACATTCTTTTATTCATAAATAATAAATATAACGAAAGAGTTGTGTATCCACCTTTGGTATACATCTATTCATGAGCGCTTTATACAGGAGTGGGCCCAACTATTGTGTATAAGGGCCAAATGACCGCATTTTCCAAATCCCAAATCCCAAGGTGTCTTGATAAAACAACTGTTTTATCACAAATCCCAAACTGCCGGTCAACAATAGTTGTCTTGATAAAAACAGTTGTTATCACCAGTTTTTTCATTAGTTCTCCTATCTTCCCAAAAGTCCTTCTTCATTTGTTGAAGGCCAATTCCTTGTCACTATGCTTAAAAGTAAAATCTGATGCTGATAGAAGGTTTTGAAGACAATACCACATCTCTTAGTTGATACTGATCAACAGAGGTCCAAAAGGTAGCCTCAAATATTCCCTAACCCTGAGATTCTGAGAAAGCCAAGTGTAACACCCCAAAACCATTCATTCGCCTAACTACGCCATTAGGCGTGATTAGCAAATAAATAAAACGAGACTTAGACATTAATAATGGGGGTTATGTTCCAATATAGAAATAACCTAGTTAATGTTATTAGCTATATAAATGGACAAATAATATAGAAAACTAACTTGATTAGTTAGTTTTTAATAAAAATAACATTAGTGGTAAACTTGAGGGGGCCTTTGGTGAAATATTGGTCAAAATGAAATGGTCAATAGATACCCCAAAGGGGGCATACGAATTCAGCCAAGAGGAAGGGTTCTTGAGCCTTAAACCAAACCCTAAGTCCCTAAGGTTGAAGAATTGATGCAAGAGGTTGATGTAAGAGATGAAGGATGTATTCTAGAGGGCTAATCTTCAAGGATTAAGCTTTGGTAAGAAACCTAACCCCCAAATTCGTATAGGGTTCGAAACCCACATGTGGGTTTTGATCAAAACATGTTAAATTCGTGTTATTATTGATTATAAGTAATATTGAGCATCCCTAATGGCTTAGGAATGAGTTATATTGTTGGAAACTTGCTTGTGTGCAAAGATGATGATTTTAGATTTCATTAGTAGCTTTGATGTTACTAAAATAGTAGGGAAATCTATGTTTATGGAATGGGTTGAATAAGAGTCTCATTCTATATGTATTGCATGAACCTTACGGGTTGGTAAAATTGCAAGTTCAAATTGAAATAGCTAAACCTAGTGGCTAGAATGACGTTTGATGATGAATTCATGAGTAATTGGAATAACCAAGGAAAGTAGAGTATGCATACTAGGTGTTTGTGAAAATGCCTAGTTAGTATTCTTAAATGAATATGATGTTGGAAACACACCATAAGATGAAATAGGTTGCCTAATATTGATTAGAAGGTTGAATGTGCACTGAATTTAATGAATTTGATGTGGAAAACAAAAGGCTAGTTCATGTTAGGACTATTGCCTTATGATTAGTGCATACTATGTATAAAAAGGGTTAGTTTGACTTCTAAAAGTCAAACTGATTCAAATATGAGTTTTGAATGACTTGGTGTGTGAAAACTCATGATACAAGTTAGTTAATTGATATAATGACTAACTTGAATTAATCTTGAGTATAGTGAAGTGATCTTGTCAAGCTAGGTGGAGGCTTGGAACAAACCGGATCAAATGAGCTAAGCGGGTCATGGAATGCATACATGAGGACAAGGTAAGTGACTTATCTTAAATAAGCCTCTTAGAAACTAGAATATCTTGTAAACATTCTTGAATCATGAATTCTTATATCGATTGTAAAGAATGGGTTACTAGCTTGTAATGGGCTAGAATCGCCTAAATAAATAAAATTGATAAGTCCGGTTGGGACGCCTAACTAGATAATGGAAAAATCTTTGTACATGGGTCTAATGAGTTAAAATGTTATTTTCATTAAAACTCATGAATAAAACTTGAAGATTGAGGATTGTATGAATAAATAGTTAAACGGGTCAAATGATGTTGTGAGCATCAATGACCCGGTACATAATGCTCCTATGCTAAGCATTTAGATGTTATAATGTTGACGGGCCGATTGGTGGTGGATCGCCATTTGGATCCCGGGCTATTAATGTGTGTGAAATGAGATGTTTACATAGGTTACTAAATTGAAGGAAAAAAAAAAAAGAACACTTGATGTCAAGGATTCATATGGATGGTTTGATAGGCATGAGAATGGGTCAACACTACCGGGTAAGTCCGTAGTTAAATAAACGCCTCCGGGCGAAGCAATATGGGTGCTAAAGCATCACATGAAGTGAGGGTGCCAAATAGGTAAGTTAATCCCATAACTATGTCTAATGCGCGCTAAGGCGCTTAGAATCGACCACATTAGAACAATCTTGAGAAATGTTGAAAATCTAAGTCCGTACAGACTTAGAAGTTTTTAAACAGGTCATTGAGTCAAAAACAATGGGTTTCAATCAAGAAGTGTCGCCACGAATGGCTAAATCGAAAGATTTGGCTAGGAGGGGCATTTTGGGAAATTATAAAGATTTACTAAAGGATAAATCTAATAATCGGAATCATAACGAACAAATCGGACAAACACTTTAGTTGATCAAGTGTATAATGACTTGACAACATAAACTAGATGCATTGCGCATGGTCAAATGGTGTTTGGATAAGTTAAATGTCTAAATGGGTCAAATTGGGTAAAAGTCGCCATAAACATCCAAAACTAAGAACCGGATCATGGCGACATAAACCGGACCATAATTTCAGTCAAACAAAGGTTTATTTAGTCGGCGAGTCATTACTTAGGCTTCGGGAATCATCAAGTGCGGTTGCGACATGATTCCCATGCTTAAAAATCACCAAATTCACATCAGAAGCTTCGAGCGGCCGCTCACAGAGGCCGAGCGGCCGCGCGCTTTGACCTGCACGTCAGCACGAACTTTAAAATTGCGTATAAAATCGTAGAAAAATCGTTAGGAGGTGTTCTTTATATGCCTGGAAAGCTCTCGGAGCGTAGAACAATTCTCATTTGAAAGTCGAAGTCAGATTTTGGGTTTTAGAAGGGGTAAAAGCGATCCGAACAGCTGCTGCGCATAAGTTGCAGCAGTTTGTTCTCCTGATAAAGGGCCGTTTGGCCTGGTTCGTTCCGTATCAACGTGTAACGAATACCGTACTAGTTTAAATGTATCATTGACAACCCACTAACCATTTTTGTGAAATGGTGCTAGGTAAACAAGTGAAGGAAGTCCCGGAGCAAGGATCAAGTCGCGAGAAGAACCGAACACGCCCGAACACTCATCAAGCTTCCGCACTAGAATCTAAGGAACTCCCGTTAAAACGCAACATCTTAAAATATGTTTCAACTATTAAAAAGTAAAAATTTGTGTGAATCAAACATGTATTTGATCTTAATGGGTTGACTTATAAAGAAAATTTCAAAGTTTTAATTGGGAGTGGTTTTTAGTTAAGGTCAAAACCGTAAGATTAGGCAATAATCGCGTGATTTCGGGTTAGGGTCTTACAAGTGGTATCAGAGCCATTGGTTTGAGGGATTCGAGTGTCGAGAAGTATACTTGGACTCAAACCGTGCGCTCAAGTGTTGAAGGGTGTTCGGTTCGAGGCTTGATCAAGGAATCCGGTAAGTAATATCTATAATAAACTTCCGGTTTGATCGGAAATTGTTATAGGTAATCAATAGTGATATCGTGTAGATACACGCTATCTAGAATGCTTAGTAAATAAATGGTTAGGTGGCATGGGACCTATCCAAAGATCAATTCGGGCAACAAAATTCTTTTATAACTAGAATTCTCGCATTACTATAGAAATGCATACTAACCATGTGATGTATTATTACTAATCAATTGTGATGTGACAGGAATAATATCACTGTATTCGATAATTGGGATCGAATGATCCACCCAACGAGGTGGTGGGGGTTCGGGAGCACGACTGATAGCATGCTCACTAAGGACCAAGTCAAGTAACAACTCAAATTAACGGATCTTTAACAAAAAGGGAAAACAAGGGCAAGTATTAATCAGGTACACGCTCTAAATTATATTAAGCATATTAGTATGCAAGCATCACATGAAGGGTGGTACTTGCATACGCAAGCGAAAAGCTAAATGGGAAATGTGCATTGTTCACACTAGTGAACAATCAATACACAAACGTAACTTGAACATCGAGACCGGGTTGGGGGTAATCATCCCAAACTAACGTTTAGAAACCAAAGGATGCTGGAAAGGCGTTGTGATCATACCAATGAGTGTGATCACACAAAGCTTTACAAAACGAAAACACACAGTTTATTCTTAATGGATGAAGGTAAAAACCTAACATCAAATAAATTATTAAGGAAGGGTTTTCACCAAATAAAATAAGGGACACAAGCATGAGCTGAAGCTTTGCTTGCGTAGGGTGTGATGTACCAATTATAACAAGTCCATGTGTACCATATGCGGATTGCTTACCCTGGCCAGGTAAGTGTTAAACATATGATACTATGGGTTTCTTACAATTGATACATATACAACCTATGTAACGAGGACTAAGTAAGTGTGAGGTGTCGGGAAAATCATGGATTAGTCGAATATGGTCTCAAGGGCCATGATAAACAAAGAGGAAAGAAAAAACCAAGGTATAAGCGACCCGTGGGGATCGTAGAGGCCGAGGTATTGCTTCACCAAATCAACCATAACTATGGTTTTGGTTGATAAATCATAAACAGCGGACATGGGCCGTGATTAACCCATGGGTCAACTGGACCTTCGGGTCAGTGACAAAATTATACACCAATAAGCCGAGGTATAAGCAATCCCGAGCGGGTTGTAGAGACTAAGGCAGTGCACTCTCAATCAAAGTTATGAACTTGGTTGAATAAAGTGCAAAACATGATTTGTAAAAGCTGAAGGCCGTGATAAATCAGTAAATCATTTAACCCTCGGGTTAAGGATGAAAAAGTGTAAACTGCAATAACCTTAGATTGTATCGTAGGTACAATTTAATGCAAAATATGATAACAATTGGATTGTATAGTTGTTACAATCTAATGCAAACCGTGATAATAGGAGATTAGTCGAAACAATACGTCGTAATGACTATTCGAAACCGCGTTTTATGAAAAGAAAACCGACCTCAACTTATATTGAGATCGGTAAATTAGAAAAAGGATTTTTAGAAAATAATCATTCTAAATAAATAAATGAGTTGAACTCTGAAAAATCAAAAGTCTTTAAACGGGTCGGTTGGGGCAATGACCACCAATCGAGTTAGCAAAACGGGAACTTGGGAAAAACAAATAAATGGCAAATTCTTAAAATAAGGATTAGCCAAAGAAAGGAAAATGTTAGTGTAAAGCAAGGTTTGTTTATAACATTATAGCAAACCAAGAAGAAACGAGGGTTGGATTCGGGGATGAATCCAAGAAGCTAGAAAACGGTTATGTTAAAAAGCCGGGCTAGTCTTGGAAACCAAGACAAATTACTTGTTAGTAATAGAAGCATAGACATGTATGCATATGCATGCTACAACCAAGTATTATAGTAGATGCTCTAAGGTGCATGATAGAATGGCCCCTTAAAACATTACATCATTCGGGATAATAGTAAACGGGGATAGTCTACGGATCTAGGGAAGACCTATGAAGAACATAAGTAGCTAAAATGTCGGGTAGGGGGTAAGTATGTAGATATTGCCCCTAGTTAACCGAAATAATAGGATGACTCAAGTCATATTATGAAAGCTAAGGCTTCCATATAATAAAAGTTAGAAAGCCGAGTAAAGGGATACAAACAATAAGTATATAGTACTACTCGTTAGACTATAGAATGTCAAGGGATTGAGCGGTGCTCAATACTGATGAGACACACTAAGATTCTTTGGTATAACCAAAGCAACAACACAAGAAAGGTTTCGAGGACGAAACCTCCTTAAGGGGGGTAGACTTGTAACACCCCAAAACCATTCATTCGCCTAACTACGCCATTAGGCGTGATTAGCAAATAAATAAAACGAGACTTAGACATTAATAATGGGGGTTATGTTCCAATATAGAAATAACCTAGTTAATGTTATTAGCTATATAAATGGATAAATAATATAGAAAACTAACTTGATTAGTTAGTTTTTAATAAAAATAACATTAGTGGTAAACTTGAGGGGGCCTTTGGTGAAATATTGGTCAAAACGAAATGGTCAATAGATACCCCAAAGGGGGCATACGAATTCAGCCAAGAGGAAGGGTTCTTGAGCCTTAAACCAAACCCTAAGTCCCTAAGGTTGAAGAATTGATGCAAGAGGTTGATGTAAGAGATGAAGGATGTATTCTAGAGGGCTAATCTTCAAGGATTAAGCTTTGGTAAGAAACCTAACCCCCAAATTCGTATAGGGTTCGAAACCCACATGTGGGTTTTGATCAAAACATGTTAAATTCGTGTTATTATTGATTATAAGTAATATTGAGCATCCCTAATGGCTTAGGAATGAGTTATATTGTTGGAAACTTGCTTGTGTGCAAAGATGATGATTTTAGATTTCATTAGTAGCTTTGATGTTACTAAAATAGTAGGGAAATCTATGTTTATGGAATGGGTTGAATAAGAGTCTCATTCTATATGTATTGCATGAACCTTACGGGTTGGTAAAATTGCAAGTTCAAATTGAAATAGCTAAACCTAGTGGCTAGAATGACGTTTGATGATGAATTCATGAGTAATTGGAATAACCAAGGAAAGTAGAGTATGCATACTAGGTGTTTGTGAAAATGCCTAGTTAGTATTCTTAAATGAATATGATGTTGGAAACACACCATAAGATGAAATAGGTTGCCTAATATTGATTAGAAGGTTGAATGTGCACTGAATTTAATGAATTTGATGTGGAAAACAAAAGGCTAGTTCATGTTAGGACTATTGCCTTATGATTAGTGCATACTATGTATAAAAAGGGTTAGTTTGACTTCTAAAAGTCAAACTGATTCAAATATGAGTTTTGAATGACTTGGTGTGTGAAAACTCATGATACAAGTTAGTTAATTGATATAATGACTAACTTGAATTAATCTTGAGTATAGTGAAGTGATCTTGTCAAGCTAGGTGGAGGCTTGGAACAAACCGGATCAAATGAGCTAAGCGGGTCATGGAATGCATACATGAGGACAAGGTAAGTGACTTATCTTAAATAAGCCTCTTAGAAACTAGAATATCTTGTAAACATTCTTGAATCATGAATTCTTATATCGATTGTAAAGAATGGGTTACTAGCTTGTAATGGGCTAGAATCGCCTAAATAAATAAAATTGATAAGTCCGGTTGGGACGCCTAACTAGATAATGGAAAAATCTTTGTACATGGGTCTAATGAGTTAAAATGTTATTTTCATTAAAACTCATGAATAAAACTTGAAGATTGAGGATTGTATGAATAAATAGTTAAACGGGTCAAATGATGTTGTGAGCATCAATGACCCGGTACATAATGCTCCTATGCTAAGCATTTAGATGTTATAATGTTGACGGGCCGATTGGTGGTGGATCGCCATTTGGATCCCGGGCTATTAATGTGTGTGAAATGAGATGTTTACATAGGTTACTAAATTGAAGGAAAAAAAAAAAGAACACTTGATGTCAAGGATTCATATGGATGGTTTGATAGGCATGAGAATGGGTCAACACTACCGGGTAAGTCCGTAGTTAAATAAACGCCTCCGGGCGAAGCAATATGGGTGCTAAAGCATCACATGAAGTGAGGGTGCCAAATAGGTAAGTTAATCCCATAACTATGTCTAATGCGCGCTAAGGCGCTTAGAATCGACCACATTAGAACAATCTTGAGAAATGTTGAAAATCTAAGTCCGTACAGACTTAGAAGTTTTTAAACAGGTCATTGAGTCAAAAACAATGGGTTTCAATCAAGAAGTGTCGCCACGAATGGCTAAATCGAAAGATTTGGCTAGGAGGGGCATTTTGGGAAATTATAAAGATTTACTAAAGGATAAATCTAATAATCGGAATCATAACGAACAAATCGGACAAACACTTTAGTTGATCAAGTGTATAATGACTTGACAACATAAACTAGATGCATTGCGCATGGTCAAATGGTGTTTGGATAAGTTAAATGTCTAAATGGGTCAAATTGGGTAAAAGTCGCCATAAACATCCAAAACTAAGAACCGGATCATGGCGACATAAACCGGACCATAATTTCAGTCAAACAAAGGTTTATTTAGTCGGCGAGTCATTACTTAGGCTTCGGGAATCATCAAGTGCGGTTGCGACATGATTCCCATGCTTAAAAATCACCAAATTCACATCAGAAGCTTCGAGCGGCCGCTCACAGAGGCCGAGCGGCCGCGCGCTTTGACCTGCACGTCAGCACAAACTTTAAAATTGCGTATAAAATCGTAGAAAAATCGTTAGGAGGTGTTCTTTATATGCCTGGAAAGCTCTCGGAGCGTAGAACAATTCTCATTTGAAAGTCGAAGTCAGATTTTGGGTTTTAGAAGGGGTAAAAGCGATCCGAACAGCTGCTGCGCATAAGTTGCAGCAGTTTGTTCTCCTGATAAAGGGCCGTTTGGCCTGGTTCGTTCCGTATCAACGTGTAACGAATACCGTACTAGTTTAAATGTATCATTGACAACCCACTAACCATTTTTGTGAAATGGTGCTAGGTAAACAAGTGAAGGAAGTCCCGGAGCAAGGATCAAGTCGCGAGAAGAACCGAACACGCCCGAACACTCATCAAGCTTCCGCACTAGAATCTAAGGAACTCCCGTTAAAACGCAACATCTTAAAATATGTTTCAACTATTAAAAAGTAAAAATTTGTGTGAATCAAACATGTATTTGATCTTAATGGGTTGACTTATAAAGAAAATTTCAAAGTTTTAATCGGGAGTGGTTTTTAGTTAAGGTCAAAACCCGTAAGATTAGGCAATAATCGCGTGATTTCGGGTTAGGGTCTTACACCAAGCTACTGTAGATGAATAGACGTGAAGAACAAATTCAAAAAAGATGGTTATGAGGTCAGAATGATGGCCAAGGTGTTTTAAGAAAGTAATGGTTGACCAAGTGCCAGAAAAAGACCCAGCTGAAGATACAAGCTACAAGGTTGAAGCTGAACTTCAAGGCAGACCAAAGAAAGACTTCCAAACATCAATATTAATAAAAGCAAGTACAATAAGAGAGATTCTGACATCAGCAGTTCTAGAGAAAGATTGTTGGGTTATGAAAGAACTGCCGATGATGAAGGTCAAAAACCATGGACCCATCTGTTCAAATACTTAAAGAATAAATGCTTCAAAGTACAAGACTTACTTCCTCTTTGAAGGTTTCGTCAACTAACTCTCTACAAATTGCTGGATATATACAAGACCGAAGAACTGAGCTGACTAGTCAACCGTTGGACTAGTCAACAACCAAATATTAAAGACCAAAAACTGTTGGATAAATGATATGCTGGTCAACAATCGTGTCTTGTAAAGCTGTTTGACAAACTCCTGGTTTACACCAACTGTTTGTCCAAACCAGATGTTCTTCATGTTATTAGTAAGAATAATCGTTTGTAACAAACTATCTAGTTGTGATTATAAACAGCTGGAAGTTACATTTCTCAGTTTTGTTAGATGTCACTTTTATGGTGATGTCACCAGCTGTTATCATCCTCTCTATAAATAGAACAGTATATTCAGTACTTGTTCACCATCTCTACACACAGAAACAGAGCGCCTGATTGAGATCACCGAATACAACAGGAAGTAAGTCTGATCAAGTGTAAGAGAGATAGAGAGATATAGCATTTGGTGAGGGGTAATAAAAAAATGTACTTTGAAATTTATCAATAGATTTTAATCTATGTTGATATCACCTATCTTAAACAAGCTCAGTTTTATATAATTTACGTGTGTTGATGAATATTGAAGTTACTATGACTTCTTAGATTAAATCATTTAAAAAGAACTCAATTTATCAATCACAAAAACAAAAACAATTCACTCTCAGGATCCAATAAGTGAGAAAAACTTTTGTTAGTGTTATTTAGTGTTCGACACTCGTTTTCTTACGTGTAATAAACAGGGAGTCACTCAATCATTACTCATATTCAAAAAGTAACCTCAGTAAAAATCATTGGGTCCCTTATGTTTTTGCATAAACGCACAAAGTAAAGAGACAAGCATAAGACTTTAAAAATATTTTATAATAAACAAAGATTTACTTATTATATTATTTCAATACTATTTATTGGTGAGGCAATTGAAAAGTACCAGGTGCCTGGCACCTTCTCATTAGACTACCACATCTAACCTAAAGTTGTGAGGCACACACTTGGGTAACCCTCTCCATGCGTCCACAACATAAGCCATGTTCATTCTTAAATCACACATGTTTCATCTACGTGATCTCTTCAGATATGAGCTTCATCCATCATATCCGTTTTCAGTCACGTTTCTTTCTACTTTACACGTCAATTATACTTAAAGCATAGTTAAACGATGTTTATTGTAAATGAAAGACTTTTGATTTGAGAAAATTAACATATAAGCATTTAGCTTATGAGTTCGATCTTATTTTATACACGGATACACATGTACTCTTGCACATACATACTTTTATTAATAAAATAACAAATATAAAGAAAGAGTTTTGTATCCACCTTTGTTTTACATCTATTCATGAGCGCTTTATTTAGGGGTGGGCTCAACTATTGAGTACAAGGGTCAAATGAGTGCATTTTTTATTTAGTGTTTGATACTAGTTTTTTTTTTTTACATTTAATACCCAAAAAGTGACTACGACTCATCACACAATCGAAAAAACAAAGAAAGAATTATATATATATCGTTATATATACAAGCAAAGAGATAGTGACTTTACGAAGTATGTCCATGTGAAAAGTATCAACCAATTTGTGAAGATATTTTTGTGTAGATATTTTGCCATCGCCTTTTAGTATCTTCTCATGGTTATACCCTTTTCACAAATCTTCCCTGCAAATAAATATCAACGTTATGCTATAAAACTAGAAAATAATTGTATATTGAATAATGTTAAAAATATGTTTCATATATTTACAAGCACTTAAAAAATGTCTTAAAACATGATTTATAAGCTATATTATTTAACTCCTATTTAATGTATATACATAAAGTTGTAATAAGTTATGACCTTGAGTCTTGGTCTTTTATCAGCATTGAGTTTTCGAACTTGATATCTTATCTTTCTAGAGTAGAGTCTGTTTTGACGTTTCTTTTTGTATTTGAGAACACTTGCTTCCCTTTTGGTTTTGGCTTCTTCCATCACAGGCACTTCTCCCATCTAAAACATTCAAAACTATTATAAATGCTTAGAAAAATGTATGTATATATTTCAATTGTGTGTTTACTATGACATTATGTGTATAATAAGTTTGGAATAACTTGTAATCAAATGAAATGTAGTACACACAAAATAAAGTAACTTACATATCTATTGTCGGATGTCGAATTCGAATGAGTAAAATCATCGGCACGACATGGACCACGGTTAGACCATGCATCGATAACCTCTTGGTAATTTAAGCTCAAATTCAAACGCGTTTTCTCTCATCTTCTTCGCCTTCTCCATCTTCATCTTCTTCGTCTCCTTCCCAAAGCCCGAAAATCTCTCTTTTTATGTTTCCAATCAAATTGACCAAATTACTCTCTTGATGTTCGGGCTTCATGTCTTGGTCACAAAGTACTCCGAAGCTTGATCTTCCTCATTCATCGAGAATTCGCCCCATTCTATCAAATGATCCCAACTGAATTCATCATATGTGCCTCTCATAGCACCATTTTCGCGATTCTCTCCCGCTTTAATACCAAAATTTCCCTTGAAATCGGAAGGGATGTCGTTGTTGGTTTCAAAGAATTCGTCGATTAAAGAATCGGGGACAAGTTGTTCTTCTTTCTTTGGAGATTTTAACAAGGAATTTGTCCCCATTTTTTTAGTGTGTTTGTAAGGATGTTGTTAAGATTAAAATGTGCATGAGATTGAGGTGTGGGTGAATATTATGGGGTTTGGGTTCGCTAGCTCCTTGCTAGTGGTTGGTCTTTTTGGTTGGGTGGCAATGTCTTATCTTCATTTGATTGATAGGATATGATCCTACGTGGCAGCTGTGAATAATATAAGGTCAATATATTTTTCATGTGTTAATATTAGTCTATGGTGTGGTTTAAAAGATGAAGAAAAAGGCACTAGTAATTATTTATCTCTATAGATTTATAGTTACATTATTATATTTAACTAGTATTTTGACCTGGCCCATTAAATAGGGAAAATTGCAAGAATAGTTTTTGACCGAATTGATTTGCGAAAATAGCCCTCTCAGTCGTCTTGGGAAAGACGGTTCCCAGTTCCCGAGGCGTCTTAGACGTCTTCAAGACGTCTCTCACTACAACCAATAATTTACTGCCACATCATCACCTACCCACTCTCTCTCTCTCTCTTTCTCTCCTCATTTATTACCTCACTCTCTCTCTCCTCTCTCTCCTCACTTTCTCTCTCTCTCCTCTCTCTGTCCATCTCGTTCCTCAATAATTTCCCCAAGCTCCTGTTAATTTCCTCAGCTTTGGAGATTTATAGTCCTCAAGCTCCCATTAATTTCCCCAACAACAATTGATTAGGCCTTTCAATCATCTTTTTTTTAAAAGGGCAGGCTTTCAATCATCTAATCTAGTGTTATTAATTAATTAATATTTACTCATTGTGGATTTGGGGCTTGCTAATCGGTTTTATTATTACCGGAGATGTCACCGGAAAAGATTCTTACCGGATACGTTAGAAGCATCACTGGAAGACGGGAGACGTCTTTGAGACGGCTTGAAGTCGGACTTCTTTGAGACGTCAGAAGCATCACTCCAATATGGCTGTGTCTGTTGGTGAACCGAGTATCTCACGTTTACCTTCTTTGTTAACCACCACTTCACCACCTGTATTATTAGTGAATATCGATTGTACAACCGTCTTGTGGGTGGGTGAATTAGTGACAACCGTCTTGTGGTTTTTGAAGACAGAGAGAGGAGAGAGAAAGGGGGAGAGAGAGAGGAGAAAGAAAGTGAGGAGAGAGGAGAGAGACTGAGGTAATTAATGAGGAGAGAAGGAGAGAGAGAGTGGGTGGGTGATGACGTGACGAAAATTAATTGGTCCGTAGTAAATTTGAACTTAAAGTCGTCTGAGACGCCTCGGGAAGTGTGAACCGTCTTTCCCAAGACGGCTGAGGGGGCTATTTTCGCAAATCAACTCGGTCAAAGGCTATTTTGGCAATTTTCCCCATTAAATATTTGATCTGACTTATTTTTGAACAAAATTTACATTAAAACGTAGACAAAATGAAAACGCACATGAGAATAAGTACGAAAATGTATTATATTTGACTTGACTCATTACCAAGAAAACATATCTCGAACCGTAAACCAACTTGGTATTATAACGAAACGTACTTAAAAATAAGCAAGTAAAAAAATAGTGTTTTTTACGTTAAAGAATGGTACCACACATTATGACCGATTCGAAATGTAAAGTAACTAGAATTTATATCGTCTATTGAAAACGTATTATATTTGACCCAAGTTGTTTTCAAACAAATGTAGAGCAATAAAAACACACATAAAAATAGCACGAAAAAATATTATATTTGACCAAAGTAAAAAAATAAGCACGTAAAATTCGAGAGGTCAAAATGACATTTTAAAAAAGTTTTAGAAAGGTAACAAGGTATAAGTGCCAATATCAAAAGTTGAAGGTTTGGATAAGAAAACACCATGGATGACATTCTTGTAAATATCTTTGTGCACTCGTATTGTGTGGATTGTTGAGAGCAACACTTAAGGTGAACTTTTTAAAACACTAAAGTATATGATTTCTTCTCTCACAAAGATATAGGCAATAGTTCTTCAACCATAAAACAATAAACAACCCGAATTCAAGACTACTAAAAGTAGAATGAAACACCCTTTTTATGAATAACTGGTTTCAAACCACTATTTGAATATAAATAATTAAAATTTTATTTATGTTAAAGTAGGAGATTCATATAAACTTTTAAGAGTTGTACTAAATGTACCATCCGCTATTGTTTTACTAAATTTCTATGCATACACTAAATCGCTCATATGACACCTGTGTACTTTTAAACATAGTGGATAGATACATTCTAACATATAATGGTTGCGTTTAGTCTCAACCATTTAATTTTATATATTATCAACTTATAACACATAAATAATCATGATTTTAGAAAACTATAACACATTCGTGGTGGGTTGCAACTTACAAACCAAAAACATGAAAAATCCAAGACAAAATCTCATAATCAACAATTTAAGCATGTGTACTTGGGCTCTCGTTGTATTATTCACTAATCATCTTATTAACAAGATGTAAGTGTGTACAAGCGTTTACAAATTACAATGAATAGATACACACCAAACCATATATCCTTGTAAAAATGTTTCAAACATTTACAAACTTTTTTTTTATATTATTGGCCCACGTAATTCTTACAGGCAACTGATAGTGAACATACATACACTTTAGATATTTCTTGTCTAGAAGGATGGGCCCAATCCACTTAATTGAACAACACTAAAAAGCAATCTGGTTTCCGGGTCATGTGGATATATATTAACCATTAACAAGGGTTTTTTTTTTTTTTTTTTTTTAACACAACTTGTTTTTATAACCATTTTGGTCCTCACCCTCATTTACATCATTGACATTAGACTATTGGGGGGGGGGGGGGGGTTGCCATGTGGTACTTATGGGACCCATGTGGGTGGGGAGGGGTGGGGAGAGGGAATAATATTATTGTGTGTAAGATTTTTTTTTTTTTTTAAAAAAAAGCAGCCAATCAGAAAATGCCATGTGGTCCAAACATCCCCCCACGCCCATGAAGTCTTCCCCGCCACTCACCCCCACCCAGCCTTCCACGCCCCTAGAGGGCCGTGTTCCCGCCGGTGGAGGCCTCTCCCGCCCCACTCCCGCCACTCTTAATGTTTACATTAGGAGTTTGGGTCATAATAGGAGCACTTTGTTTGTCCTTTCACTTGTACTTGGTTCCGGTAACTTTCTTCCATCCCTAGAGGTTAAAAAACACTGGTTTATGAATCCGAACCCGTTTTTACACGAACTAAAACGGATTATAGAACCGGATTTGAGAGAAACCTGTTGAGCCTGGCCCAAACCATAGGGTTGTAATTGGTTTGAGTACTCATCCGTTGAGAGTTGAGACCCAAATCACCTTATTGGGCTCAAAACCAGATTTCAACACCTTTATTGATATCATCCCCACAATTTTACAACAAAACCTTCAATCCATACTTCCATTTAAATCAACCATTGGGCTTTCAAACGACCCAACCATTAATGCCAGCTCTGCGGCTCATAACCAAAGTCAGAGTACGCCAGACTCATAGCAGATAAGGTTTTTATAAAATTTTACAATAATATTAGTTAGTAATAGTAATATTAAATAATGACTTTGGTTATTCACACACCCCTGTAATATATCTACACGCCCTCTTTGCCCCTATACGGCTATACGCCATGTACATGGCAATAAAGATCGTATAGAGTTCAATCATTAGTTTCAGACTGTCAGGGGTATGTTTTGTCAATTTTGTCTGGCAGTTGAGACCTATACACCATGTATATACTAGACTATACAATACAGTATGATACTATTGTATACTACAATACCAATGCTATACCATAGGCTTATACAGGATCTATACATCACCCATAGGCCGATATACGGGACCTACACTACACCAATATATCTCAGGAATTTTTTTAAAACTAGATGGGACTTCCTTAAACTTAGACGCTTTCAACACGTGTCTTCCTCCGAAGTTGTTTGTTTTTTGCTTGAGTTCCTAAATCTAAACGTTTGCAATATTTATTTTGGTAAATACCCATGGTTGGTGTTCATTTTGGTGGTTTTCCCTAAATTTAAACTAGTCTTATTTAACATCATCAAAATGAAGTCTTACACAACATGTTGCTCCGTTTTGGATTTAGAAAAGAAAAGGAGTAAAGTAAAGTACATGTACATGGATACTGTCTCTAGTTTTACAAACTTTTGGAAATAGTCACTAACTCTCTCTGAGAAATTACACATATAGTCCAAACTTTTATAATTTGTAATATACTTTATCTATACAGGTCATCTATTTTCTAGCATCAAAGATATTACAAATTGCAAAAGTTAATACGTACTATCTATATAATTTCTCATATATAAAGACTATTTTTAATTTTTTTATAAAATCATATGAACTGTCCGTGTAGTTTACTCAAATAAAAAAGTCATCACTATCAAAAGTGATCTCTATGGTGACGAAAAAATCATAAAATTCAACATCAAGATTCCAAAAAATAGTATATAAGCTCAACCGTGCCCTATCTCAAAGGGCGAGAATAGTGTGTATAATAATAACATGGATGGATTTGATGGTAGTCAAATTTTTTACACAGTTTGTACAATGAAGAGTAGCTCAAAATGCATTATTCAGTCATTTCAAAAAATAGTTTGGCATTTAGTACAAACGGGATTTTAACATTAAGTTTATTAATCAATAAAAACATGTATTTTTTGATTATAAAGTTGGGATTCTCATGGGCATCTCCTCTTGGTTTACTAGGACAAACATCATGAGTACACTTTTGAAACAAATGGGCACATGGTGATCTAATATCGATTAAATAACAATTAAAACAAGTTAAACGAAACCAACACTCTAGCATTCTTGAGTTGATCTTCGATAGCAACTTGGAGTCTTTATAAGCACGCGAAAGTTTCTTTCGTGCTAATGAATACCGGTGTATTTATTTTTAGCTTGTTTTAATCCGATTTATGATGTCATTCTATTCATCCTGATGCATCTACTAGGGTTGGCATATCGTGTCCGACACGACCTGTTAAGACACGAACACGATAAGATACAAATACGAAACAGGTAAACACAAACACGACGCAATAACTTATCGTGTCAGTTTTTCCAAACACGAACACAAAACTGTTTATAACATGTTAACACAATAAAACACGATATGACACGATAAGACAAAAACTTGTTTAAAACATTAACCCTAAAAACATACCCACAAACCAACGAATGAAAGACTGAGTGGCGTCGGGGTTGAGAAGGAGGATGTGTGACGCCGGACGGGTGATGGGTGACGACGAACGGGAACGGTGGACAGGTAACGAGGACGGTGGAGTTGAGAAGAAAGAGGATGGATGACTGAGTGGTGTATATGTCCGTACTATGTGATTTGAAAATTGAAAATTATGGTTCATTGATATTTTATCCTCATATATATAAAGCATACCCACACTGTTATATAACTTTTTTAAATAAAATTATTAATTTGTCTTAACGGATGCTTAACGTGTTAACAGATCTTTAACCTGTTTAGACACGAAATTTGTTAAGACATTATCGTGTCGATCTGTTTAACACACGAAACCTATTAAGGTCAAACACGAAACCTGTTAAGGTCGTATAGATTCGTATCGTGTTATCATGTTCGTGTCTAAATTGCCAGCCCTAACATCTACCTACGTGATCACGAGCATCTTCATCTTTGATGAAACCTCTTGAGAAAAAGAATAAACATGTGATTTACACAAGGGGCACATCAATGCGTCACTGTCTCTTTATCATTTTTCTCTCATGACAAGCCACAAAATTTACAAGGGTTTGCCGATGATCATTGACTCAGTTGGCAAATCCTAGCTAAGTTTAAATTTGTGGCCAAAGAGAAATACTGAGTTTAAATCACACTTGTGGTAAGAATAACGGTGGAACTTTATGAGAAAACAGGTATCGATCCCCGTTCTTTATGCCCCTCTATGGAGAGGAGGCTAAGATTATTTAGAATTATGGGTGGCTTTACCGTTTATTTATTGGAAATGCCCTTAGTATAGGCGAGTCGTATTGTACCCGCATCTTATGGGTTCTCAGGTGTGCGCATAACGCATTACCACTTGATCTAGTAGTTATAAAAAAACATTTAGAAGGCCTTGATGTGCATTAAAATATCCTTGCAGACATTTTCATCTTTTTATTAGTAATGACATTTTCATTTATTTTATTTTATTTTTTGGAACGGCCAACAAATTAATCCTAAGCACTCTTGAAGTACACACTGCACAAACGAGTAATCCGAGAGTAACCCTGGTCCACCAGTAATTTCACACCAGTTCATGGGGAAAACCCGCCGCCCGAAGGCCCACTGCGGTAAAACCCGACCCACCAACAGCATTTTGGTGCCGGTATGACTCGAACTCCCCACCTACCATAAGGAAAGCAAGGAGGGTGTCACTCCACCATAACGGGATTGGCATTTTCATTTTCTATTTTCAGATTGGTTGTTTGAGATATATAATATTACACTACTAAAAAACTAACTAAGCTACTCGTTGCTAAGACTATCTCCAATGCTAAGGGTGTCCTTGGGCTCCCTTAGCTGCATATTCAGCTGGCACGTCATATTCGTACAAATCCTTAAAAACCTTAATTTTACCTTCAACCATACAAAAATCCTTTCATATCCTTACATTTTTCATGTCATCGCTTATATGTCTTTTAGTTTAATTACTTAAATTATTAAAATGTATTACATAAAAAAAAAGTAAAGTTGAGTTTAAAAAAATAGAAATTGCATTACATAAAAAATAAATTAGATTTAAAGGAAAAACATATTAAAAATAAACATAATATACTCTCAAGTTTTTTTTTTTTTAACTATGGATCGGATTAATATAATGGCTCTATTTGCCTCTGCCATTCTATGAGTCTCTTCCCTTTTGCGTATGGCATCGCCACTCCCTTTGGCAGCATCCACTAATTCGGAACTTAATTTGAAAGCCATATTTCGACCCGGACGTTTTCGGGATGCCGCTAATAACCAACGAATGGCAAGTGCTTTTCCTTGTGTGGATCCTATTTCAATGGGAACTTGATGAGTCGATCCACCTACACGTCTTGCTTTTACTGCTATACCCGGAGTTACTCCATTATTCTTTTTCTTTTTTTTCATTATTTCTATTTGATTTTTGATTGTATTTCTTCTATCAATTCTATGTTTCATTTCTTCTTCTGTCTGTGAATAATTTGTCAAACCTGTAGATCGATTTTGAATAAGTGATTCATGAAAAATCTGATTGCTGATTATAGAATCCTTTTCTATTTCAGTTTCATTTGATTCATCTATTTCTCTCGGTATAAATAATGTGATCAGTTGAATTTTTTTTTAATTAAGGTTCATATATTGAGTTGCGAATATATTAAACTAGTTTTTATCCCGGGGGCGTCCCGGGTTGAAATATCTGATATGACATAATAAAATATATTATTATTATTATTTTAAACCAATCTCTGCCATAAGTTGTCATATTTAAATATAAAAAAAAACGAATCTCTGCGTCGGGGTATAAATCTAGTGCCATTACAAATGAATTTGGAAGTTTGTAATCGATCATTCTAAAAAGAACTAACATAAAATAAGAAAAAAAAGTTAATTATTGAAATATCGAACGCATTAGTCTAAGGGTTATATGATGCGTTGAAAAAATTCATGGGTATATAGTTCGGGTATTTGGGTATGTTGTTTCGGGTAATCAGGTCGGGTATCACCTAATCCCAGACCCGACCCAAACCCACAATTTTTTTTAAACTAATCCCAAACCCGACACAATACATCTCTGGTTACAAAAAATAGTCACTTTTTCTCCGTTTTTTATATAGCACTATGGTACTCGTTGGAAAGATAATAAAACGCTCGTTAATTTGGTGTAATTTTTTTCTTTAAAAAATCTCATATATAAAAGATATTAACGTTTAAAAGTTATGAAAGGAAACGTGAGAGAAAAAATAGTAAAGTTTTAATATTTAGATTTAGTAGATTATGTATTTAATAGATTAGGTTAAAGATTATAATAGATTAGGTTAAATCATATTTATTCCTTTTTTTTAATTGGTTTACACTTGCCACATCATATCTTATGTGGCATCTCTCAAAGGAGAGATTGCATAAGAGTATGACATGTAGGATTAATCCCTTTGCAATATATATATATATACTAGCTAATTACCCCGGGAAGGTCCCGGGGTTAAAAAAATCTAATATGACTTAATAATAAAATGATAAAAGAAAAAACATACAAAACGTAAACTCAGTCATACGAATCAAGTCTGGCAGAATACCTTATTGTCCTTCAAAATATAAATAACTTCACCATATCAACCAATCTTATAAAAGAAACACTTAATCAACCCATGGCATCAACAAAATCCAACTTTTAATACACATCTAAAACAACGCCTACCTATTTGTAACCTTGTTTATAGTACATAATCAGAACCTAATCTAGAATTCAAAAAATCAGAGAACTTATAAGTAATCAGGCGCCAAAATCAAATATTTATAGCATTGAACCAAATTAATAGATAATAGATAATATTTATAGTATGATTTGTAATTTAAATGTATTTAAACTCCTTGATCCTTTCCCTCTTGGGGTCTCCATTATATAATAAATGACAGCCCCAAATGTCTACAATAGTCACGAGATAGTAGAATCCACTTTCACACGATAATAGGGATAAATCAGGAATACCTACACATATCATTGACAATGGGTTGAAAACGCTTAATTCATATGGAACTGTTTTGGTGAAGTATAAATTATCAAGTGATTGTATTAGCGAGTAAGATCAATAATAATAATAATAATTTATACACGAAAAAGTCGACTGGCCTAGTTTTTGTATATTAAAGTCCTTACACTTTATGTGGCGGCAACAAAGTTGGCTTTGGCAGTGGTGGCGGCATCAAGTGCGGCGTCGTTGGCTTCGCTTATAGCGGTTTCTGCGGCGATGGCTATACATATCAAATGACAGTATTTGTTTTATATCTGTCCCCAACCGAAGATGAATCTAACCCATCTGATCCTGCTCCCCTGTAGTTTGCTTTAAACCCCTTTCAACCGTAAACCGTGGGTAACCTATATTTTAAAAGAGCTTTGAAATGATGAATAACCAAATGCAACTATGATTTTGTCGCAATTTGTAAAGCTTACCTTGGCGTCTTGTTGAGCACCCATCTGTAACGCTTTCATAAGATGTTTAACATCTGCAAACCGGTAAAGTGCAGAAAAAAATAGAACCATAAGAACATTCAAGAGAATGGAGGAATTTGCATCATTGGCAGTAGTGCAACCATACCATTCTTGCAAACCATGTGGAGCAAAAATGTTCCGGATTTTGTTCTCATGAATGTATCCAGAATCATAGAAGGGTCTTGATTGCTGAAAACACTATTCCAATTTCACCTAAACACACCATTCATAACAAATAATTATCAAATTCAGTCATCAGATTCAATCACCACATGTAATTAAATTAAGCTCATGAAGTTAATCAATTTAAAATTAAATACAATAAAATATTAAACATCCACAAATAAAGATTAAAGTGATAAGTAGATAAAAAAGTATCAGTCCAGTAGCCTCCAATATGACCTTTAGTTTGCAGCAATCCAGAACTTGTAAGTCGAGCAATAACACTTTCAGTTCCCATGCTCATCTGAAACCTCAATTCATTATTATTAACCAATCAAAACCCTAACAAATAAAAAATAATTAAAACATACGAATGAAGAAACGAACCTGACAAGTGGTGCTACGTGTGGAAGAGTGATGATTGTGAATAACAACGGTGATGCGATGGATGGTACGTGTAAGCATCTCGTTTTTTGATCGCTTCATGTGCTAATACTTTTAATCTATTTTAATCTATTGAACGATACCTGTAATTCGGATTTAGTCTTCGCAACTGTCTCACGTGCTTTCCATTCACGATCGAGCTTTGTGAGCAGTTCTCGAAGCTTATCGATTGATAATTAGATACGCTTTCTTTGCAAAAGTACTAATACACAAAACAACTATAATATAAATTTTTAGGTTTCAACAAATAATATTACAGATAAAGGCATAAAGCCACCTACCTTTGAAGTTAAACCTCACAATGATCACCGACCACCACTACCTCATCCCTTTAATCACTAATCTGTGGTACACGACACAAGTTAGTCTTACACCTCCATGTCCATGTTGGTAATCTTCAATTGTCCAAAATATCCGAGTTCATGGTTATACTAAAATGTATATATATTCGCCTTTATGTTTGGTTCATTATAATGCTCGTCAAGATCCAACACGCAACATTATATGTATATAAATGTTTATAACTAAATATCTATATTTGCAGAGTTATCGGGTTTGAACTATACCTCTCGTCGGGTTACCGTACAAGTTTAACCCATCCTGGTTCAGTTGACTGTTGACCATGTTGACCGTCATTGACTTTTGTTGACCATTCCTTGACCCGAACCCTGACCTGAACCGAATACTCCAACAACAACAACCGTCGCCTTGACCATCATCGGAGCCCACCTCGACCAACACCTCAACCTACGACCAAAACCATAACCTTTTAAATACTAAATCATAATATTTTCACTGCAAAGGAAAATGTTAATTAAAATGCATCCAAAATTTAATGTTGACAATGTGATTGGACCGATATATGAAACGTGGATATACCTCATGTAAAGAAATATGTTTATCCTTTTTGCAGCTCCAATTTGGACTGATTGCATCACCATACATAGTTAAAAAAAGCATTAAAAAGTAAACAAATTAGTACTCGTTAAATTGAACACATTTAAAAGTGATGGTGCGAAGGGATCAATGATGTTTAAGAAATGCAACATACGTATTCAATGACATCTGGACCGACAAACTTATTATAAAATATCTTCTTGCTTGTTATGGTAGTTGTATTATTCGATAGGGTAGTTGTGCTCTTAGTTGCGATTTATTTCCCGACTATGTCATCAATAGGTATGGGAGTCAATTGAAATTTGATTTATTAGTGAGAAACATACCTGAAAAAAAAGAGTAAAGATTATTAAACTTAACAGTGAATTCTACTTCAGCAAGTTCCTTGTTTCTGTACACTGTAGTGTGTTTATTCCAGGCCCTAAGCACACCCACACACAAAACTCGCGTACATAATGGAGGAAGAAATTATTGCTTTCAACTCACTATTTCATTCAACAATTTTTGGTACTTTATATAGCCATATGAGTTTGAAGACATAGACTCGACAAACTTTAAATAAACACATGCCTTTTTGACTCTTTCTAATGACTCAATACTAAACGGACTTGACCCGATTAAGATTATTTCCAACATATTGATCTACCTAAGCATGGAATGGCTCTAAATAGATAATAAACCTATTAGTCTATTACCATAATGCAAGCTAAGACATTGCATTGTTAAACCTGTAAAGACAAATGAGAAAACCCATGCTAATTCTTGCCTCAATGCAATGTCAGAATCCAAAGAACATAATCTTTTGAATTCAAATCAGTACATGAGATAATATTGCCCAATGGTATATGAGAATTTGAAAATGGCAAGATGATACATGAAATTTCATGATTACCTAAATAACAAAAGTTATATATCACTGGTTCACTCATCTTTGGTCAAAAGTTTCATAAAGTCAAGTCACTCACCTATCTCGACAATCATAAAAAAAAAAAGAAATCACATTTTAGGCGTTTTCTCCTCTTCGTTAATAGCCACACACATTGCAAATATGATGTATCGGCAAGCATGAGTAGGAACATAAATAAGGGTATTAGCAGGAACACGTAAAATTACCAGATATCTAAAATATTACCTATCATTGATGGTGATCAATTGTTCATTCTGTCCATCAAAAAGGAACTTGACATTATGAACACATATAAATATAAAATTAGGAGTGAAGGAATTTTTCTATACGAAGAAATGTATATATAAAATTTAGGGTGTTCTAAAAAACTTAAAACATTCAAATACTCAAAATATCATCAAAAACAAATCATACTGATGAAGAACAAACATAGACATCAATTGTTTCATGCCAATTTCTTTTATGTGCAAGAAATTACCACCTACACAACACAATAACCAATTTCATAATCAAAACCCTTGAACAAATAAGCATCTTATAGACAAACCTTGAAAATAGTTGAGTAACATGTAATAATAATAAGAATAATAATAATTAAAAATAATAAAGACCTTAAAACCTGCAACTCTAATGGCTGACATAAAACAATGCTCATGGTCATTGGACATACACCGATACATCAAATGGCAGAAGCTTAAGAACAATCAACGACGCCTCTAAACTACTCTTTCACTCAATTATATATCTCAAATCACAATCAACGAAAAACTGAAACAATTTCTAGCGGTTAGCGAATTAAATAATAACAATAAAACAGAACAAAGAGCAGATATGAGGTGCATTTAGAAACAATAATCGAATAAAAATAAGTACTACAAAATTTGAAGATGAAGCCAATTCATGAATACACAAACATACTAATTCAGATTTGAAATAAAACAAATAAATTAAAAATTCAACAATAAACATACCGATTCACCTATTCAAGATACCTATTAAAAGATCCGCAGCAAGTGATATTCGCACCAAGTGAAAAGACAATAAAAGGAAAAACGAAAGAATGAGAGGATAATAGAAGAAGAAAAAGAAAGATGACACACACTATTTGCATGAAGAAGAACTTACAGAACACTGAAGAAGAAGACGGTGACGATCGGTGTGGTGTTAGGGTTCATGGTTTACCTTTTTTTAGAGCGATTGTAAACGAAGATGAAAGTAATAATTGAGGGAGAGAGAGGCGATGTGAGAAAAAGAGAAGAGGTGAATGAGAAGAGGTTATCAGATCGTATAGGGTTTTAATTTTTGTATTTTTAATAATTAAAAAAACAAAAAAATTAAAAACATCAAAACCATTCCATTAAGATGCCACGTGGCGATTTCAAGGGGGGATTGAAGTTACCAATGGACGCCACGTCAGCAAAAGTCTTTTCTTTTATATATATAGATAGACTAGCTGATTACCTCGGGAGGGTCCCGAGGTTGAAAAATCTAATTTTACGTGATAACCTATTGCAAATGGCTCAAGTTAACTAACCACAAAATCTCTGAATCATTGCATGTTCATAGTATTCTAATCAATAATAACTCATATTTCCTAATCTAAAACCTAATCAGTAATCATCTAAAGAATCACTTATGTAAGCTGCAACTATTAAAAAACTTATCACATCTCTCTAATTTCTCACATTCTAATGGCTCTTATAATTCCTAACCTAATCAACTAAACAAACTTTTAAGTTGGAAGTTATAATCAAGAGATGGTTGAGGCCACCATTGAACGCCACGCCAGCAACTATCAATTCTTTCCGGGAGCGTCCCGAGGTTGAAAAATATAACCATTCTAATAATACTAATACTAATAGTAATAATTATTACTCTTGTAATTAAATAAATAAAAAAATAACCTTGCTATAAGGTGACACCATGTGTTGCAGTGTTGCGCGGTTCTTTCTCCTAACTTCTCTTAATGAAGTATACCTAGTAAAATTCCAATGATAACATGGCGATTGGGCTGATTTTCAACATCGTAGATAAGAACCTGGTTTAAAAGAAAAAACATGATTAATGAATAACATGAACACTTTGTGTGTTTTTTTCCTGAATGAACGAAACCCCACAAAAAATAGTCGATTTTCTCCGTTTTTTATATTGGACTATGGTACTTGTTGGAAAGATAATAAAACGCTCGTTAATTTGGTGTATTTTTTTTCTTTAAAAAATCTCGTATATAAAAGATATAAACGTTTAAAAATTATGGGAGGAAACATGAGAGATAAAATTTTAAATTTATTTTTAAATTATTTTTTTTCCTAAAATAACTCAATTTAATTTAGGATTTTATGTTTATCTTTTTTTTTAATTAAAAAAGGAAATAGTTTAAAAACACTAAAATCTTTCAATTATGATGTCACGTGGCACTCTCAATGGGAGGTTGAGGCCTCCATTACACGCCACGTCAGCATATACGTTTTCTTTTATATATATAGATAGATATAGATAGATAGATAGATGGCCTGAGACGATGGAGTCATTTTAGTGTAATCCCTTTTGCGACTAATAATAACTACTTATTTTAGTTTATTTTATTCCAATTTGTTCAACAGCCTAAAGCCGAATACTAATTCTTTGGTTTAACCTTTTTTTCTTTATTTATGTTGCGATTGTTTCGAAGGTAACTATTTTGAATTTTAATTTTTTAGTTCAATTCTTGAGACATTATGCGAACAATAAGGAATATATAATCAAATTTTACGACTTTTTTTGCAACCAACACTGTATCTATTAAAACCATGTTTTTGGTAGCACAATATATTTTTTTTTTTAAAGGTAAAATTTTATTAACGCACAGCTGACACGATCTTATGTCTCCAAGACAGAGACATAAAAACCGGTCAAAACACCAAATTACATCAAATCAAATTTACAACCCCACTCTACATCCAAACCATAAAAAACTTAGCATCTTGATCTCCGTCATCACCTCTAACACCTTCAATTTCTTGTCTGAGAATATGTGATCGTTTCTAGCTCTCCATGTGCTCCTTAAAGATATGTAGACAATACATTGAAAAACCACTTTCTTGACTCCTTTGAAGCCAGCCGAAGTATATATGACCACCAACTTTGTGACTGTTTTTTTTATTAGTTTATCTTTTTACCGTCACAATTACTTCATTATTAAATTAGGGTAAGGTTAACGTAAAAATGAGCATATGGCGCGAAGCGTAAGAAGGAATAAGGGGTTGACACATGTCCGTAGCAAAAAAATGTATTATTGTTTATCACCATAATTATTGACTTTTTTCAACTTTCACCCCAATTTTTAAAATAACTATAACTTTTTCATGCGACATTATTTTTTTAAAATAATTACACCATAAAAACAAGCTTTTTATCCTCTTTCATTTGCATACCCTATTGCCATAGTTTTGTTTTAAAAAAAAATCGATGGGTTGATTTATAACTTAGTTTTTTTTATTGAATGGTGTACTTGCGTTTGAAAGTCAATGACTAAATGAAATAATAATATGAATTATATATTACGAAGGCACGCAAATGAACAAAGTAAGTGTTAGGGCTTTGGCTACAAAGTGGGTCCCAGATCCACTCCATAACAGTTCAATTCAACTGCATAAACTCATATACGTAAATTACAAAAAGAGAGTTCTGTAGCCTTTCGTATAAGTCTAGTTTATTTTATTTCTTTTAACAACTCAACTCAAAGACCCGGGTTTCGATAAAAACGCAAGTTATACCTGATAAAATGCAAGTTATACATGATAAAACGTAAGTTATACATGATAAAATGCAGGTTATACCTGATAAAAAAGATGCAAGTTATATCTAACAAAAAACGCAAGTTATACATGATAAAACACAAGTTATATATGATTAAACGCAAGTTATACCTGCTAAAATGCAAGTGTATACCTAATAAAAAAGATGTTAGTTATATCTGTCAAAAAACGCAAGTTATACCTGATAAAATGCAAGTTATATATGATTAAACGCAAGTTATACTTGATAAAAAAAGATGTTAGTTATGTCTGACAAAAAACGTAAGTTGTATCATGATAAAACACAAGTAGGGCTGTAAACGAACCAAACGAACACGAACAAGGCTTTGTTCGTGTTTGTTTGTTAAGGTTTCCTGGACAAACGAACGGTTCACGAACACACTAACAAACATAATCCTATGTTTGTGTTTGTTTGTTAAGAAATTCAATTGTTTGTGAATTGTTCGTGAACACGGGTCTTGAACACAAACAAACTAAAACGAACATTTAATAATTAACTAACTAAATAAACATTGTTAATATTAACCATTAGACAAAGTACATCCACTAAACGATAATTCAAATTGTACTAACTTAGACATAATTATATAAAATTACTTAGACATGAATACATGATATGCCTAATTCAAAAGTTCATAATTATCCCCAAAAAATATGTCTAGATTCTTCAATATCCAACTTTCCTAAATTCGGACTTTCTTCAATTGTTTAAGACTATATAAAAACAAATATTAATTAGACAAGGATACGTAAACTTGCAATACAACTATGCATTCAAAAGTAATAGCATCTTCAATTGTCTAATAAGGAACATAACAAAAGGAAGAAGTTTTTCATTAGTTTAATACAGCGAATAGCTAAAAAAGATTGATGTATTTTGAATGCAAGAATGATCAAAACATTTAGTTATTTAATGTATAGGGGGAAAACGTTTAGGTGGGAAATAAAAGTTAAGAGGGAAATTAAAAGACTAAAAGCTTCTAAGTTTTAACTAGTGAACATAAACAAATATACACAAACAGATTTAGGGGCTGTTTGTTTACCTCTGAATCATCCCATTCAGAGGCAACTTCTAATTCAGACAGAGGTTGGAGTTGTTTGGTTGGCAAAAATCTCACCCTCTTAATGGTTCAATTCAGTCTGCCCAATTCAGCATCTAAACACTTTTGAATGAAAAAAAGACCTCTTCATACCCTTCCCCTTCTCTTTCTCTGTACAAACCACAAACCACCTCCTGCTGCCCCATCACCTCCGGCGCCCCTCCTCCCGCCGCCCCTCTACCTCCCGTCGCCCCTCCTCTTCCCTCTCTTCCACCCACCTACCGACGTCCTCCTGCTCGTTCCTTTCTCCTGCTCGTCATCATGAGAAAATAGGATAGTTTTGGGGGTTTATAAACATGGGTCTTGACTCTTGAATGGAGATGATGAAGATGATAATCTGGGTCCTGCTCGTCATCGTGTGTGTTTGATTGAAAAAAAAAAAAGAGAAAAGAAAAAGGGAAAGATAAAGAAGTGTGTGGGGGAAGAAGAGAGGAATGAGTGTGTTATGCAGAGATTCTTTGTACATGACAAAGTGAGAATATTATCAATATATGGTGTGTTATGTTGTGTGGTGTGTGATGTTTATATATTTTTATAAAAATAAGGTGAGGGTAAAAAGGTAATTTTATAGAGTTATTAAGTGGTTCAACCAAACACCAGTTTACTGGTTCAACACTTACTGGTTCAGACCCTCTTATCCATTCAGACCTCTTATTGATTCAGCACTTACTGGTTCAGCACTTGCCAAACAGCCCCTTAAACTAACGAACTTAAACAAACACATTGTCAAACGTTCACGAACGCAATCGAACGAACGGGACCTTTGTTCGTGTTTGTTTGTTTAGTTAATCGAACGAAAATTTTTGTTCGTGTTTGTTCATTTATTAAACAAACGAACATAAACGAACTTCCCGCCGAACGGTTGGCGAACCGTTCATCAAACGTTTGGTTTGTTTACAGCCCTAAACGCAAGTTATCAACCCAACAGTATATATATATATACATATTTAAAAAAAATATAGCAATAGGGTATGCAAATAAAAAAAGATAAAAAACTTGTTTTTATGGTATATTTTTTTAGCAAATATAATGTCGTATAAAAAAGTTATAAACGTTTAAAAAATGGGGTGAAACTCAACAATTGTGGGTTATACATATTTTGCTCCTATTCTTCTATTTTAAAAACTCAACGTATACTTTTCGTATTTGAATCTCATCCATTAATTTATTTTAATTAAAATACCAAAATGCTTCTTATCCTTTTTTACGCTATCCTTTTTTTTACAAGTATACTTTCTCATTAAATTAATATTGTTTCTGTTTACTTCAATTAAATGTCATTATTTTCAATCAAAGTTTTGTAATATACTTATTAAAAGTATGTCTTGCATGTAAGCTAATTTAAAATAATGTGTTTAGTATTGTTATTAATTAATTATATTCTTAGCAAAATAAGAATAATTAAATTATTGTTACGTCACGGGGTTTTGTTGAGATTATTTAGATTATGACATTTGTATACACTTTCTGTACGATACATTCTTAATTATTTGATTTGTAACAATATTTGACAAATTTGTTAGTGGCTGTTTAGTAATTCAAATGAAATAGCTTCACAATATCAACAAAGTACAAACTAACAGATTTTATAACATTTTAAAAAATTAAAGCACAGAGTTGATATAATAACTAATTCACACACGCAAAAGGTCTATAGGGACACAAGATTTTCTTCTCGTGTATCTTTCCAAGGCTAGACTTTTATAAAACGAAAAAAAAAAAGAAAAAAAAAAAAGCAAAGTGTGTTTTAAGTCAATTAAATCTTACTTTACAAGAAACCTAGACATCTCACTTTCGATGACATTGACCACCACCCCTTTAGCGAGTTAGAGAGTCGGTTACTTTAATATTAATATAGGTTATAAACTCATCTCGTATTATAAAAAGGAAGCAATGAGCAAAGATGTTCAACTTGCAAAGTTAAGATTGCATTCCAAAAGTCTTAAGTAAAATCTCTAAATTTTTACCTCATTTCTTTCATTTATAACCTTTTGTACAACTTTTAATGTCAATAGTACAATTGTCTTATACACAATTTCTACCCCATTAAACACAACTAGAAAAAAGGCCTTCCTTAACACTTTTTTATGACACACCACATTTTATGACACGCAAAAGTGCATGTCATAAAAAAATGTCATCTTTGAAAAAAATTGATAATTTCTTGACATTTTTTTACGCGTGTCAATAATTTACCGTCATAAAATAAAAAAACATGACAATTTTGAAATCGCGTGTCATGATTTGTGTCACCTAAAATCTCAAAAGATTTCAATCCCCTCGCGTTTTCCCAAAAACCTTCCCTCTCTCTCTCTCAAATCAAAACCCTCACCTTCGTTCATCCTAATCAAATTAAACCCTAACCATTATTTAATCCCTGCTCGTTCTCATCCCCGCGCGTTTTCTGATAAAAGCTTTCTTCACTCATCATCTCCATCTGTGAAGTAATTAAACCCACCATTCTTCAATCCATGCTCGTTTAATCCCTAAATTTCTTCGTTCCACGACACCTCTGTAGCCTAACCTAACCTGATTCGTGAAAGCTTAAAAAATCATCAAATGTAAGCGAAAGAAAAGGGGTAAAGAGATGCACCTCTGTAGCCTAACCTAACCTGATTCGTGACGTGTTCCACATCGGCTAAGAAGAAGGATCACATAACACCTCTGTAGCCGAAAGAGGAAGCTGAAATCCTAACTCAGTTCACCATTTCTGTAGCCGAACACCTCTGGCTCTCTAACTCAGGTATGCTTCTTTCTCAACTCTGATTATTATAAGTTTTTTTAATATAAGTTTTGTTAACAGTGATGAGTGTGTACAACATTTGTAGCTAGAATGACATATTTGATAAGTTTGGTTAGTTCAAGTTGTTGATGTTCAAGTGTTTACCTTACCTGCAGGGTGTTGTCAAATTTCATGATCGAAGGGTTCTGCTCCTGCTCGTTCTGCGCATTTTCGTTCCGCTCGTTGTGGTATCTATCCTCTCTCCTTCTGTTTTTGTTGTTTATTTTTAGTTTTAATTCGTTATTTAGGGTTTTAATTGGGATAATACTCCAAATTATGATGTTAGTTAGTGTTTCTTATTGATGAAAGATATTGATAAATCAACGTTACAACTCATTCTGCTCCTGCTCGTCGGCTCGTTCATCTAGGAATCCACATTACAATTCTGACCAGTTTGTTCCTGCAGGTCTAGCGCCACTTGACCTGTCCTATTTGACCCGTTAACAACTCACCTGACCTGCCGGGTAGAAAAGCCCCCATGAAGCAACTCGCTAGAAAGGCTGCCAGGAAATCAGCTCACCAGAGGAGTTAAGAAGCGTTGTTGTTATCATCTTGGAACTGTTGCTCTCCGGTGAGTCTGTTACTTTTTATCTAATTTGATTTCAATTTCGTCATTTAACTTTAGTTATTAAACTATTAGTTAGTAAGATAGAGTGTGAGTTTGTGTTTTTAGTAGATTTTGAGATCGAGTGTGAGTTTAGTTTTTTTTTTAAAGAAGAAGTTTTCGCTAACAAGTTCGGTTTTTGGCGAGAAGTTGTGAAAATGGAGGCAAAGGTATAAGGTAAACACCATTTTCAGATATGCGCTGTTTCACACCAGGCTACACACAGGATTGGAAAGTGTCGACAACAGCATACCTGATTATTAATACAGCTTTGCATCATACAGCGACCTAGAGAGCTGAACAAGAGCACCAAAAATGCTTATGGGTAAGATACCAAAACCCTTTAAACAAACAGTTTATGTATAAACCATCTCTAACTCTATAACGCATAAAACGCAGACTACATAGGCAGAATAGAAAACAACTATGTGCTTACCATCTGTAAAAAGACTAACTAAAGTTTCCGAATTGCAGTGACAAAGAGTTGGAGATAACCTTTTGGCTGCAACAATCATCACTGCTACCCGAAGACATCAACAACGGAGACATCATAGCAGTAACTTCAATCATGGTCTTTGTAACACCCCAACCGATGGCGGAAACATCGGGATGTCACGTATTGATGATTGTTTCAGTAGCACATGGTATAAATTGAATTTTAAATAATTTATTCAAAACATAATAATCCAAAATAAAGTGATGTCTAGGAATTCAATACATAATATCAAATAACAAAACTTCAAATAGCTTCAAATAATAACTTCATGTATAATCCTCATGCAAACTCAAGCCTCAGCTTCATTGTTACCTGAAACATGTTAATTTTGAAAATATTTTTGGGTCAACAAAAGTTTGTGAGAATTACATAGGTTTTGATAATCGAATAAAAATGTTGTGCAATTCATGTGTCATGGCAAGTCTAGTCCATATGTGAAAACATACTAGAAGTAAATCGAGTGCATAATCAACCCTTGTGACTGTTATAATGTGGTACATCCCATACGCTCATGGTTCACTCGAATATGTTATGCGATAACAAACACCCACGCTACCTTTGTAGGAGGCACGTATCCGGGTGGGATTGTCAGTCCAATAGATCTATCAATGTATACCGTCGGCTGATCAATGTTAATGATTATGCTAGAATTGTGCTTACCCTAGTCATGTTCAAGACATAATGCAACATAGAAAACCACATAGACACATTGATGATTGAATTGCATATATAATGTTGTAACATGTTTCACCCCGAAAACAGTGATAAATAGAAAAGGGGCTATGTAAAACTCACCTTAGCAAAGTGTTATACTTCTTGAAAAATTGAATAGTGGTGTTGCCCAAATGTGTCAAGTATCACCCTATAATAAGGTAATAAATATGTCTAAGTCTATCTAGTCTACAAATGTTTATGTTCTAGGGCTTCGAATTAGGGATAAATGCTCGTTTGATTAATAATAAAAATGTTTGATAATTGAGAGAAATTTAGTAAATAAATAAAAAAAATCTTTTTATGAAATTTGAATTTAAGATGGTCACAATAATGAGTTTAAAGTATAAAAATAATTTTTATAAAATTATTTTCTTTAAAATAGAATATTAAATCTATTTATAACAAATTGTCAAAATTTAACTTTAATATTTAAAAATACTAAAATTAAAGAATTATTAGTTTAAAAATTATATTTCTGTTCCAAATAATCAGAATAATTTATATAAAATTTTGGTGCAAAAATATTAAAAAAATGAATTTACTATGATTTAATTATGATTAAAACTAACAAAAATTGATTAAAAATATTAAATAAATGATTTTTCAGAAATAAAAATCATTTCAGAAAATTTTATTATTATAAAAACTCAGAATAATTTTTGTGGAAATTTATAAAATTGTTTTGATATTTTAATAGAATTTTATAAATAAAATAGAATAAACTTGATTTAATTATTATATATATTAAATAAATAAATTTTTGAAAACTAAAAATTGTATGTTAAACTTTTTCATTAGTTTAACATAAAATAATTTTTGTAGAATTATTAAAAGAGTTTTTATATTTTAAAATGAATTTATAAAATATAAGTAATATATATAATTAATCTTGATTGTTTTGATTAAAAACAAAACAAAAGAAAAAGGTTGCCACGGCTGAGGATCGAACCCGCGTGGCCCAGACAGAGGACACCAGACACAACCACTTGGTCCAGACCAGTGGTTGTGTTTGGTTTCAGTTTATTTAAAATAAATAATATACGTGAAATCGTTCTTCCCCAAATATTGCAAACGAGCCCTAGATTCTGCAATCGAGCAATTCACACAACATTGACCCAATTAACCTTAGGGTTAATGTTGTGTGGATGCCAATCAATAAAACCCACAACAAAAATTAGACTTACAAAGCTGAATCGAATATGAATGACTAGTCAAAGCTTCGAAGTCAAACTCGAACAAAAACCCAAGAACAGAAGATCGTTAATAGAAATTGGAGGTTTAGAAAGAATGAATGGCGAGTTGTGAAGGTCCAGAGGGGTTCAATTTATAGTGAGGTTGTCTAGATGTTCGAATTGGCAAGGTTGACCTTGTCTTGAATGTTTGACGCGTCTAATCGTATAATTGGTAAGAATTGAAGGGTAATTGACGTGTGTATGACTCGTATCAGGCCGGTAATCACGTTGCCAATAAATCCCTGATCAATTACACGCTAATGGATTTGATTTTGGTAAATTGTTGATCTCAGTTGACTTTCCAAGTCAACTGAGATGATTTTGAATCGTGTTATAATAAAAACGCATTGGTTTGAAACCAACAAGGATGTGTAGAGCAGATGGTTGTGTTGATGAGTATAATGAACCGGCTTGGGACGCGGGTTCGAGTCCCGACCCAAGCTTTTATTATTTTGACATTTTTTAACATATATTTAATATATATATATATATATTATGAATAATTATCATAGTATTAGGGTTCCAAAGATGCCACAAAAATAATTAAATGCAAACAATAATACTGGAACTTGACGTTTTTATTCATATTATACGTAACGTACAATTATTAAACGCGAAATGTTACAGTCTTCAAGTTCGACCGTAAGTTATCCCGACAAATAACCTTCGCTATTTTTAAATTAAACTCAAAACAGAACCTGCTATACGTTAAACTAACCATTTCGAAATGACAAAAGCCAGGTTTCTGATAGTCATGGTGTTGGTTTAATGGTTGTTAGACTGATATTTATTCTCTGTTTAATTATGGCTGTCATTGTGTTGAGTGAAAAGGGTTATTTATGAAGATATTTATTCGCTGCTGATTTATGGATGTATTAACTGTTATTGGTTTCGAGTCCATACATATCTACAACATTGATCTACATGCGTAGTTTGAAGGATTGAAAAACTCTGAATATTAGTATTTATTTATTCGACTTTGATGCATAAGAGGCTATGTAAATGTATACCATAAGAAAGGCCTAAGGTATAATTAAAGTTAATGCATTTTATCATGTTAATTTATTGGTTCAGTACATCCTTTTGCTTGTTCAATATTTAGGGATGATAAATGAAATTTGTTTAAGCTAGGGTCCGGGATACGGTGGTTCACCCACCAGAGCCACGGTGGCACCAAGGTGGTGAGGTTATGGTCTTATATTTAGGATGATGGTGAGGTTAGGTTGTGGCAGTGTGGTGATGTAGGAGTTACGGCGATGGTGGTGGTGTTGATTTCGACGGCAGCGTCATTGGCGTTCCGTTGACGGTTGAACGGTTGATGAACTCTCAGATTTCGGTAAGTAGGCTAAACATAAACATGGTCAAAAACACCTTATATATGTATCAATGCGCGGCAAGTATTTGAACAAGGTTGTTCAACGACGGCTAAAAATTGTTTGTATTACAGATTACTTAATGCCCAGGATCGGTTCGACTGCTCGTTTTCGTTCATTCAGCTGTAGAACTGGACAGATCCTATAATATATGGCACTCAGGAGGACTGGTCTTCTAACTTAGAAACCATTCTTGAATGGTCACCATTCGCTTCAAAAGATGACTTAATCCAACATGTTTGTTTACATTCTATACTGAATTTATTTGATGACCTATACTATCAGCTTCACTTATTTATTTGCCATTAAAAAAAAAGTATTTTGTATTCATGTTCATTAACTACTGATACTGAATAGTGAGTTAATATATTGCAAGGGTTGAAGTGTTTTTACTTGTAAGGTTTATTCATTGACCTTTGACCATGTTAAATTCAAATGAATTGTTATTGTTTGCATGGCATCCATTGTTAGGATGCTACATATGGTTTTGTTTCTTCTTTAGCATGATATTGCATTTGAAAAAACATAACAGTTTACAACAATGCCACATCAGTATACAAAAACTTCTTGCAGATAGTGGTCCAACATTTCAGTGGGTCACATTGCAGTTATGAGTGATGTATTGCTTTGGATATATGTGGTATGTTGTGTTTTTTTCTACTCTTTATAGTTTAGCTATATTATGTTGTCTATTTGCTTGTTGTTGGTAAAATTTCTTTTTATTAATAGTGTTTTTACAACTTTAAGACTTTCATTATGTCTGACCCGTTAGACTATTACTAGCATAAACTTTTAGTTTTGTGATTTTTTTTTCTCTACAATAGAAGTGTAGTTGTAGCCACATTGAGCATTTTATATAAATTAATACTCATAACCTAACATAAAACTAGCGTAAAATGTCGACTCCGCGGCAACGCGCGGGTTCCCCACTAGTTTTTTTAATGTGTAGTGTCCATGCCAGCCGGGAAGCACAGAATGTGGATTTTACGTCATGAAATTCATGAAAGAGATAGTGCAAGGAGGAGTCGAAATATTGGGCAATGTAAGTTATGGCAAAATAAACGTAGCGATGTGTTATGATTTATGTAAAATAATTGGCCGGCCTCGATTAATCTATTAATTTTATTGTTGTCTCAGGTTGGGGGAGGAGCGGATTATTACGGGGATGAAGACATGGATGCCGTTCGCAAAGAATGGCCAGGCTACGCCGCAACATTTATTTTCAAATCATCCAAACTTGTTTGTTTGAAGGCAATGTAATGTCGATACAATATTTTGTAAACGTTAAACGTCTCGGATTATATAATGAAATGATGTTTTTGTTATTAGTTTGCTAATTATTTTGCATATAATAAAATAGCTATAAATCCAGGAGGGTAAATATGTAATTTTACAGGAATTTTTTTTAGATTAATAAATTTATGACACGCAAAAGAACGTCATAAAATTCTGTCATAATATGTGTCGAAAAAATGTCAACAAAAACTGTCATAAAAATATGTCATTAAAAAGTGTCATAACGTATGTCACTAAATGTTGTCATAAATGTGTGTCATAAACAGATGACACGCGAAAATATGTCATATTAAATTTATGACACCGCCATCCTTGACGTTTTTTTCTTGTCATCAGACCCCTTTCTTGACACGCAATGCGTGTCAAGAAAGGTCTTTTTTCTAGTAGTTAAATATGTAACCCTCATTATAAAGACCCAATTCAATACTACAAATCCCTTCCATTCCCTCCTTTTAATTCCCAATTCAATAGTATAAAAGTCTTATTATTTAATTATTTTATTGATCCGGACGTAATAGTTTTAGCCATAAAGGATTTGTTAAATAAACTAAGATTAAAGAGATATAATGGGAATCATAGGTTCATATGTCATATTTAAAAGGTTTAAAGAGTATGCAAATTTTTTTCATTTTCCAGGGATATCTCATTTGGAGGCTGAAATTAAGGTAGGGGCGAAGAGTGAAAATGCAGGCATAGTCTTGAAGCCAAAACAATAAGTTATTACTAAATCCGCAGCTCAAATCATTCATGATAGAATGGAAATTAACTGGGTTCAATATACCAACTTGAATAATTAGAATCATAAATAGATAGTTAAACTAACATTTGGTTAGACAATAATGAATAATCTTAACAATTAGTTTCAATAAAGTGTTAGATTTGATTGGTCATATTGACTTATAGTGACTTCAAGTTGTAATACCAACTTAAAGAGCACATCCAAGCACCTATATATGTTGTATGTATAAAAAATGTTTTTTTTATTGTCTTAGTATAATTCCTATTTTCTTATACAACTTTTACACATTTTGAAAGAGAATTTCTGCTTCCTCCATTTAGTGTAACTAAAGACCCATCCACATATTTTTTTTTGTGTCAATATGTATATAGAACGTACATGGTATCATGTAACTATCCTAATTAATGTTAGAACTTCCCTACCATTAAGCGCGAGTGCTTTTATATATAAATATATATACAACTTACAAATGATTTTTTTATCGTTTTAAGGTTTAAATTATGTTCCCGCCTTGTATTGTCGACCCCGCCGCAACGCACGGGTTCCATACTAGTGTATCATAGAGGTTAAATATATTTAATTTTATATACTAAGTAATAAATAAATTACATATTTAAAAAATTCATGTATTGGACTGATTGAATAAACCTGTGTCATACATGTATTGAATAAATATAATGTAATCGGTTAACACAAAAAGTTGACATGATATATCTTTAAATATAAATTTTGATGTATGTACTATTTACTTATTATAACATTTGACTTTTTTTTTAATTTATTATAGGTTAGAAACATATGTAATACACAGGGTTCATTTCATAATATATTAAACGGTTACTAATACACGGAAAAAAATATAATATTGGCAAAAGAAATTATAAATAAACAAAAGAGAAGTGGTAAATTGTGATTTAATATTTTTATTTAATAGGAAAAAGAAACAAAAACTATAATTTAATATTAGACTGTGGGTTGTGGGTCGCGAGCGACCAGGCGTGAGCGACCACATCTTTCACGTGGCTCGCGAACACCATAACACAACAGCTTTACTGATTTCGCAAGCGAGGCCACGAGCCGTTAGCAGTCAAATATGACCATTGGCTACTACTTTTATTTTTGGAAAGATTGAAAAAATTTCAAATCAAACAATCAAAAATTTTTCACTCTCACACTCAATAAATGGTGATGGCATGGGATTATTTTTCTTCGTCTGACCTGTCAGAAGAAGACGATTTGTTTATGGAAGTGAGAAGGATAACGATTGATTACTTGATGGCCCAGACTCGAAGGCGAAGGCAACCAACGCTAACGAGACAACCACCGCTTGATCGTGATAGAGAGGGAGCAAACGAAAGTTTGATACAACACTACTTTAGCCCGGAGCCTTTGTACAATGAAGAACATTTTAAGCGACGCTTTCGAATGAGCAGGCAATTATTCATGCACATATCAAACGATTTGTCGGAGCGATATCCTTTTTTTCCAACAAAGAGAAGACGCAAGGGGCCGACTAGGGTTCACCTCCGTACAAAAATGTACAAGATCAAGTGAGCGATGATCTCTTGTATTAGATTAGTTTATATAGGAATTGGTCGAGCATTTATGCGCTAGATGTCCCGATAATCTTGTATTAGTTTTTTTATAGTTTGTATTCTTGTAAACATTAATCCAACATTTTTAGTTAAGTTTATTTTAGTTAAGTTTATTTTTGTATTCAAATGAAGCTAGGGCTTTAGGCCCCAAAATTTTTAGGGCCCCAATCATCGGTTGTCCAGCTCTCCGGCCGGCAAGCTTTCTTCATCGAAGATCTAGTTTTTGACTGTTTCTTGGTGGTTTTTTGGTGTTGGACCCTTATAATTGTCGGTAAACCATATAAAATAAAGCGAGAAAGTAAACAAAGTTTAATCTGAATTTGTTTTGCCTTGGAGAACTCCGAGCATTGACAATGTAGAAGATGAATTGCAGAGGAAAAGAAAAGGAGTATAAGGTTACTTCAAAAATAAATTAATATTTTATTACTTACCGTTTTCATTCCCCAAGCAGTGTTTTCTGATTTTTTTTCTTTAATTTAACACTAAATAATTATTTTAAGTTTGTCTGCTTGTTTTTAAGGAGTGGTTTTTTTTTTTTTTGAAGTTTTTAGTTTTTTATTTTTGTGCTTACTTAATTTTTAGTTAAAAAAGAGGTTTCTATTTGATTTGATTTTTATTTTATGTTTATTAGCTTATATAAATTTCAATATTATGCTCTACTTTACTTAGTTATATTTATATTTAATCAAATTGTATTTAATATAATATATATTTTGATTTTGAACTACATGTTTTGGTGTTTATATCCCTAAGTTTATCAACTTATATATTAATGTTGAAATAGGAATAATATGTTAAATGACAAATTAGAAGATAACATTTTTGCGTATGTGTATTTAGAGATGTGCACAATTTCATTGTTCGCTTTAGGTCCCGAGAAACGTTGAGCCGGCCCTGGAGAACACCAAACACAGTAAACAATAACTTCAGAAATCATATTCTTCAATTTGACCATATCACTTGTATTGATCCACGATAATAAGGCCAATGGATAGATAGATATATATATATGGATATGCCGACTTTATTGTAATAATAATAATAATAATAATAATAATAATAATAATAATAATAATAATAATAATAATGCCCAAAGATAAGCAGTGCATAAAACAAGCCAGGTTAGATTCTTCAAAACAGACTCGGTGACACCCGTCACATGACACGAGCAACTCACTAATTTTATAAATATATAACACGTTAATGAACAATTATTTTGTGTCATAATATGAAAAAAAAAGTCAAACACACACACATTAAGAAGCAACTAATCAAGGTCCAAGGAAGAGAAATAACGGACCAAAAGCAATATAATAATAAACAAAAGCATTTGGTGAAAACTGAAAACCCCTCCGAAACTGAAATTCATATAAAAAAAACTAGCTAAAAACTGAGACCTAACACAGTACAAAGTAGGCATATGAAATACAAGATTTATGTCCAAAGAGTCTCTCTTTTTAAAGGATCCTGCTGGATTACATGAGTATTGTTAGAAGAAGTGTAGCTCAAGAACTGTGGCATCTGGTTGCTAAAATCGCTTGTATTACTGCCCGATAACAGCATGGATTTTGTGTCGCAATCCACCATTGATGGATGAATTGCAGGCAGCTCATGAGGCTCGGGCTGCATCATGCATAAGATCTCAGCTTGAGCTACTGCAAGCTGCATTTGTAGCTGAGAGACTTGGTTTTGTAAGTAGGATATTGCACCAACACATCCGTAAACTGGATCTCGCATTCTTGCGTTCGCTTCGTATACCAGACTGCTAACTGCATCCGCTCTCTGGTGAATCGGGAGCTCCTATATGTTAAAAACATTAAGTTATGTTTGGTTCTATATTGTTTACAAGTCATTTTTTCAGTTGAACAAAATAATTCTTGTAATTAACTAAAGCGACGACACCGACATGCTTGTGAAACTTTATTTTTCACTAGTTGTATAAAAATTAAGTCTTAGAAACCATTTACATGATTTTGAGGCTTTTGATGTGCTAGTTATCTGTCTTATTTAATAAAAATAAGACTGATAATTAGCACATACCGCTACCACCTGACACCCCCTCAAAAAAAATAAAAAAATAAAACCCTAATTTAGTTTGAAAAATATTACTAACTTTTTAACAACCTTAATTAAAAAGGTTTTGATACTTGATCAGACAAGGATACATACAACACACACAAATGCATTCATATACACATATGCATACAAACATATTATATATAGTTAGATGTGAAGAATGATCTAGAGAGAGAAAAACCTGCAACATCTTGCTAACATTGCTAGCACCAAAGACCTTATGAACAATGGCAAACTTATGAGGATCATCAGGAGGGAAATAAGGAGCAAAGATGCAGTCTTTCGCACAGCGGCGCCTCAACAGTTTGCAGGAGGCACATGGTGAGCTTCCTGTTCCCATTTGTTTAAATCAATTAATAACTTTGAAACTCAGGCTGCAAGATATATGAAGATTGAGGATGAAAAGGAAGGAATACTAAAAGTATAAAAAAGTGTAGTTTGGAAGAGAATGAACTTTGCCACTACCCTATTTATAATGCCTTAGTAGAATGAATCAAAACTTTTTATTATTATTTATAAAGCTCGATAGTTAAGAATTTATGTGTACACTTATTTTAATAAAATATATTAGCATATGTAACTATTATATATATTTTCAAAACACCGCCCATATATGTATAATGATGCATCATGTATGATGCATATGTACAGTGTACACACATGTATGATGTTATATTCTTTTTTAAGTAAAGTACTGCAACCGCGTAAACTACCAACGATCATTTAAACATACACTATTTGAAAGTAAGTACAAAATGAAGCATTTTAAATTTTTAATTGTTTATTGGGTGTATTATAAGTTAATAATTAATTAATATATATTATTAATCATCTTACATATAATTAAATGTGTAAATTAATATGAAGTTTAAAGAATTAAAAGTCAACACAAAATCAAGTGTGAAAGCCAGATACAACTCATTTAAATATTTTATTAAATCCAAGATAATTTAATGATTAAACAAAAATAAGATTGAAAACCAGCTAAGAACAGTGTGAGGAAAAAGGGGATTTGCTTTGGTTTGAAAAAGTTTGATAATTGTCTCTTTTATACATTGAATTTACATTTATGCCCATGCATTACAAGCATGTGAAATATTATCTCTTGTTGTTTACGAAATATAACATTGACTAATTTGAATATACAATGTTTCTACCTATTTATATTAGTTTAATATATTAAGGAGCTGTTTGATAGCGTCTATCTGATTAAATGTTGAATTATTAAGAGGGTCTGAATAGTTCAGCACCCTTTATTAGCTGAATAGTTAAGAGCTTAATGAAAACATTTAGATATTTTTTTTTTAAACAAGCACTCTTAATATTGAATAATTAAAACTTGAATGATTAAGAGGTTTATTAAGTAGCTAGCAAATACTCTCTAACTGTAGTTACACAAAAATTAACAGTTGCTACACCTTTCAATATAGAACAAGGAAGAGCCTTATTTTATATTCAAAACACAAATTTTAAATTTAAAAACATAAAATTTTACATATATTTTTACTAAAATTCATAGAGGTAGTATGGTAATTTCATATTCAAATACCATTGACCACCGCCAAGGCGCGTAATATATAGGTTGGCCATGTCCATGCATTTTCTTTACGTTTGTTTCCTATTTTTATGAAATGATTATGTTTTCTTTTTATCTTTTTATTCTCCACGTCGTGTTTTGACTCTTGCTAAACTTACACTTTAACTTTTGAATTTCAGTTTCTATTATAGACCCAAAAAACCATGTCCCCTATCATGTATATTATTTTCTATATTTAGGATAAAAAAATGCATGTGAAAGGTAAAGTAATAGATTATAAAGGTTATGGCTAACGGATATACATCTCCACCACTCAAAGATTATAAAATCTGATTATACAAAAGGATGTTTTCTTCAAGTCTACTTATATAGGCATGTATTATTTTTCTTTGTTTATAGGTGAAACTACTATATAGTTGTCCATATATATGTGGCTATTAAACGGTTAGAAAAGATAAATTATGTTTCAATCTAAATAATCTATGTCGCCAATCCAATTTGCGACCATTTGTAGCGGTCAAAACAGCTTGTGAATGATTTAGCAAGGGTTGGAGTGTTAAGATGTTGTTTAGATCAATCCACATCACTGAGAAAAAGAAGAAATTACCATCATCAACAATAGTAATGACAACATTGATTGATAATGGAAAGACAAGACTAAAAGTGAAACATATTTTCATTTCTTCTTCTGTAGGTTTACCACAGTGGTGGATCAAAAAAAAAACTTTTTCATGATTGTTGTTAATTTTCATTATTTGGATACCTGTAAACTTGATTACATGCTATTCAATACACTTTAATAGACTATTTTGAAAACTCAAAACCTAGCATTATTCAAACTCAAGATCCTAACTAACGGTTTCATGACTTCAGCTATATAAATAAATTTAGTTTTTAGTTTTGTAACAATGTTTAGGCATTACAAGGAAACGGGCCTCTAGCGGTGAAAATGTCGCCGCAAATTAAATAAATTTAGTTTATAGTGTGTCGGGAAATACTACAATCAAACCCACTTAAATTGTAAAATCTGTGGAACTCTATGAAAAAAATATTATACTTTTTATTTATTTATTTATTTTTTAAATAGGGCATGCAATATACACATTTTTAAATGTTTTTATAAAAATATCAAAAGAGTGCCTATAGGATTTTTTTTTAAATGTAACATTTATGTTGTTTTGTTAGCCTCGAGGAAATACTACAATCAAACCCACTTACAGCTGTGCGCGTATAATGTATATATGTGTGGCCCTCGAGGGCAAAAGTAAAGTTGACTAATTTTAACGTTATTTTACTAATTTTGTGAAAATAACGTTAAAAATGACGGACGGTTAATCATGCATCAAGTGGTCACGTTGATAGCCAAAAGACAAGGGGGTACATACACCAATCGAGTTTGTCCCGATTGCTAAGTGTTATGTGTCTTATTGTCTAAGGCTTGATACAAAACCACTATTGAGCCGGGGGTCTCACTGGAAGCAGCCTCTCTATTCCCACGGAATAGAGGTAAGACTGTCTAAATCTTACCCTCTCAGACCTTACCTTAGATTTTGTTATTGGTGGGATTAACTAAATATAATGATGATGATTTATGTTGTTTTGTGTTACAAAACTATTACATAGGTATGCTATTATGTTTTATTTATATTTAAAAAAAGAAAACATAGCATTGGCACTTTTTTGATAAAACGTTTGAAAATGTATATATTGCATGTCTTTTATATATATATATATATATATATATATATATATATATATAGGATTTTCACAGGCTTTCAAATACACATATATATAGGAGGGTTATATTGAGAACACGAAAATTTGTGAGAATCGTGAGAACAAATGAAAAAAATCAATCAAAATCATTTCTTTAATACAAACCTCATTATAACAAAAATACAACGTTAAAAAAAGAATTTACCTTTCAAATAATTCATCTTTTCTTGCAAAAACACTTTAAAATATACTTTTTATTCGTGTAAATGAAAACAGTTTATACATGTGTAAAAACAATTTATTTCCATATAAGTTTAAATTTTTACGCATAAATTATTATATGATATTGCATTTTAATAAAATGATTTGTGTGAAAAGAAATTTTGAATTTGATTGGTTTTTATTGAGTTTTTGCGGTTTTTTCATTTATTCTCATGGTTCTCGCGATATTTAGTATTCTTAAAGTAACCCCCCCCCCCCATGTATTATACACACACACACACATACAAGGTAGGATGCGCGTAAAAAGTCCATTTTTCTAAGAAGTGTAAGAAGTTTATGTAGGCATCGTGTTTTAAATTTTATAAGAAATATTTTATATTCTTTTTGTATTGTCTCATGCAGAAAAACAAAAAAAAAAAAACTAACAATTTAAAACACTATCAAATGCATTCTAAGCATTAAATTGTAAAACACACTGATTATGTTTCTTCGCATTGTGTTTCAGATTTAATGTTTAGAATACATTTGATTGTGTTTTAAATTGTTATTTTTATATTTTTATATATCACAAAGCTTTTATATATATATATATATATATATATATATATATATATATATATAACATTACTAAAAATATTAAACACAATGTCTACATAGACTTATTACACTTCTTATATTTTTTTATTTTGATTGGTGTTTTGAGTTATGGGGGGACGGGGCGTCACCAGAAAATGTCACGAGTACCCCACTACCAGCACAGTAATACCGCCGCCACCAGTGCTGGTAGGGGTCCCATGAACCGTCTCCTTGTTCTTTTTAACGGGCGAGTAAAGAGTATTTTTTATTTTGATTTAAAATGATAATTTTAACCGTTTGTTTAATGTTAACTATTTGTTTTAACATTGTCATTTTAATCGTTGTTTTGTTTAAATTTAACAGTTTGTTTTAATATTGTATAAATTTAATTAAAACATAAAAAGAAGAACATAAAAACATAATTTCATTAATATTTAAAAATAAAATAAAAATACATTAAAACAAACAAAAATAAACTTAAGGTTGGCGCAACAATTGCCATACCTCGACATGGTCAAAAATGCTGCCGTATCGAGCCTCATAGTCCACATGAGTGAACTCGATAGCCAACTCGTGATCGACGTCCGGATCCTCCCACATCATGCGCTCGTAGAGGGTGGTCCACTTCTCACACTTAATGTTGAGATCAGCCCACTTCAGCTGGATGTTAGCGAGGTCTTGTCGTTGGTGCCAACATGTTGGTTGTAGTCGCTTAACATGTGGGCCCATAATCCCTCTGAGGGGTAGGCCGAGCCCGGGGCCCTCGGGAGTTGTTGTATAGTCGGGTCATTTGTGGCATCTCTGTAGCACACCACTAACGCCGTTGCTTGTTCCTTGGTCCAGGGATTCATGTGGTTGTTTGTTTTTTTAAACCGTGGTAAAATGTGAGTTTTAAACCCCACGGTTTGATCTACTTATATACAAAATTTGGAACGGTTGCACTGTCAAAATTAAATTTTACTGACCGTTTTTAGGTGAATTCAATTCAATCGATGGTTTTCAAGAATTCACAATTTAATTTTGCTGATTGTTTGGTGGGACGGTTATAATAGTAAGAAATTAATTAATTATTAACCGGTTTAAAAATTTAAACCGTGTGAAATTTAAAAAACAAAAAAAAGTTTAGATATTTAAATGAAAATACATAAAAGAATCAATGGAGTGTTGTTTCCAAAAAAAATACTGTTTCAGAGAAGTAAATCAGTGAAGTGATGTGGCAGTGCAAGATTGGTTAAAATCAGTTAAGTGAAAAGTAAAAACTATGAACACCCCCCCCCCTAAGGACTCAAATGCCCCCCCCCCCCCTATAACACCCCAACCGATAGCGGAATCATCGAGGTGTTACAGATTGGTATCAGAGCTTATTTACATCCCAATTTTTATTATTTATAATTTTAATCTAGAAAATTTTATCATTTTATATATTTAATATATTTTTTTGTTTAGTTCATAATAAATTCATTATAAATTCGATTTGAGTGATTCAAAAGCCAAAAACTTTCATAAAAATTCTTTTATGATAATAAATCTCTATGAAAATTTTCAAAAAAAAATATTATGTTTATTATTATTATTTTGGTATTTAATCAAGTTATTTATTATTAAGGAAAATAAATATGTTTTATTTGAAATAATAACAGGATATATTTTACAAAATTATTTTCCAATATTATACATTAGTAGCAATATGATTCTATAAAAATTCTATTTTTATAATTTTTATTCAAATTAAATCGAAATGATTACATTTACGTCACTTGTATTTATTTAAAAATAACAAATAAATATTTTAGAGTTTTACAATTTTTATAAATATTCCAGAATATTGACTATCCAAAAACCTATTTTGATGTATTATTCATTTATATTATCATATCTTACATTTTATTTATGATTAAAACACTTTATATGAAATTAATTTCAAAAGAAATTAATAACTAAATTGTTATTCCAAATCCTTAAACATTGATTGTATTTAGTTTTTAGGTGTATGAAATACCAATTATCACTAATTTATATTCATGCATTTTATTGAATACTCGAAATCTATTTAAATCAATCGATTTCAAATCAGTATCATTTCGATAGCTCAAGTTCCCAATTTAGTCTACAAACCTTAATGCCTAATCCTAGAAAACTTAAAACTCTTTTAAGTTTAGACATTTATTTTGGATACTTGAAACTTTAGGTTGAGTATTCGGGATTCGCCTCACACACATTCACGACGCTTAGAGGTTTATATATATCTTAGCGAAAGTGAGTCTACTTTCCCCTTTTTCGTTTTCACACTTCTGTGGTGATTCATGTACACTTATTTACTCATTCACTTAAATATGTTTAAATGCAATATTCACAAATACAATTCATATATGTGCCTTACGTGTTTGCCTTATGTTTATTTGTGTGTACTTATGCCTTGTCGAAATCATTAACTCATTTTGAGCTGAACATAACAGTGAATAGTACTATGATTTATATCCCTTGTTTGATTTACCCTTTCGATGGAAAGCCATTGGTCATTGTTATGTGATTCTTGACACTTATATTTTGATTTTTGATTATTGATTCTTATAGGTTTGATTTTGAACATTTGTACAACTTAGTTACATAATAGCAAATTGTATAGCACATGAATTGCAAGCACTTTCGAATCTATTATTTACGTATGCAAACAGGGTATGCTCACTAATACAATTCGTTGTATTGACAAATATTATTTTCGTACATGTTTGAGGTTAATTTTGAGACGTATTCTTTAAACCTTTGGATTTATATTTAGATTTTGGAACCATTGAATTTCAATTTAGACACTTTAGCTTGTTGAATTAGAATCATTGTATCTTTTGTATTCTATCTCGATGTAATAAACTATTAAATTCAATGTATCAATATTTACACTTTAGTACCATAAGCTATTGAACCATCGTCAGTATGTAACACCCCAATAATTCCACTATCGGTTAGGTATTACAACCCCCCCCCCCCCAATATGAGGCATGTGATTTGATTATACAATAGAGAAAGGTGCAGTTAAGTCTCGAAGATTGAAATGCAAGAAATGAAAATCACATAGGCTAACAAGCAAATGAAAAGTTTTGGGAATTAAGCTGATATTTTCAACAAATAACAATAACAAAAACTATCTTTTACACCTGAACAAAATTTTCTAGGATATGTTGATACATTTCCTAGTCATTGTGCTCTAAATTCGACAAGAAATAAGTTTTAATATCATCATTTGTTGGTAATATATTAATCTCAAATTTGCCGAACAGTTTCCCAGTCTAAATGCAGTTAATCAATACTTGTGATTACTTTAATGCCAATGTCTGTTCGGGAACAAATTTATCGTATTCGACAAGAAATAAGTTAATTATAATATCACCATTTGTTGGTAATATATTGATCTCATAGTTTCCAAACAGTTTCCCAGTCTAAATGCATCTAATCAATACTTGTGATTACTTTAGTGCCAATGTCTGTTCGGGAACAAATTTACAAGAAATAGGTTATAATATCACCATTTGTTGGTAATATATTGATCTCATATTTTCCGAACAGTTTCTCAGTCTAAATGCAGCTAATCAATAGTTGTGATTGCTTTAATGCCAATGTCTGCTCGGGAACAAATTTGTCGTGTTGTATGTATCACGAGAAAACTAGTATTTTGTAACCAATACTTGTGATTACTTTAATGCCATTGCCTACTCTTTCAACGTTTGTTGGTATTTAGCACATTGTTTGATTTGCCGTGCTTCATTATTCACGAGTTAAATAAGTAGTGTAGGCAACGATCGTTGTTATTACATTGTGATTCCTTAAAGGTCCACATCAAATCGTTCGTACAAAGTCAATCCAAGTCCATATACAACGAACCATAAAGTTGAGACATGGCAAGACATTTGTCTAATATATCATGATTCACAAGGACAAAAGTTATGAAATCAATATTCTTCGAATTTCATGTCATTTTCTTGGTCAATTTAAATATAAAATATGAACAATGCAATAAGCAAGATTTAATTTAGTATTTCATGTGTGTAGTTAAAGTGTTAGTTTAAAATTATAATATAATGTGTGTGTATGTTCTTGATAAAAAAAACAAATGGAACTAGGGTTTAGCAAAGGGTGATGCATAATTTGAAGAACATTGTGGGGTTGTGCAAAGCCCAATCCCGGACCCACATATTAACAAAAATGGGTTCAACGTGAATGTTGGTTGGCAAGACATTCACAAGGATACTTGGAAAAAGCTTGGAATTAAATGAAGTTTGGTTGTTTGTTGATTTTATTTGTTTGATAAAAAGGGGAAGTGTGGCGAAATCCCTAATATAGCCCCACGACTCCACGAGGCTTCCCCACACCCTCATTTCATGGACCAAGATAATGTTTATATATTTATCACTTGAAAGATATCCATGAATTTATGGAAGTTTGTGCTTAGAATCTCTTCATGTTGCATTTAGAGTATAGAAGAGTTGGATTTGAGGAGTAGGCAATGCTTTTGCTACACCTAATACATTCTGTAATATATATGTAACTTATGTAACTTATGTTTAAAATTGAGTACTTTTTTACTTACATTTGCTATTATCTTTTTATATGATTTGGATTTCGTATGTATTTGAATAATGTAGCCTATAAGTTTGTACAACACTCTAGTCGAGTTTGAGTTGAAGCTCGGACGCTCGTTCATGAGTCAGTTGATAAATAGTCTCTTGATTTTTTTCTGTATTTGGGATTGTTAGTAACTACTAATTAGACCCGTGCACGTTGCGGCGCAGATACATTGCAAACACATAACATATTAGTCAAAAACATTAACCCAGTAGCAGTAGCATTGTGGCTAGATAAAAATGTAAAGTAATCGAATTTATATCATACATTAATCATAAGGTATTTATATGTGATGCGGTAATTGTATTAAAAGTCACCTTTTGACGTATCGAATTAACCCAGTAGCATTGCGGTTAGATAAAAATTTAAAGTAGTCTAATTTATATTATACAATCATCAGTGGCGAAGCTTGACCCGAAGGTTCGGGGGGTCGGAAGTCACTAGTTTCGGGGGGTCGAAAACCAGTTTCGGGGGGTCGAAACCCTATATTTACAAAATTTTCTATACGAATACTATATAATCAGAACTTCTGCACGAAAATTCGGGGGGTAGGCCGCCCCCTCCCGCCCCAACTAAGCCTCGCCACTGACAATCATAATGTATTTATATGTGACCCGACTCATACATAGGAAACGTACAAAAAAAATCATAAAACGTGTATAAATGAAAAACTGCCACGTGTAAGCGAAAGATATATTCATATTAAGGGTTAAAATTCTACTCGTGTCGTGTTGCGGTGAGGTCCAAATTAACAGAGAACTAGAAATGAACCTCAAATAAGCACAAAAATGCATTATATTTGACTTGGCTTGTTTCCAAGAAAAGTTTATGTCGAAACATAGACTGATAGACCAACTCGAATTTATACCGACATATAGATAAAAGCACACACGTAAAAAGTAGTTTTTAATAGTGTAGGGATCAAAACTGCAACTTTTAAGAGTTAAGGGGTTGTAGTGGTGGGTAGAAAAAAAGAGGGATTATTTATGTAAATACCATGAACTTTTCAGGGATTGTAAAATGGAGTATCAGTGTAGGAAATAAAATTGCAATCTTCGGAAGTTAAGGGCTTGTATGATAAGTGAAAAAAGAAAGTGTCATTTACATAAATGATGTAAATGAAGACGGTATTTGTTAATAGTAAAAAAATGGAAATACCATTTATGTAAATGTCATCGTCATTTCTAAATAAGATTAAGACAGTTAGATACCGGTACTGAATATCGTTAAAATTGGGTACTGTTATCGAAAATTCTCGGTACGATATGGTACCGGTATTTGAGGTAAAATCGGTAAAATATTAATACCATTTTATAAACGCTAAGACTAGTGGGAGTGGGGGCGGGAGAGGGGCGGGAAGGGGGGGGAACACCGCCGCCATAGGGGCGGGAGAAGTGGCGTGGGGCTGGGGGCGGGGAGAGGGTCACCGGCGTGGGGGAGATGATGGGGACACGTGGCTCTTCCTGATTGGGTGATCTTGAATAGATTTAATTTATTAAAAAAAATCAACAACCTGTTTTATTAAAAAAAAAAAAAAAGAAATTTAAGAAATTAAAAAAAAAACACATGAAGTCCCATTTTGAAGGCCGTTTTTAAAAAAAAAAATTAAATTAAATAAAAAAAATAAATAACAAACATTACATAATTAAATTACTTAATAACCATTACACACTAAAACAACCATTACATAATCCTAATAATTCCTAAATTACTTATTTAAACATAAATAACTCCTAAATTACTTATTTAAACATAAATAAATCCTAAATTAATTATTAATCCTAATTTTCTCCACTATGGAGAGTAGTTGTCCCAGGGGAAGTAGTACTCGGGTGAGACGGAACGTGAGCTGTCCCGTCCATCAGATCTCGCATCTGAGGGGAAGTAGTAGTACTCACTACGAGGGGTAGGTTGGTTATAGTAGTACTACGAGGAATAGGTGTGACTGAGAATTTGGTAAGGTGTTGTATTTATAGGGTTAGAAGGATGAAGCAGTGGGGGGGAAACTTTGAAATTCAGAGTTTCAAATTCAAAATTTCAAATTCAAACTTCTGGGTGGGAAAAATTAATGTTTGTACTGTGTGGAGCAGTGGTGGGAAAATTTGAAATTCAAAGTGTAAAATTAAATACTAATTAAAATTTTATTACTTTAATATTAATTATTTTTTTATTAACTTAATATTAATTATTTTTTTATTAATTTATTATATTTTCCGGTTTATATTATTATTATTATTATTGTTATTGTTATTATTATTATTTAATTTATAAAAAAAAGAAAAAAAAAGAAAAAAGAAATGCCAAGTGTCACTTCCCCCCACCTCTTCCCCCCCCTTCCACTCCCCACAATTATTTTCCCCCCCAAAAGGGACCCACAAGTGCCACATGGCGCTTCCCCCCACCTCTTCCCCCCCCACCACTCCTTATAGTCTAAAAAGTCGGTACCGAATTGGTACCGATAATGATTGGTATGGAAAATTCCATACCGGTACACAATACCATTTGATCATCTCTAAGACTATAAGGAGTTGGGGGGGGGGGGGAAGAGTGAAATGAAGCACCATGTGACACTTGTGGGGCCCATGTGGAGGGGGGAAATTGTGGGGAATGGAAGGGGTGGAGGAAGTGCCACAGATTTTTTTTTTTTAATATTTTTAATAAACGAAATAAAACACACATTTTTAATAAAAAAACATAATTAAAAATCCTAATAATTAATATTAAAATAAAAAATAAACATAAAAAAATACGCCTAAAAAAAGTACATATTATATTTTGTCATAATCCCGCGCTTCATTTGTAGGGTCATCTATAACTCTGCACCGCTTAGTTGATCGGTGTTCATGGCGAGAAATTTCATATCTTCGCGTTGTTCTTTCATACTCAATTTTTTTTTCAAAAGCTTAGTGAATGGTTCTTTTCTCCTCGAGCCTTTGTTGTTGAATCATATTGAATTGAGCGATGTTGGCATTTAAATCAGCCAAGTCACCGCTATAAGCACCTTTGCCCGATCCAGAACCCGAACCCATGTGGAGGGGGAAATTGTGGGGAGTGGAAGGGGTGGAGGAAGTGCCACGGATTTTTTTTAATATTTTTAATAAACGAAATAAAACACACATTTTTAATAAAAAAACATAATTAAAAATCCTAATAATTAATATTAAAATAAAAAATAAACATAAAAAATACGCCTAAAAAAAGTACATATTATATTTTGTCATAATCCCGCGCTTCATTCGTAGGGTCATCTATAACTCTGCACCGCTTAGTTGATCGGTGTTCATGGCGAGAAATTTCATATCTTCGCGTTGTTCTTTCATACTCAATTTTTTTTTCAAAAGCTTAGTGAATGGTTCTTTTCTCCTCGAGCCTTTGTTGTTGAATCATATTGAATTGAGCGATGTTGGCATTTAAATCAGCCAAGTCACCGCTATAAGCACCTTTGCCCGATCCAGAACCCGAACCCATGTGGAGGGGGGAAATTGTGGGGAGTGGGAGGGGTGGGGGAAGTGCTTCGGGAAGTGCCCGAAGCAGGGGATTTTTGCGCCCTCTTTTTTGACTTATCTCGACCGGATGGGCAACACATTTCCTCGTCGAACTCGTCATCATCCAAGTTAATGTCAAGTTTTCACGACCAATCGAACGGTTATGAGATAAATTTGTTTTCGTCCTTTTTGACGAATTGCTTGCAGTGGGACGTTCGCCCATTTTGAATGGTTTTTTTCGCGAATTCCCAACAATGCAAAAACTTGAACTCGACCCCCTTTTCGTCACGATAAGATTTTAGCGCGTTGGCGAGGTAGTCGCCGTCTGTTTCACCGCTTCTCGGAATGTTTCTTGTGTAATAATAATAATAATGCGGATGGAACGAATTCATTGCCCTGTTTATCTCGGTCCACTTGGACGAGAGACTGTCGTTTGCCCGATAGAACTCTCGTTCCACCAACATATGGAACGAATTGTTTATGTGTAACACCCCAACCGATGGCGGAATCATCGAGGTGCCACGTAGTGACGATTGTTCAAAAGCTCATGGTACTAAAATGTAAATATTTGATTATTGAATATTGTCTTACAACATGTGAAAATGAATACACAACAAAAATTGAGATAGTTGATTTATTTAGTCTAAGTCCAAAGTTATATGAAGCGTCAAGCAGCTTATCCTGAAACATGCACGAAAATAAATTTTGTCAACATATGATGTTGGTGAGTACTACTTAGCTTTGTACATATAGTATAAGTTTGAAAAGTAGTACAATTCATGTGTCTAGTATCACCAAGGCATTATGAAAACACGCAAGTAACCAAACAAGTCAAAGATCAAATGTGAAATTGATAAGTTGAAATTGATAATGAGCACCCTAACACGTGTCAAGTCTAAAAGAGCACCATAACATAACTTATGTCAAAATGAGCACCGTAACATAAGTTACGTCTGTATGTAAAGAGCACCATAACATAAGTTATGTCTAGATGTATGATTTTGTATATAAGCTACGTTCATGTTCAAACATAAGCACAAAGATAAACAAGACACGTATATGAATTGTAAATGAATAAAAATGTATGTGTAAATGAATATGAAAGTTTTGTATACTTGTGCATGAATCACCCCAAAAGTTGTAAAAGCGAAAAAGGGGATAAGTAATATTCACCTTAGCAAGGTGTTAAGTCTTGTGGAATGGAATAAGTGTAATCCAATGTTGCCAAGTATTACCCTATGTATAAGGTAACAAATAAGTCTAAGTCTATCTAGTCTACATGTATATTCTAGGGTTTCGAATTTGGGGATAAGTATTCGTTTGATTAATAAATTAAACGTCTAATAAATAAGAGAAATTTGATAAATAAATAAACAAAAGTCTTTTTGTAAATTTTAAATCAAATATGGTCATAATATAAAATTTTAAGTGTGAAAATAATTTTTATAAAATTATTTTCTTATAAATAGAATATTAAATCTATTTATTTCAAATTGTCAAAAATATAACTTTAATATTTAAAAATATAAAAATTAAAGAATTTCCGAATTAGAATTTGTAGTTCAATTCTAAATAGATAGAAATAATTTATATAAAATTTTGGTGCAAAAATATTGAAAAATGAATTTATTATGATTTATTTATGATTAAAACTAACAAAAATTATTTAAAAATATAAAATGAACGGTTTTTCTAAAATAAAAATTATTTCTAAAATGTTTATTGTTATACAAGTTTAGGATAATTTTTGTGGAATTTTATAAAATCGTTTAGATATTTTTATTGAATTTTACAATTATTAATGAATAAACTTGTAATATTTATAATATATATTAAATAATTTATTTTCGAAAAACTAAAAATTGTATGATGAACTTTACCATTAGGAGATCATGTAATAATTTTTATAGAATTTATAAACCACTTTTAGTATTTAAAAACTATTTTAAAAGATTAATATGTTAAATATATATATATATATAAAAAGAAAAAAATATTTGTTGGTTATGGGAGTCGAACCCGGGCCTCAGGCCGTTTCGGGTTTTATCACAAGCGTGGCCACCAACTGAGCCACACCCTGAGAACGTAATACTTTGGATTCAAATTAATTATATATGTTAATTGGGTTAATTGATTTGTTTTTAGAAAATAAAAAAAATGAATGCGGGGCTCGAACCCTCGGCTGTGGCCGGCCCGCATATTTAACATAATGTTATCATACCAACTGATCTGCAGATCAGTTGGTGATATCTTCCAACGCGTTTAAAACTTAAACACACTTCTGCAGAGTGTTCTTCCCCAATTCAAGGTTGCGAGCCCTAGTTTTTCTAATCACTAGAATTACCAAGCAATAATCCCAGGAATCATAGGGCTATTGCTTGGTTATTAACGATGAACGTAAACATGTGATAAATTGATGATTACATACCAGAACGAAGACGAAAAGCTTTGGTCAAGAAAAAGTCAAACGTGAACGATTCTGGGCTAAAAACGATTTGCTAGAAGAAATTGGATGTGGGGGATTCTATTTCGGCACATTGAGCTTGGATGGGAGGCCTCAATTTATACTATTACACCCGGGTTTGCAATTATAGAAATCTTTGACCCACCTTTAAGATGATACGCGTAAACGGCTTCAATTTCGAAAGTTTGGACAGTAATTACGCGTGTAAATGGTGTGACTCAGTCAAAGGATTCAACACCATTCCATATCTGGATCAATTACGCGTAAGAGGAATTGATTAGTGATGCTCGATTGGTGCAGTTGACTTTTCCAAGTCAACCTGCTTGAATTTAACATGGTATATTATAATTACGCGTGGGTTTTAATCACTAAAGGGGTTGCAGAGCAGTTGGTAAGACGCGTTGGGATAATGTGAAAGGTTCCCGGTTCGAGTCTCGTTAGCAGCGGCAGATATGTTTTTTTTAACAGAGGAGAGGGTATTGGGCCTGATGGTTTGGGCTTGGTTCTGGATCTTGTGCTGGGCTACGAAAATTAAAGAAAAGGAGATGGGCTCATGTTTTAAAGGAATAATCAAATGATGGTTGGTTATTGTTTTGGGCTCAAGAGTGGTTGGACTAGACTAACATTATTACTTATTATTATTATTATTATTATTATTAAAATAAAAAAATAAGATAAAAAGAAAAGTGACGGATGTCACAGCATCCCCTACTTTTAGAAACTTCGTCCCGAAGTTATTAGAAACATAGGGTTATGGATGTTTGGGTAAAAATTAAGATAACTATGGTTTGGAAAATTCGAATGTTTTGGGTAAGAGGTTTGATAGGTGTGAGTTAAGGATTGGATTAGGTTCGTCTCAAATAATAAGGGGAATAAGCATCTACTAAAACACTAAACTTCAAGTTTTAAGAATCCTAAAATAAATGTACAAGTTGATTTACTATAGAAATACCAAATGAACTACCGAGTAACTAGAGTTTGTTCCTGGTCCGACTTCCAGTCTCACTTTCAATGCATCATTAGTGTTTATATATAGGGTGTACCGCAGCTAACCCACCACACCTTTGATACCTTGAAAACGTACTGGACGCCTACCAAAAACTCTAATAGAATTTCATACCACCTTAACGCACCTGTAAATTCATGATTACGTTCCGGACCGGAATCATCAATTTACCTTACATTAAGGTTTTATGTCCTTCTATGAACCTAATCTAACAACACATTAAAGCAAATAAGTTTCACAAGAAGATGACACATCAAACACGTTGGGTTATAATGAGACGTTATCAATGAAATGAGGCTATGTAATAATGAGGTCAATTGCATTGGTTCGCAACGACTTGTAAGCATAACAAAATTTGCGTATGGGCTACCACTCACCCGAGGAGCCCTTTAAGTGAAATGTTTGTTTTAGTTGAGTGGATAGATGTAATAGTTGTCATGCAACTTGATAATACACACATGCAAGCAAGTTTATAAGTACGACAACCATTAAGTATAAGTGTTATCTTAGTGGCCTATAGAAATAGCTCACATTTGGCCAGCCATGTTTACGAGTATCATGAATAATTAGATGTTCAATGAATAGTCAAATTAAGGGAAAATCAAGTTTCATATAACAAACAATGATGTTTTTAGAAAAGCTCTGTAGGATCAAGTATCAAGTTTTTAGTATGGAAATCAAGTCCAAATGTTTCAAATAAATGTAAGGTGGAGTCTTTAAACTTCTATGATTAAAATAAACATAACCAAATATGATAAATTTCCAATCTGTGTTCGTACACAATAGTATGCAAGGAAATTTCTAGATGTTATATGCTAATGAGTGCGACAAAATTGGGTACAAAATGATAATAGGATCAAGAAAGTGAAAACACAAGTATTGGATTCTCGAGTCTTAGGAAGATTCTATCCACGGCTTAACCAGTGGGATTAACGTCATCCTGACCGTTTGCTTCGTTGATATTGATATTGAAAGCTCGTCCATGTGCCACCAGGTTTACATTATTCAATTTAGGGCATCGAGGTCGCATGTGGTTAGGGTCTCCACAATGATAACATGCCCGACCGTTAGTAATCGGCAGTGGTTCCTAGGCAGCTGTTTGATGATTATCTTGTGTCCTAACCGTTACACGACAAGTAGTGACAAAGTGTCCAAGCCTTCCACATCTAGTGCATTGACGACATGGAAGATTTGCAGGGTGATGATACTTGCAAGTGTTGCATTGAGGATGGATTCCCGTGTAGGCTTTCTTGATAGGGGGTTGAGTCACAGGATCCACAACAGCATGGTTCTGATTATCGCCCATTCGCTTCTTAGAGTTCGAGGAAGTAGTGGCGGCCTTTGCTAAAAAAGTCTTAGATGTTTCAACGACATGGGTGGTTTTCTCAGAAGACGTCTTGGTGCCCTTCCTAACCAAGGTTCCTTTCCTTACGTGTTTGTCTGTTAAAGTTGCTGCAAGCTGGATGGCTTCTTCCACCGTAGTGGATTTTCCTCCAGTGACAACGTCTTGAATCAGGTCAGGTAATCCCTCAATATATTTCTCGATTGCTCGAGAGACCGGGGTGACCATGTGTGGAACCAATATGCTGAGTTCATGATATCGAGTATTATACGCAAGATTCTCACCACTGTCTTGTTTGAGCTCACGAAACTCATCCTCCAGTTTCCTGATTTCGTTCCTAGGGCAGAATTTAGCGATCATGAGTTCCTTAACTTCAGCCCAAGATAGAGATAAAGCAACATCAGCTCCTCGATTGCGCTTTTCGCCATTCCACCAGGTTAGCGCCCCCTTTTGAAGGACACTAGTAGCATAGCGAACGCGGAGTTCATCAGGACACTCGCTGTTCACAAAGGTGCTCTCCATACTTTCAAACCATTGGAGGAGGCCAGTAGCACCCTCCTCACCAGTGAATTTTGTGGGGTTGCAGGAGTTGAAGTGTTTGAAAGTGCACCGAAATTGAGTCGCACCCCCTGTGTTGGCACTGTTACTATTCTGGGTTATCTCACTGACAAGGTTTGGGATCACTGCAGCAATTTGCTCAGCGACTAAAGATGCGAGGCGACGATCAGAACGTTGTCCAGAAGCACGAACAGGGTGTTGGCTGGCATCACGGAGCATGCGGCGAGCAGACATCTATGAGGTAGTCAATGAATAATCATGAGATTAGAAAATGTAAGTGTACAACCGTACAGATGATTATGAAAGTATGAACTTGTAAGCAGTATATGAAAATCATGAAATACAAAATATTGTATATGAAACAAGAGAGTATTATTGAAAAATTTGCATAAGATGCTTGGAGTGCCCTTATCTAGTTGTAAAGCCCAACAAGAACATTGACTTTTCAAAGGAATTGAACCCAATGGTGATCAAAGAAGACATGCTTTAGCCTATAAGTGGACACTCACTCCAGGAATCCCCAGGTAAGCATAACAGGTCCGTTATTGGATTTATGCGCTATGCTTGCCTATGCCAGAAAACCCAGTGTACAGGCATCCACCCTTCCAGATTGCACGTGTTCTATCACACTCATTAAAGCTCAACATCTTTGAAGGAGCAAAATAAGAGTAGGCATTATGCCTAAGAGTGTCTTCATGAAAGGTACTGCTCCGTCCCATGATGATGTAAACTTTCCACTCCCTGTAGGACACCATCTCTATGCACCATGATGAAAGATGAGAAGAATGGAGAGAGAGAAGAAGGGAAAGATAGAGGAAGGAAACTAGAAGGAAATGGAAATCTATGGAATATTATGCATGAAAGTTAAAGTTCGGTTATAGTCTAGGCCATTTTATCTAATAACCTAGTTCCCTATAACCATGGCTCTGATACCAATCTGTAACACCCCAACCGATGGCGGAATCATCGAGGTGCCACGTAGTGACGATTGTTCAAAAGCTCATGGTACTAAAATGTAAATATTTGATTATTGAATATTGTCTTACAACATGTGAAAATGACTACACAACAAAAATTGAGATAGTTGATTTATTTAGTCTAAGTCCAAAGTCCTATATGAAGCGTCAAGCAGCTTATCCTGAAACATGCACGAAAATAAATTTTGTCAACATATGATGTTGGTGAGTACTACTTAGCTTTGTACATATAGTATAAGTTTGAAAAGTAGTACAATTCATGTGTCTAGTATCACCAAGGCATTATGAAAACACGCAAATAACCAAACAAGTCAAAGATCAAATGTGAAATTGATAAGTTGAAAGTGATAATGAGCACCCTAACACGTGTCAAGTCTAAAAGAGCACCATAACATAACTTATGTCAAAATGAGCACCGTAACATAAGTTACGTCTGTATGTAAAGAGCACCATAACATAAGTTATGTCTAGATGTATGATTTTGTATGTAAGCTACGTTCATGTTCAAACATAAGCACAAAGATAAACAAGACACGTATATGAATTGTAAATGAATAAAAATGTATGTGTAAATGATTATGAAAGTTTGTATACTTGTGCATGAATCACCCCAAAAGTTGGAATGGAATAAGTGTAATCCAATGTTGCCAAGTATTACCCTATGTATAAGGTAACAAATAAGTCTAAGTCTATCTAGTCTACATGTATATTCTAGGGTTTCGAATTTGGGGATAAGTATTCGTTTGATTAATAAATTAAACGTCTAATAAATAAGAGAAATTTGATAAATAAATAAACAAAAGTCTTTTTGTAAATTTTAAATCAAAGATGGTCATAATATAAAGTTTTAAGTGTGAAAATAATTTTTATAAAATTATTTTCTTATAAATAGAATATTAAATCTATTTATTTCAAATTGTCAAAAATATAACTTTAATATTTAAAAATATAAAAATTAAAGAATTTCCGAAGTAGAATTTGTAGTTCAGTTCTAAATAGATAGAAATAATTTATATAAAATTTTGGTGCAAAAATATTGAAAAATGAATTTATTATGATTTATTTATGATTAAAACTAACAAAAATTATTTAAAAATATAAAATGAACGGTTTTTCTGAAATAAAAATTATTTCTGAAATGTTTATTGTTATACAAGTTTAGGATAATTTTTGTGGAATTTTATAAAATCGTTTAGATATTTTTATTGAATTTTACAATTATTAATGAATAAACTTGTAATATTTATAATATATATTAAATAATTTATTTTCGAAAAACTAAAAATTGTATGATGAACTTTACCATTAGGAGATCATGTAATAATTTTTATAGAATTTATAAACCACTTTTAGTATTTAAAAACTATTTTAAAAGATTAATATGTTAAATATATATATATATAAAAAGAAAAAAATATTTGTTGGTTATGGGAGTCGAACCCGGGCCTCAGGCCGGTTCGGGTTTTATCACAAGCGTGGCCACCAACTGAGCCACACCCTGAGAACGTAATACTTTGGATTCAAATTAATTATATATGTTAATTGGGTTAATTGATTTGTTTTTAGAAAATAAAAAAAATGAATGCGGGGCTCGAACCCTCGGCTGTGGCCGGCCCGCATATTTAACATAATGTTATCATACCAACTGATCTGCAGATCAGTTGGTGATATCTTCCAACGCGTTTAAAACTTAAACACACTTCTGCAGAGTGTTCTTCCCCAATTCAAGGTTGCGAGCCCTAGTTTTTCTAATCACTAGAATTACCAAGCAATAATCCCAGGAATCATAGGGCTATTGCTTGGTTATTAACGATGAACGTAAACATGTGATAAATTGATGATTACATACCAGAACGAAGACGAAAAGCTTTGGTCAAGAAAAAGTCAAACGTGAACGATTCTGGGCTAAAAAACGATTTGCTAGAAGAAATTGGATGTGGGGGATTCTATTTCGGCACATTGAGCTTGGATGGGAGGCCTCAATTTATACTATTACACCCGGGTTTGCAATTATAGAAATCTTTGACCCACCTTTAAGATGATACGCGTAAACGGCTTCAATTTCGAAAGTTTGGACAGTAATTACGCGTGTAAATGGTGTGACTCAGTCAAAGGATTCAACACCATTCCATATCTGGATCAATTACGCGTAAGAGGAATTGATTAGTGATGCTCGATTGGTGCAGTTGACTTTTCCAAGTCAACCTGCTTGAATTTAACATGGTATATTATAATTACGCGTGGGTTTTAATCACTAAAGGGGTTGCAGAGCAGTTGGTAAGACGCGTTGGGATAATGTGAAAGGTTCCCGGTTCGAGTCTCGTTAGCAGCGGCAGATATGTTTTTTTAACAGAGGAGAGGGTATTGGGCCTGAAGGAGCGAGGGAATCGTTAAATGGAAAACTAGGATAAATTTGTCCACTAATGCAACTCGCGAAATCCGCGTATTCGGGACAAGGTGATTGAATGGGTGCACAGATTGGTATCGGACGAACCGGTGGTGTATTCGGGTTTGGGACATAGTTGTATGGGTTGTTCGGGTCAAAGCCTCGGTTGTATGGGTTCATTTTTTTAAAAACTAGGATGAGTAGTATAAAAATATATGAAGAAGTGTATAAAATAGATGAAGAAATTTGAGTTAAAGTGGGTGTTTAATTTGTGTGAAAAGTGGGGTTATATATAAAAAAAATTTAACCGTTACCTTTCAAACGGTTGTTTTTGATTTTTTTTTTTTTTTTTATAATTCAAATGGTCATCTCAGCCCCCCAATGATAGCCTGCCACGTCCCCCCCCCCCCCAATTGCCCCCACGCCGGTGGGTTTCTTCCCCCCAAGGGGCTCCCCCCCCCCCCCACACACACACACACACACTCCGGACGGTCTAAGACTCCATAACTTACAGCTCGGATTGGGGATTACTAATCGAGCCAGATCGTATAGTATGATTATGAAGTCGAAGTCTAGTTTGTAATGGTTTGGCTTTGCTCGTTTTTAAACTGTCCTCAATGGACACATCCTTTTTGGTGTGTAAAATACATATATATGATCAAAATATTACACGTTGATTTTGGCATTAAAAAAATTAACCCTTATATGTGAGGGTGAAATTTAGAGCCCCTCATTTAGACATTTTTTGACAAGTGTCATGTAGGTCTCACAATGAGCTTGAAAGGGCTTGAAATCAAAAAAATGTGTTATGGTTTCAAGTCCTTCTAATTATTATTTATTTATTTTTTGAAATTTAAAACAAATAATATTTGATTAAACAAAAATTTAAAAATTACAATAACATAAAAAAAACTACGAAAATACTAAAAAAACGACGAACATACTAAAAAAGGACTAACAATTTAAAGATTGTATTTAGCACGAATTTGTTGCGTACGCATTTGAAATAATATTAACGCATCTCCTGTGAGTCCTTTGGGCGACCTCGACAAAAACTCGATGTCTTTCTCCATTTGACGTGCCTCTTGGATCTCGACGAACTTCTTTTTATCGGCTGCTCTCTCTTGCATAGTATTCAACCGCCTAGCTTCAACGTCTCGTATATCTTGAAGACGTCGATTCATCTCTTCGAAGTCTTCTTTCAACTCGCTACCCATCGAAGATGACTCCGCCCGTCCACCCTTTCGCGTGCTTCTTCTACCGACGGTCGAGTCAACTCCTCTTCTTCTTGAACATCCTCATTTTAATCCACGTTTCGAGCATCGAAAGTGGGCGTCTCTGGAACAATCGAAGAAGAGGTTTTGGACTGTTTGGCTCTGCACCTAGTCGACATCAAGCCTGGTACGTTAACCCATCTAGGGCTTCCTTTTAGAAGCTCCCAACACCTCATGTAGGGGAACGTCGCACGTTCTGCGTTGTACTCCTCCAACGTTTTCTTCAAAATATTCGCATCGTTACAACCGCTACCCTAATTATCCTTCATACGTTGGAAAACTTCTTGAAATCAATGGCATCTCACGTTTATGTCAGTCCATTTTCCCTAAATTGAGTTGGGTTCCCGATATTCTCCTCTACACAACGCCTTGAAAAACGTGTCTCGAATCCTTTGCCAAAATAGAGGAGAAGTTTGATAGTTGGCTACAAAAATTAAAACACATATGTTAGTATACTTTTTTAAAAAAATAATATAACAAATATATGAATCCTTCGAAATGTCAAGCCACGCTCGTGTGAGCGCGTACTCCTCGTCTTGGGTTCATTGTTGATACGGCTTTCGTGTACGTGTGGGCGCTCGGGTTGCATCTCCTTTTTTTTATGCGAGCGTCTTTTAGGTTGAGAGCTCTTGGGTGGGCGCTCGGGTTTCGTCTCCGGCACGTGCTCGAGGTCGGGTGCTTCTTGAGACCCCGACATACCCCCCTACGCTAATATTCATATTAGCGTATCCCATTGGACCTTGAAAATATTGTTGGGGCATGTTTAGTAGTTGTGAAAACCCCATCGTGTTCGTGTTGAAATCTTGAAGGTTAAAGGTTGTTGCGGTTAGGTAGTGTTGGAGCGATACGAGTTTGGATTGCTTGGACAAGATGGAACACCGAAAGGAGGGCGAAATGGATTCATGATAATAATTTTTTTTAAGATATGAGAGAATTTTTATAAAAAGTGGAAGAATGTATAAAGTTGGTGTATAAAAAATGAGTGAGGTGAGATTTAAATAGGTGATAAATTTGAATTAAAAATTGCTTTTTTTTACAAACGGCTATATTTACAAACGGTAATATTATCGTTGAGTCCCCCACGTGGCACCATCTCATTGGTTGAAGAATGGAGAAGTTGGCGTGAAATATTTCACGCTCTCACCTTTAGCGCCCCTTTCACACACCACTACATACGGTCTTAGAGCATTCACAACTCACTCACCAAACCCTCCCCCATCTTTAAAATTTGACAAAATTACAGTGCATGTCCTTTACGTTTCCAGAAAACTACATTGCACGTCCTTAACGTTTAAAAGTTACAGTGCACATCCTTTACGTTTATTTTTTGTTTCACTCCAAGTTCTTTGTCACTAACTCCGTTAAAGTTTGGGGTTAAATCACCCATGTCCATGTGCGCAGCACATGATGGGTAGAATTGTCAATTTATACCTTTTTTCCTCATAGACCTTGTTTACCCGTCCCTTTCACCCATTTGTACCCAAACCGATTATCTCCTTCCCCTGTTTTATAATCGATTAAAAACACAGAGACGGAAGAAACGATGAAACATGGTGGTATGTTTCATATTCGACAACAAGAAGATGTTTATCACAGCAATGATATATAGCAGGTACCCAAACCGATCATCTCCTTCCCTGTTTTTTTACTGAATATGATTTGTATCAAATGCAAATATGTATCTAGAAATATTTTGTATAGTGCTAAATCATGGAGGTTACTTCACTTCATTTCCAGGTCGTGAGTATGTTAATGGTCAACAAAGCTTTGTAGATTTGTTGTCAATTGAAAGATTTGGTGTCAATGAATTGAACCTGCATTTTTTGTTCAAATGGGGGTGCAAACGATTGAGTTTTTTTTTTCAAATGGGGATGCAAATGAGGCTGCACATGGTAATGTTATTATGCTTTGGTTCAAATGAGGTTGTGATGGCTGAAAATGGGCCAGAAACATTGCAAATGGCTGCATTTTTTAGTTCAAATGGGTCAAAACTATTATGAGGCTGCAATTAGGTCAGAATCATGAGGTTGTGATGGCTGCAAATGGGTCACAAACATTGCAAATGACTGCATTTTTTTGTTCAAATTGGTCAAAAGTATTATGAGGCTGCAATCGGGTCATAATCATGAGGCTGCATTTTTTTGGTTCAAATTGGTCAAAAGTATTATGAGGCTGCAATCAGGTCATAATCAGGAGGCTGCATTTTTTTGGTTCAAATGGGTCAGAACTATTATGATGCTGCAATTAGGTCAGAATCATGAGGCTGTGATGGCTACAAATGGGTCACAAACATTGCAAATGGCTGCATTTTTTTTTGTTCAAATGGGTCAAAAGTATTATGAGGCTGCAATCGGGTCATAATCATGAGGCTGCATTTTTTGGTTCAAATGGGTCAAAACTATTATGATGCTGCAATTAGGTCAAAATCATGAGGCTGCAATCAGGTCATAATCATGAGGCTGCATTTTTTGGTTCAATCGGGTCAAAACTACTATGATGCTGCAGTTAGGTCAAAATGATAAGGCTGTGATGGCTACAAATGGGTCACAAACATTGCAAATGGCTGCATTTTTGTTTGTTCAAATGGGTCAAAAGTATTATGAGGCTGCAATCGGGTCATAATCATGAGGCTAGGATGACTGCAAATGGGTCAGAAACATTGCAATTAGATGCATTTTTTTTTTGTTTAAATGGGTTAAAAGTATTACGAGGCTGCAAAAGGTACAAATTGACAATTCTACCCATCATGTGCTGTGCATATGGGTGATTTAACCCCAACCTTTAACGGAGTTAGTGACAAAGGACTTTGAGTGAAACAAAAAATAAACGTAAAAGATGTGCACTGTAACTTTTAAACGTTAAGGACGTGCAATGTAATTTTGTCATAAAATTTTAAAAAACATATTAAAAACACACTACAACTCATCCACCATTTTATACCCCATCTTTATATTATGAAAAAATGTTATCCTAGTTTTTCATTTATGAAAAGCTACTATTCACCATACATCAAATTATTGTGATTGTATTCTTACGAGAAATATAATAAAATAAGTGTTTGTGAGTAAGATAAAGATAAATATGGTGGATGAGATGTTAGAGATTTTTTAAAATGAAAAATAAATTTTGAAAAGTATGATTTTTAATTAAATTGTAGGGTAAAAAGTGATGGAAATGATGTGAATGCTCTTAGATTTATAAGACCATGCGTAGTGGGGGGCTTTATATATAAAGCCCCCCTTTTTTTATTGATCCACGTGGCAGCTGAGTCTGCATGGAGAGAGAAACTGAAAAGGGGGTGTAGTGGTAGGGGCTTTATATATAAAGCCCCTATTAATATTTTATTATATCTTTTAAATTAAAAAAATAATAAAATAATAATAAAGGAGAGAGGGTATGAGGTGTCAACCTCTGATTGGTGGGATTAATTGTTTCCGGGCGTTACTTAAATCACGCCAGAAATGGTTTTTGTAAAATAGAGCCCCCCCCCCCCCCCCCCCGTAGCGGTGTTGGGGGGGCGCTATTTTTTTTTTCCAATATAGCGCCTCGACTACAGGCGGTCTAAGGTAAACTGTTAAAAATAAATCATTATATGTACCTACGTGGCTACGTACGTATCATCAGCTAAATATTTTAGATTGATGGGGTACTTGAGTCTTTCATCGAATATATTTGAACATCATTGGGCGATTACAGAGGTAATCAATAATAGGCATCGTACGTGAGATTTGCAATAAATCGTTGGATAACATCTAGAGACAAAAGCATTTGAAAAACCATGAAGAAAAATCCAATCTCCAGCCGTTAGTTTATAAAACGGTGGATTGACCTTAGGGTATCTTTTTATCTTCTACAACTCAGTAGGGCACAAAGAAATCTTTGTTCATCTCTAGGGTATTTAAGTGGGTCTTGTGTCCAGATTGTTATTTCTACAAATTTAGCTTTTTAAAAAATTTATAATATAAGTACAGAATCATCATTTTAAAATTGTTGGTTAAGTTTAATTTTATATGTATTTTTTGGTGAATTTTGACTAAATTTGACCAATAGTAGAATTTTTGCAATATTTTTATTTCACATCTTTATTTATGATTGAGATGAGTTAAAATCACTATAGAAATTGTTAATGCAAAGCCAATGACCCCAGCTCAGTTGGGGTGAGGTGGGAAGATTTACCTCCTAAGAGGATTTCTGTCCGGGTGTGGTTAAGGGTTCGACTCCCGGCTAAAGCAGGCCCGTTAAGACAATGCATGAGGCTGGGGTCACGGGTGAGCAATTAGCCGTTAAAAAAAATTGTTAATGCAAAGTATCATTGTATAACGGTAAATTTGACTTATTCGGATACGTGGTTTAATTTAATATTAAATCATATGTAATTAAGGTAATCAAACTCTTTTTTAATGAGTGTCAAATCAGGTCGAGCTGAACTAACACTCTTTGGTGTCTAATCATAATTTTAATGAATACCAATAGTTGATGAGAGTTGAATTGGTCGTGAAATGTAGAAATAGACAGATACAGTTAGGGATGGCAAAAAAACCCGAGCCCGACGGGTATACCCGAACCCGAAGCATTTGGGACGGGTATACCCGATACTCGACGGGTATGGGACGGGTTTGGTATTGGAAAAAAAAATATTTCGCGGGTATGAGACGGGTATGGTATTAGGCGATACCCGACCCGATTACCCGAAACTAAATACCCGTTTACCCGAAACATATACCCGCTAATTTTTAAGTTTTATATATATTTTTCTTCACTTAATGTTCATTTTAATAGATTCATTATTGAAAATTTTATAGTTTAATGACATTATTATTTATATTTATATGCTACAAAATATAAAAATATTTCTTGAGATACATATTATAATATATATTTTTATTCTAAATATTTCAAATATTGGTATGGTGATGATCATACGTATGTTATTTATTACAATTTAATATATTATAGATTTTAAAACATAAAACACCAAAAAAAAGTAAAAATATATATACATGAAAATCCCAACGGGCATACCCGAAACCCGCGGGTATGCTCTATACCCGACGGGTAATACCCGCCAAAAACCCGACGGATAATGGGACGGGTATGGGATGAGATTTTATAACCGGGTATGGGTATGGTATTAGCCAAAATCGACCCGTTGCCATCCCTAGATACAGTTAAAGGCAATTATTGTAAAAATTAGAGCTTATTGAAATTGGGTAATTATATATATTTATTTATTTATATATTGTTGATATATTTATAAGGGATGAAATTGAACAGTAAAGTGGCACAGGTTATAATTATGTGATGTAGCAGAGGTATTTACGTCATTGTTAGTTATTAGTTAATGAATCAAGCTTGAGCAAATGCTTGTTTAAATTGAAGCTAAACTTGCTAATGTCAAATATTATCAATATATATAGTTTTCAAAAACTAGCAAACTCCAGTTGTCTATATAGTAAAAACAACCAATTTAATTTGCCCATGATATTCAAGTTATATACTAATAAAAGTACTAAATTTGAGTGACTTGTTGGATTAAATAAGCTCATGTGCCTTGTTTATTACAAGTTAGAAATGTATGCTAAGCTGTGGTTGGGCTGGCACATTAACTTCAAATAAGAAGTCTAACAATTAAGCTAGGTAGTATTTTATTCTCGGTTGCAAGTACTTGCTTAGTTACTTCCACTTGGTTGAATTAGGAAACATTTGATATTCGGTTCCGAGAATTAATTCTCGTTACTAGTTAGTTAAATATGCTGAAAAAAAACTATGTTTGAGTTTATGCAAATTTGATTGTGTATTGATCGTGTACAAATACTTTGAGAACAAGGATCGATCAAGCAATAAACCATCGGTTTAGTATGCAGTCGATGTCATGATTCGATCGTGGATCAACCATAGTGGTCCTGGACAGTATTCATGAATCGACAAATATTCAACCTCGACAAACCACCTACATCAACTAATTTTTTTAAAAAAAAAATATGTTAAAACTAATTAAGCTATAGAGAAAAAATGTACCCTTATAACAAATTTTATAAAAAAAAATACTAGTCAAGGAAAATTTGGAAGGAAACTTAATTTGTTAAGACTATAAGGAGTGGGGGGGCGGGAAAGAGGGGGATGAAGCGCCATGTGGCACTTGTGGGACCCTTGTGGGGGGGGAAAATAATTATGGGGAGTGGAAGGGGGGGAAGAGGGGGGGGGGAAGGAAATAATATTATATTGTGTTAAAGTTATAAAAAAAAAAAAAAAAAACCAATAAGAAGCTGCCATGTGTCCCACACACTCCCCCCACGCCAGTGAAGCCCCTCCCGCCCTCCGCCCCACGCCAGCCTTCCCGCCCTACCGGCGGTGGTGTTCCCCCCCCCCCTTCCCGCCCCTCTCCCGCCCCCACTCTTGATAGTCTAAGGAGATAATTTTCAAATAAAATTAAGTCAAAATAAATATGATTGCACTAGTTAGGAAGCCATCAGCTCAAATGGGAAAATAACAAAATCATTTTTCTTTTTTTGTAAGCAAAAATGTTTGTCAAAACATGCCTTGATCCTTTTTTTCAAGATTAATCCTTTTTTTTCAAGTGTACAGGTCAACAAAGAAGGTCCAAGGAAAATAGTTGAGATATGGTTTGATTTTAAAATAAGGAGTTGCATATGCATTTAGTTTTGTAAGGGTGAGCTAATGTCTTACGGCTTATATATTGGTACATCAAGGTATCTTTTGTGGGTTCTAGGAGATAATTTTTGTGGATGTCCAAGTGAAAGTAAACTCCATTACAGTACCAAAGCGGATAGCAGATGAAACACGTTGTCATATTACGGGAGGGATGGGTCCGGTATCCACTCATGTGGTATTTGGTTAAATTGTATTAGAATTCTTTGGGGTGAAAACTGATCTGTGTCTAGGGGTTGGGATAGATTAAGTAGTGTGGGTGACTGGGTGATGTGTGATTTTCTTTTTGGTGGCCTGTACATTTATGGTCAGTAACCTGCTGGTCATTTTGTGTTTATATAAATTCCGTTTGGCTGTTAAAAAAAATATTTTTGGGGAGAAAAAGTGGACCATATATATGATCCACGGTCCAACCATATCATCGATTGTCAATGTGGACCATACACCGACTTTCACTCTCGTTGTTGGTTATTTAAACAATCAATCTTTCGACAATCTTGACTCGCCTCTTGCAAATCTATAAAATACAAGATACTCTCGCTAAAAATTCTTTAGGTGATCATATCATATTAATCCATCTCGTACGTTAAGCAAACTTAGCATATCATTACTTGTAATTCATACATATGGGGGCCCTTCCAAATGTAAGTGACATGCAAAGGGTATCTCTACCCTAGTAACAAAAAGAGAGGTGTTAGATAGGGGTGCAAACGAGCCGAGCCGCTCGCGAGCTACTTGAGCTCGAGCATGGTCGAGCTCGGGCTTGGCTCGTTTGCACCCTTAGGTGTTGATCACTGCAATATTAGTGACATTGCATCATGTATCTCTACATATATATATATATATATATATATATATATATATATATATATATATAGGGAAAGTATAAATTGAAAAGGGTGTTTATATTTAAACCCCCCACCTTCTATTTTCACCCCCTCAAAGCGTCTCGCTTAGGCCTAAGCGAGACGCTTTGAACTCATTCCGAGGAGGTCAGTACGAGGGGCAGAAAAAGCTGATTTTTAAATTCGAAGCGCCTCGCTTAGGCCTAAGCGAGGCGCTTCGAGGGAGTAATTTATTTTGGTAGTTGTTTTAATGTTTTGAGTTGGTTTTTTTATTTTATTTTTAATTTAATAATTATAAAAAGTTAAAAAAAATTTAAAAAACAAAGTAATAACCCTAATCATTGTCAATGACTTAAACTTGACATCATCAACCACGTATAGTCAATGAATGTGGTATGCGCGTTAAATTTCATTAAATGCGGCAATACTTGGATCCGGTTGGAGTCTAAAGCTTCGTGTGTCATCTTGGTCGAACTCATGTTGCAACATTCGTCTTGTGTGTCAACGATGAAGGCAACATACTTGAAATCAATGGGAAGATAAACAATCCTCATCCACAATGTTCTTACCTATAGCTACCAACCATCCGGTTGTTTTCAGGTTGTCTTCATCGTTGACCGCTATCTCTCGGATAACAACTGAAAAGTTGTCTTCAATGATTATAAAGAAACTTGAAAGTAATTACAAGAAGATGATCAAAGATGCTACAACATAACTTGCACCGGCTTGAGATATGAGTTTGATTAGCTTAAATCTCTCTGATCCATGGTATCCACTTTCAGGTTGTCTTCATCGTTGACCGCTATCGTTGACCATGGATCAGAGAGATTCAAGCTAATCAAACTTATATCTCAAGTTGGTCTAACAACTGAATTTGACTTGCTTGCATAGGAATCTTGTACGAAATCATTCTCACATGTCGCTGTGAGTACACATTGTGCATGACATTACATTCTGCATGTGTCATTTCATAACTTGCACCGGCTTGAGATATGAGTTTGATTGATTAGCTTAAATCTCTCTGATCCATGGTATCCACTTTCAAAGGATCCATGACATTACATTCTCTAGAAGTTGCTAAAATAGTTAAACAAAAGCTGAAATTATGCAGTTATTTGGAATGTTCCTGATCATTACAGTGAGATTGATAACTTCTCTATGGAAGCAACAAATTCAAAACAGAGGTAGGTTTGCCAGAGGGTCACTATTCATACATAAAGAGTATAATCAAACAAGGGTTGTTATCGGAGAGATATCGGTCAACGATGAAGGCAACCGTAGCGAGTATAATCAAACAAGGGTGTGTTGTATGTATAAAATTGTGAATAATTGTGAGAGTCGATATGCGAGCAATAATCCATCGAGAACTAGAGAAACAGAGAATAAGATAAGAGATAATAACATATGAGCTACAACGACGACATATTTTGGAAGCTGAAGTTCGGAGAGAACTAAATATTCAACATGAGATGACGTCAGCGTTGGTGTTGGGACCGCCTTTGGCTAGTTATGGTTACCGGTTTGAACCAGAGATGATGTGGCTTGGTGAACCGGTTTCGTATGCGAGTAGAAGAGTTTCAATGCCGTTGACTTGCTTGCATAGGAATCTTGTACGAAATCATTCTCACATGAATATCCTTTGATGAATGTATTAGGGGTTGGAAACTCTGAAGACCAGATATCTGTCAACGATGAAGGCAACATACTTGAAATCAGTGGTAAGATAAACAATCCTCATCCACAATGTTCTTACCTATAGTTACCAACCATCCGGTTGTTGATTTCTTCTCTATACAGAGTGACGATAGGCGTTTTCGATTTCCAAATGAATCAACGACTTAAACTTGACATCATCAACCACGTATAGTCAAAGATTTATTCTCCATATCCATACCTTGTTTCAAGTATCTTGTAAAATTCATTTCGTCTTCAAGACTCCTATGAGTCAACAAAGGTTGATTTTTTTGAGCATTAACCATGACTATATTACATTATTATTATTATTATTATTATAATTTTTTATTATATTTGTAATTTAGTTCCTTTGTTTTATTATTATAATAATTTATTATTATCAAGAATCGGAAATTAGTAAAACGATTTATGAAAGTATCAAGAATCGGGAATTAGTAAAATTAGTAAAACGATTTATGAAACTAACAATAAATAAGTTAATAATAATAAATCATTGCTCAGACGTTAGGGTTTGATAAACACAAAACTTATTATTTAAAAAGCAACAAAAACACAAATCGTACCGTGAAATAAAGAGAGGCCCATTAGGAGTGTCGTGGAGGAAGATCGTCGGTTTGCTGTAGTCGATGATGGCACAGAGGTTAGCGGTAACTTTAAATTTTGAATGATCATCGGTTTGCTTTCTATATACCAATCAACAGTTGATTTCAGTTGTTATCGGAGAGATATCGGTCAACGATGAAGGAAACCTGAAACGATATGAACATTTATAACATTTCTGTACCTGTGGCCAAAAGAACCTGATAAAGGTGTACACGAGTATAATCAAACAAAGGTTGCCATGAGTTTGATTAGCTTGAATCTGTCTGATCCATGGTATTCACTATCAGGTTGTCTTCATCGTTGACCGCTATCTCTCGGATAACAACTGAAAAGTTGTCATCAATGATTGTAAAAAACTTGAAAGTAATTACAAGAAGATGATCAAAAGATGCTACAACATAACTTGCACCGGCTTGAGATATGAGTTTGATTATTATCGTATTTGCAACTTAGTTCCTTTCTCTCGAAAAACAATCCGATTGTTAAAAGTATCAAGACTATGAAATTAGTAAAACAACTGAATTTTACTTGCTTGCATGAAAAGTTATTTTTAAATGTTTGGTAATATATTTTTAAATGTTTGATCTGCAATATTTGAAAATTATTATTTCTTGACATGCTTGGTAACACCTTGATCTGTAATATCTGAAAATTATCATTTCTCAAAAAGTAATTAAAAACACTTAAAATGAATTAAAAACAATTGTTGCGAGTTAGGTTTAGTCGGAGGACCACGTACAATGATTTATCAAAGTTGTACAAAGCTGGATGTTTTTACTGGAAAACCAAAACGAGCAATTAACGAAGCGAAACGGAGAGATAATTTTCTTGGCTTGGAAACAACATAAAAGAACCAAAAATGAATTAAAATTATTTTTTGGTGATTAACAGATAATTTTAAAGAATTAAAAGAAATTCAATTTTTTTTAAAAAAAAAGGCCAAAGCGCCTCGCTTTGGTCAAAGCGAGGCGCTTGAGTGCCTCGCTTTGGCCAAAGCTAGGCGATTGAGTGGTTTGATTAGACCACAAGCGCCTCGCTTTGGACTTTTTTTAAAAAAAATTGAATTTCTTGGTCTAATCAAACCACTCAATCGCCTAGCTTTGGCCAAAGCGAGGCACTCAAGCGCCTCGCTTTGACCAAAGCGAGGCGCTTTGGCCTTTTTTTTAAAAAAATTGAATTTCTTTTAATTCTTTTAAATTATCTGTTAATCACCAAAAAATAATTTTAATTCATTTTTGGTTCTTTTAAGTTGTTTCCAAGCCAAGAAAATTATATCTCTCCGTTTCGCTTCGTTAATTGCTCATTTTGGTTTTCTAGTAAAAAACATCCAGCTTTGTACAACTTTGATGACTCATTGTACGTGGTCCTCCGACTAAACCTAACTCGCAACAATTGTTTTTAATTCATTTTTAAGTGTTTTTAATTACTTTTCGAGAGAAAGGAACTAAGTTGCAAATACGATAATAATGTAAATAATAATAATAATAATAATGTAAATGTAGATCATGGAAAGTTGAACTCAAGAAACAAAGATGAAACCGATTAATGTTCTTTATGTATGAATAATGACCCTCTGGAAAACCTGCGTATAATTGCTCTATACCCGGTACAACTTTTCAGGCAAGCAAGTAAAATTCAGTTGTTATCGGAGAGATATCGGTCAACGATGAAGGCAACCTGAAACAATATGAACATTTATAACCTTTCTGTACCTGGGGCCAAAAGAACCTGATTACAGTAACGAAATCTTTCTCACATGAATATCCTTTGAAATCAATGGGAAGATAAACAATCCTCATCCACAAATGTTCTTACCTATAGCTACCAACCATCCGGTTGTTTTCAGGTAAAGCGATCGTTTTACTCATATAACGTGTTCGATGTCACTGTGAGTACACATTGTGGTTTGCCAGAGGGTCACTATTCATATATATGAATAGTGACCATCTGGCAAACCTGCGTAAAGGACTAAAGCCACATATCTTGCCATATATACACACAACTTTTTGCTCTAGTGGTGTGCTCTACCTTTTTGACAAACACCTGGCTAACCTGTCCAGTTATCAATCTCACTGGCAATCATCATTGGTATTAATGGCAAGATATTTGGCTTTAGTCCTTTACGCAGGTTTGCCAGAGGGTCACTATTCATATATAAAGAACATTAATCGGTTTTATTTAGCGTAAAAAGTTCATTGTACATATACCTCCTTATCTAAAACAAATCACATCATTGTACATATACCTGATTAGACCACATACAATGATTCATCAAACTCATCGTTGGCGCCGATCCGATTGTTAAAAGTATCAAGACTATGAAATTAGTAAAACAACTGAATTGTACTTGCTTGCATGAAAAGTTCATTGTACATATACCTCCTTATCTAAAACAAATCACATCATTGTAGAGGTTACTAGGTTACTCATTACCGTTGGACGTTGAAGGTAAACATGGACAGTGAGAAGTGAGATTGATAACTTCTCTATGGAAGTTGCTAAAATAGTTAAACAAAAGCTGAAATTGAACAGTTATTTGGAATGTTCCTGATCATTACAGTAATACTTGGATCCGGTTGGAGTCTAAAGCTTCATGTGTCATCTTGGTCGAACTCATGTTGCAACATTCGTCTTGTGTGTCAACGATAAAGGCAACATACTTGAAATCAATGGGAAGATAAACAATCCTCATCCACAATGTTCTTACCTATAGCTACCAACCATCCGGTTGTTTTCAGGTTGTCTTCATCGTTGACCGCTATCTCTCGGATAACAACTGAAAAGTTGTCTTCAATGATTATAAAGAAACTTGAAAGTAATTACAAGAAGATGATCAAACGGACAGGTTAGCCAGGCGTTTGTCAAACGGACAATTAAAATAAACTTTTCATGCAAGCAAGTAAAATTCAGTTGTTGGACAGTGAGATTGAAAGGTGGCAGGAAAAAGCTGACATTTTGTTTCTTGTTGCAGAAAGAAATCAACAGTCGGATTGACGATTTTGTTTACCCTCCCATTGACATAAAAAATGTTCTTTTGAAAAACGTCTGACTGCAAAAAAAAAAAAAAAAAAAAAAAAAAACCAACTCAAAAGACCAAAAAAAAAATTATTTTGATCCGAAGCGCCTCGCTTAGGCCTAAGCGAGGCGCTTCGAGTCAAAAATCAGCTTTTTCTGACCACGTACCGAGTAGTTAAAAAGTAAAGAAAGCGCCTCGCTTAGGCCTAAGCGAGGCGCTTTCAGGGGGTGAAAATAGAAGGGGGGTTGAAATAGACGGAGCCATTGAAAACCCACTCGAGTTTAAGAAAACTCTGAAAACCCGTCAAAAAACCATCTAAAAAAGTTTTTTTTTTTGAAAAAAATACACAAGGTAACATACATGTTTTTAAGCGTTTTGGGCCAAAAAAATAAAAAAAGCGCCAAAACGAATATTTAAAAAAAATAAACAGCGCAAACCTTGTAACAACGAGGTTAACATATGTTAAAAAGCAGAAACATATGTTAACCGCGCTGTAACATATGTTAAAAAGCAGAAAACATATGTTAACAGCGCTGTAACAACGCAAACTTTGTAACAACGTTGTTTATTTTTTTTTTAAATTCGTTCGGCGCTTTTTTTTATTTTTTTGGCCAAAACGCTTAAAAACATGTATGTACCTTGTGTATTTTTTTCAAAAAAAAAAAAAAACCCTTTTTAGATGGTTTTTTGACGGGTTTTCAGAGTTTTCTTAACTCGAGTGGGTTTTCAAATTACCCATGCCCTATATATATAACGTTGGTAGTAAAGATAACTCTTAATTGAGGAATGGACGCATAGTAAAGTCCTTTGTTGGCGATCAGGCCCAAGAACACGAACCGAATTTGATCTTAACCAAAATCGACTCTTTTTGTTATATTACAATAATAAACTTACACATTACATAGCCCTTAATTAACCATTTATTTATACTAAAATAATCATACTAATCATGTCAAAAACATGATATTTTTATTAATCCCAAACCAAAGATTACACCCAAAATGTTAATCTAGAACAAAGAATACAAACTCAACTCTGAACCTCAGACTCTCTGGACAAACAGACCACTGTCACCTAACAAACAAAGGATCAACACTAATAAATCTGGAACAAGATGTTCACAGATTCTTAACCCTAAAAGATGAACTGAGAGACTCTAACAAATACAGAGAGAGAGATCAAAAATATAAAAGGTGAAAAATGACTCGTAAACTTGTACGAGTGAGCTGATGAAAAGCTTATATAGCTATCATCTTGCTTCGAGAAGAAACACACCCGAAGCAACCTCATTCGTTGGATCTTCAAGAGAAAACACATCTATTATAATCTGGACCGTTGATTAGGAATGGAATAGAGCACTGGGGATTGCCACCGTGGCATGGGCCTTTTACACGGAGTTGGGCCACCATCTGTCTTGTATATATCTGAAGCCCACAACTGATAAGTCTAGCCCAAGTCTAGCCCATCTGGAACATGTTGTGATTAAGCCCATTATGGCATCAAGCATCAAGCTATCTAACACGATCAAGATCATCAGCACTCCTGCCCACTCCTGCTTCAAGTTATCTCCTAATCATCCATGCTATATTCCATCTAGCAAACCACATCCATGCCATGATCACCTATACATAACTTATGCAACATATTAAAGTATTATGTAACTTGTTTGGATATTAACTTGTATAATTGTCATATTTTAACACCCCCCCCCCCCACAAGTTAATAACCAAAAGGATTTGTCATATTTAAGAACTTACACATTTACACATGTATACCAACACCAAGACCTTTTGTCATGATATCAGCAATCTGCTGATCTGAACCAACCTTGGACACAACTATAACACCTTTGGTAATCAATTCTCTTAGAAAAAATAAATCTAACTCAAAATGTTTTGTTTTGTCAAAAAATATTGGATTAGCAGCAATGGATAAAGCTGCACTATTATCACAAAGAAGCTTAATAGGTAGCTTTACATCAATGTGTAATTCAGTTAATAAATTTTCAACCAAATTACTTCACAAGAAGTTAAACACATTGCTCTAAACTCTGCCTCAGCTGATGATCTTGCTATTGTAGACTGCTTTTTGCTTTTCCAGGAGATAAGAGAGTCTCCTAAAAATATGCAAAAGCCAGTCACTGACTTTCTGGTGTTAGGACATTTGGCCCAGTCAGAATCTGAATAGGCTACAAGATTGAAGTCTAGACTTTTCTTAAATAAAATTCCATGACCAGGAGCCAATTTTAGATACCTTAACAATCTTAATGCTATTCTTAAATGCCCCTCTGTCGGACTATGCATGAACTGGCTAAGATAGTGTACAGCATAGGAAATATCAGGTCTCGTATGAGACAAGTAAATAAGTTTTCCTATTAATTGCTGATAACCAGTGACATTTGCAAGCTTAACAGACTTAGCATTACATAGATTAGTTAATGTATGATTTGGCTCCAATGGATTGTTAACAGGTTTACATGCAAGCATGCCATACTCTGTTAACAAATCCAAGCAGTATTTTCTTTGGGTCAAACAAGTACTATTGTCCAAAGATACTACTTCAAGACCCAGAAAGTATTTCAACTCTCCAAGATCTTTTATCAAGAATTTTTCTTTAAGACAAGCCTTAACCTCATCTATTTCAAGTACACTATCACCAGTTAAGACTATATCATCTACATATACAAGTAATAACAAAACAGATGACTTAGAAATTCTAAAAAACAATGAGTAATCACATTTGCTCTGTACAAATCCAAGATCACATAAAACACTAACAAGCTTCTCATTCCACATTCTAGGAGCTAGTTTTAAACCATAAAGAGATTTATTCAGTTTACATACTTTTGTTTCAGACTCAGAGAAGAACCCCTCAGGAAGTGTCATGTAGACATCTTCATTTAGGTCTCCATAAAGGAAGGCATTATTAATGTCTAATTGAAACATTTTCCAATCATTCTGTACAGCAATGGCCATAACTGTTTTTACAGTTACAAACTTAACCACTGGGGAAAATGTTTCATCAAAGTCCACACCTTTCTTTTGACTATATCCCTTTGCAACTAGCCTAGCCTTAAACCTCTCAATCTCTCCACTTGATTTATACTTAACCTTGTATATCCACTTGCACCCTACAAGGCTTCTTCCTTTAGGAAGATCTACTAAGGTCCAAGTGTTGTTCCTATTCAAGGCCTCTATTTCATCATTCATTGCACTGATCCAGTTGGGATCAGTAGCAGCCTGTTTATAAGTTTTAGGCTCAACACTTTTATTTAAAACACTAGCAAAGGCTTTGTTTTCACAACTCAGACTAGAATAATTCACAAATCTTTCTACCCCATACTTAACCTTCCCTTCTACAATAAAATCATCTAATCTTTTTGGAAGAGAAGCCCCCCTAGTACCTCTTCTGACACTTTGAGTAATTGAATCATTGCCCTCAGAATTTGAAGTGTCATCATGTTCAGTCATCACATGATATGCCACGTCAACCCCTTCATTATCCCTGAGGTTAGCTGAGTCTGGAGACTCATTACCTTGGTCAGTATTGAAGGGGGACTGCTGTTCATGTGTCCCTGAATTAGTCTTACCTAAGCCCCTTCCCTCATCATCGGGCTCTTCAGGACTTTTGAGTGTTTGTGTTTGTGTCTCAGTTTCAAAATTATCAAAAAAGTTTAATGAATTAACTTCAGTAATATTATTATTATCAAACCTTTGAAAAACAGTTTTATCTTTGAAAGGAAATATAGACTCATAAAACTTTACATCTCTAGAATAAGATATAACCTTTGTATCTAAACTATAAACTCTATACCCTTTCTTTTCATTTGAGTACCCAATAAAACACACACTTTTCAGCTTTTTCACTTAGTTTATTAGACTCATTCAAAATTGTTGAGAAACACAAACACCCAAAGACCTTTAAGTGTCCTAGAAAGGGTTCAAAACCAAACATGAGTTCATAGGGAGTCTTTCCATCCAATACAGAATAAGGGGTCCTATTGATTAAGTATGCAGCAGTTAGAACACAGTCTGACCAAAACCTAACAGGAAGATTGCTTTGAAAGAGCAATGATCTTGTTACATTTAAAAGATGCCTATGTTTTCTTTCTACTATTCCATTCTGTTGAGGTGTGTAAGCACAAGTAGTTTGATGGAAAATTCCTAAAGTTTTACATAAGTTTGTCATTTGACTATTAACAAACTCCAATCCATTATCACTTCTAAAACATTTGATAGTTTTCTCAAACTGTGTTTTTACAATGTTAATAAATTCTACAACATTATCAAAAACTTCATTCTTGTGCTTCATTAGACACACCCAAACAGCCCTAGAATAGTCATCAACAATAGTTAAAAAATATTTAAAACCTTCTCTACTAGGAACCCTATAAGGTCCCCATACATCAAGGTGAATTAAATCACCAACACTGCTGGACTTATGATCACTCAAAGGGAAGGGTTCCCTATGTTGTTTTGCCTTATGACACACATCACAAGGCAAGTCAGAACCCTTGGAACCAAGGTTTCCCAGAATAGGTTCCAACTTTTGGATCACAACATCAGCAGGATGTCCTAACCTAGCATGCCAAAGATCAAAGATCTTGTTAGAGACACCTACCTTATTACTAACATATGATCCACCACAGAAATAAAACCCTCAAGCTGACTACCAGTCACCAGGGTTTTCTTTGTTAACAAATCCTGAATATAGCAATTATGTTCATCAAAACCAACATATAGATGATTATCTTTAACAAGTTTATGAACAGAAATTAGATTCACACTATACTCAGGAACAACAAACACATCATGTAAAACAACATTGTTGCCTAATTTTAAAGTTCCAATTTTAGTAACTAAAGCATTTGTACCATTAGGATGTCTAACTTGAATATTTAAGTCTGATACATCAATATAATCAGATAGTTCATGTTCACTAGTGACCATATGTTGGTTAGCTCCTGAGTCTATTATCCAACCCACCCTAACCTTCTTTCCAGTTACATTGAAACAAAAATCTGGTTTAATGTTTGCATTAGCACAAAAAGGGTGATTAAACCAACTACCTGATACATTATTACTCTGAGGAGGGTCCATATCAGAAATCAGACTTAACAGTTTAGACACTTGTTCACTAGTCAAAGAAGAAAGCTGAACATCAGGTTTATCACTACTTGAATTATTAACATTTACCCTCCTATTTTGCATACCTCTGGCTTTAGCCCAAGGAGGATACCCAATCAGCTGAAAACATTTTTCAGCTGAGTGCCCAGCCTTATTACAGTGTGTACACTTTGACACTTGTCCTACAGTTTTTTCAGTTCTTTTTGTAGTGTCAGGAAACTGATTTGTTTTAGCAAAGAAACCAACAGATTGACCCTTTTTTACATTACCAAAAGAGTTCCTATGGGATTCCTCCCTTGACACTATTGCAAAAGCTTCTTTTACAGTAGGTAACACATCTTTGATTAATAGGTTTGTCCTAACAGGTTGGTACACACTGTCCAATCCCATAAGAATTTGCATTAACTTGATCATACTACTAAAATTATTAAATTCTCTAGCAGCATTACAAGTACAAGCAGGTAATTGTAAAATTGATCAAGTTGTTTCCACATAATATTCAGTTTATGATAATATTCAGCAACAGTCATACCACTTTGACTAAATGAATTTATCTTTTGATACAAATCAATACTACAGAGCCATCAACCTTATCATATGTCTCCTTAAGCTCAGCCCATACATCACAGGCTGACTTGGAGAAGACATGGCCCATATACAGATCCTCACTTACAGAATTGAGGATCCAGGTCAGGACAATTGAGTTACATCTATCCCACTGTCTAGCAAGTACAGTATCTGTTTCAGATTTTAAACAGGTTTTATCAATAAAACCCCATTTGTTCTTTACTTGCAAAGCCAATGTTAAAGCATTTGCCCAAACTGAATAATTTTCTGAACTTTAAGTTTGATAGTTATTATGGTCAGATTGCTAGAGTCAGATGGATGTAAAAACAACGGTCACTAGCATCTAGTTTACTTATGAGTGTCTCATTAGGGTTTGTAATCTGACTTCCACCACCACCAGTAGTGGTGTCCGGAGTCACATTATCTCCCATTTTCCTTATTTAAAAACACAAAACACTCACAAGAATGACACGTAAATCACACACCAACTGCTCACACAGTGAAATCAAGAAAGAACAAACAGCAAGTAAATCAAAAAACACAGCAAGACACACAGGCGAAGCCAAGCCAGTGATCCAGATCAGTGGTTCTTCTCAGGAGAACCACCGCAGGTCTTAACTTGGGAACCACTAACCCTAGATAGACAACTCAACAACACAATGAGCCAACTCCGGTCCACCTAACCCGGACAGTGCTCCTAGACACAACAAAAAGTAAAACAGAAGAATGGAACGATCTCACCGAGGGTTTTGCCCAAGTTAGGGTTCGCCAATAAACTCGTAATACTTAACCTTCACTTAGGGTTAAGTATCAGAGAGCAAAGAATAAAGCAATATCCCAGATCCAAGCACCACTTAACCTTCACTTAGGGTTAAGTATAGAGGAACAAAGAATAAAGCAGTATTCCAGATCCAAGCCCAAAATAGATCCAAAACTTCTTGAATCACCAGTAATGAGTATACAGCGGAAGATTAACCAGGATCTACAGTTAGATCAAGATGAAAACCCCAATCAATGAATAAATCAGGACTCAATCTAAACCCTAATGCTCTGATACCATGTCAAAAACATGATATCAAAACATAAAGAACTTTATTAATACCCAAACCAAAGATTACACCCAAAATGTTAATCTAGAACAAAGAATACAAACTCAACTCTGAACCTCAGACTCTCTGGACAAACAGACCACTGTCACCTAACAAACAAAGGATCAACACTAATAAATCTGGAACAAGATGTTCACAGATTCTTAACCCTAAAAGATGAACTGAGAGACTCTAACAAATACAGAGAGAGAGATCAAAAATATAAAAGGTGAAAATGACTCGTAAACTTGTACGAGTGAGCTGATGAAAAGCTTATATAGCTATCATCTTGTTTCGGGAAGAAACACACCCGAAGCAACCTCATTCGTTGGATCTTCAAGAGAAAACACATCTGATTATAATCTGGACCGTTGATTAGGAATGGAATAGAGCACTGGGGATTGCCACCGTGGCATGGGCCTTTTACACGGAGTTGGGCCACCATCTGTCTTGTATATATCTGAAGCCCACAACTGATAAGTCTAGCCCAAGTCTAGCCCATCTGGAACATGTTGTGATTAAGCCCATTATGGCATCAAGCATCAAGCTATCTAACACGATCAAGATCATCAGCACTCCTACCCACTCCTGCTTCAAGTTATCTCCTAATCATCCATGCTATATTCCATCTAGCAAACCACATCCATGCCATGATCACCTGTACATAACTTATGCAACATATTAAAGTATTATGTAACTTGTTTGGATATTAACTTGTATAATTGTCATATTTTAACAAATCATACTCAAAAACTTCTCCGAGTTATAATATAATACCAACTCACTTCATTATCTCTACTAATTAAAACCTACCAGATAATTCCAAACATTCAAATAATTAAATAAAACTAATTAATCAAACTTATCATTTTGTCCCATTCAATTTTTATTCAACTCCGTTTTAGGATTAAATTCCTAACATCCTTAACCTTCATTGGAACCACTATACAACTACAACTAGCATAACATTGGTCCAAAAGCAAAAGCAAAAGCATAGACATGTCAATATTTTAACATAAAATGAATTTCATTTAAGATTAAGAAAATACACCTGACTGAAACGACAACTAACATAACATTGGTATGGTATTATTTATGAGAGAGTCAAATGTCAATTAAGGAGTCACATGACTTTGGCTTGCAAACATCCTCATAATTAAACTATATAGTAAACTAAAGGGAATCTAACCCACCACCACCACCACCCTTATGAACGAACATGGCTTCTAATGTCTACAGGAACACACAATTAATGCAAACCAGTTAACGAGATCCGACATGAGGCTGAAGTCTTATACAATTTAAAACTCAAAGATTTCAAGCTACAAATATATACATTATATATAGAACAAGACCTAATTTAATAGGGGTTCAACATATCCCCTCCATTATAGTTTTTTACTAAATGTACCCCTCCCCCTACTAATTCAGGCAAATCATCAGGGATGCATTAAGTATACCTAGGGTACGTTTAGCCACACCAAAGTGTTTTGTTAAACGTACTCCTCCCCCATAGTTTTGGTTTTTATTAAATGTAATATCTCCCCGGCCCATACTAAATCAGGCATTCATTCATATGCACAAGGCGAAGGTTAGTTGGGGCCGAGGTCCACTGTTTTTTGTTCAGTAATGTAAATTTACACGTTTTTGTCCAAAAAATTGTATATAACTTGAGTCCTGCCCCCACTGTTTTAAGGGTCTCATGACTTTAGGCGCCACGAAAAAAAAAAATTTAAGCTCCACCGCTGCAGCCGCAACACCCCCCACCCCACAGGGACACCCCACACACAAACATGTATTTTTTTTTGAACAGCCACACACAAACATATATAATGTAGATATATATATATATATATATATTATATATATATATATATATAAGTCTGACGAGGATTCTGAAATTGTATAAATTTAGTGGTACTCAGGAATCGTTGAACCCTAAAAACGATTCTCTAGAGAGACTGCATTTAATGAGTTCCACATGATTCCAAGCTTCTAATCTTCCATTCCAAGAAAAACAAACACTTCCCTAGTTGTCTTTTCTGATTTTAGATACCACAAAATTCGTCTTATAACCAATGCAACTGTCTATGTTCTTTTTCATCGAAAATGGGAAAACAACAAGACAAATCACCATTTGGTTCTGTACCTGTTTGAACCCTTACCCCAACTCAAATTTTGGGTTACTTATTTAATCTATTTCTGATATGTGACACGTAACAATTTCTCATCAAAACTACGTCGTTTAACTTAACTAACAAAGTAACGAAGAGGAAAAACAGTGTCAACCCAGACGATACCTGAACCAAGGCTGAAAATCGTAGGATATATGGTTTAGCTGAGTATTATAAAATGTGACACGTAAAATGTTGAGTATCAAATTATTTATACCTTTTTCTTCAGAGACTTGTTGGACCTATATATATAAAGTTTCGAGATTGGACAAGGAGGCGTATGTGGTGCATGGTTTGATTATCATTACTTGCTGGATAATTTGGAAAGCGAGGAACAAATAAGGTTTTTTCTAATAAAAGTAGTAACATTGATAGTATTATTGTGGACATGGGCGTCTTTGGGGAGGTTCGAGGAGGATCGGATAGGGTTCATAAGTCTTGGGGGCATATTTAAAAAAAAATTAATCTATATATTTTCTTATATAACTCATTTAACACTTTAACTTGGGCCTAAGGAGTCTATTTTTTAACCGCTCGAATAGGGTACGTAAATTTTCAGGGATTTTCACAGACACCTCTCGGTTAGATTTTTATCGTTTAAGCACATGTCTAAAATTCAAAGCACTTTAACAAAGCGAGCGGTGTAAGTCTCCTTTGTATGTTTGGTGTAAGTCTCGTGTGAATGAAATTTACAAGATAAAACGTTGTGTTTTCTATAAAAGTAAAGTCAAAGCACTACCTAACCATCCACAACTTTTAGTGTTGTTTCAATGGGTAGCTAGGAACCTCAAGGAGTGTAGGTGTGTGTGATTTTATTAAAATTGATGTAATAAAATATGAAGAAAAACAGACATCTTCACCAGTCTTGAAGAAATATAAAACGTGAGACCTCCAATGCAAGCATTGAATGCACCTTTGATGATTTGGAAGATTCGTTTATGGGGATGTGCGTACGTGGGTGAGTAATGGTATTTTCATTTATTTACGTACACAAATGAAGACAATTTAGCACTGTTTCTATAACGGGCCGGATGTTCGGACCCGAAACCGACTACATACCCGATCCGGTTATTGAAGTGCTTATATTTGAATTGTTTGGTTACTATTTATACATCGGTTGAACCAGTGGAACTAGACCAGATGGTCGGACTACATATTTTGTGTCAAAAATATAAAGACTAACAATATACAAACAACCAAAGATCAATAGACAAAGAAATAGCGACAAAAAACAGTGACAAAATCTATTATTAAACCAACCCAAAAGTACCCCCCCCCCAATATACCCAAGGATTCAACAATAGATGAACCCAGAAACAATACAAAGTCTTGTTGTTAATCAACTGATCTTAATGATCAGTTGTAACAACTGATAATACAAATACAAAGACTTACAGAGAAGATTAAGACAGAATACAGACCAAGAAGACAATACAGAGGGGAAACCCTAGAAAGAAAAATACAGAGACACAATAAGGAAAAATGAACGAATGAATAATAATCTGAGATAAAAAGCTTTTATATCCAGAGTGACGATCCGTGTGCTAATGATCTGAGCCGTTCACATATTCCCAAGAGTGATCTGCACCATTGATAAGAAACACAAAGTAACTGGGCTTTTATAACCCATATAATAATAATAATAATAACTCAGCTGACTTAATGAGCCCACAGCTGATCACAACAAGCCCAGAAGATGAGCCCAAACTGACTTTGTAACATTAAGCCCAATCAACAGAATTTGAATTATATTATTTTAACATTCCCCCTTAATTCAAATTTCCTTTTTAAACATATCAACCATACCAAGTTTAACACACAACACATCATGTTGTGCAGTATGTAAACCTTTTGTAAATATATCAGCAATTTGATCATCAGAGCTTATCTTAACAGTCTTAACAATTCCTTCAGAGATCTTTTCTCTAACAAAGTGCAAATCAATTTCGAAGTGTTTAGTTTTTTCATGAAAAACCGGATTAGCAGCAATAGAGATGGCTGCTTTACTATCACTATGCAAACTAACTGGAAGATCACATATTACATGTAACTCTTTTAACAAATTTAAGACCCACATGACTTCACAAGTACCAGAACACAAAGCACGATACTCAGCCTCAGCTGAGGATCTTGAGACAGTGCTTTGCTTCTTACTCTTCCATGAAACTAAGGATTCACCTAGAAACAAACAATACCCAGTCACAGATTTCCTTGTGACTAAACATTTTGCCCAATCAGCATCAACAAAGGCACTGAGTTTAAAATCAGTAGTTCTTTTAAACTGTATGCCTTTTCCAGGTGAGGCCTTTAAATATCTTAATAGTCTTAAGGCAGTTTGCAGATGCCCAAAGGTAGGCTTATGCATGAACTGGCTTAAGAACTGAACAGAGTAGCTTATATCAGGTCTGGTTAAAGAAAGATAAATAAGCTTGCCTATCAATTTTTGATACCCAGTAATGTTTTCAAGTAAAACCTCATTTTTTCCTGTTTTACTTGAAACAATATAACTCAACTCTATAGGAGTAGAGACTGGTTTACATCCTAGATATCCAAACTCAGACAACAATTCAAGACAGTACTTCCTTTGTGATAGACATAGACCAAACTCATTATAGAGAACTTCAATACCAAGAAAATACTTTAAATTCCCTAAATCTTTAATTTGAAAATTTTGACTAAGAAACTGTTTAATTCTCTTTATTTCATTCTCACTGTTTCCAGTGACAATGATATCATCAACATAGACAAGTAATATCACAAAGACATCTTTTTCAGATTTGACAAACAAAGAAAAATCACAGACACTTTGTTTAAAACCAAACTGCACTAATACACTTGTAAGCTTTTCATTCCATTTCCTAGGGGCTTGTTTAAGCCCATATAATGACTTGACTAGCTTACATACTTTATTATCAGTTTTAGAACAATAACCTTCAGGTGGTATCATATATACATCTTCAGTTATTGACCCATATAGAAAGGCATTGTTAATGTCTAACTGATACAAAGACCATCTATACTGAACAGCTAAAGACAACACACATCTAATAGTAACCATTTTAACAACTGGTGAAAAAGTCTCACCAAAATCTAATCCCTCTCTCTGATTATACCCTTTGGCAACAAGTCTTGCCTTATACCTCTCAACCTCACCATTTGCTTTATATTTAACCTTGTAAACCCACTTACACCCTATAGGTTTTCTACCTTTTGGTAACTCAGTAAGTTCCCAGGTATTATTCCTATAGAGGGCTTCCATTTCATTATTCATGGCTTCAACCCATTTAGGGTCTTTTGAAGCCTCAGAATAGGAAGTGGGTTCAAAGGTTTTATTTAAACCAGAAGCAAAACAAAAATTGTCAGCAGACAAATTTGAGTAGTTAACTACTCTTTCAACACCAAACTTGACCTTACCTTCTACCACATAATCATTAAACCTCCTAGGTATACTAGACACTCTCTCAGACCTTCTAACAGTTCCCTCAGATGGGTTAGACTCATCATTTGGGGGTTCAACATCCTGGTCTGCCATACCAGAAGTCCTACAACCTGGGCTGCCAGGCTGCTGACTTAAGTCTACCCCCCAGCAGCCCTGGGAGGAATTCCTGGTTGCAAACTAGTTGATTCCCCCTGAGTACAATTGTTTCCCCCTTCATCATTGGGAAGCTTTCCTGTCTCAGTCATATTATTACCATGAGTATCATTTGTCTCAAATAAATCAAAGAAGTTGAGACTAGAAAGACCTTTGGGTTCAGAAACATTTTGTTTTTTAGAAATTTGTTTAAATGGAAAAACTTCTTCATAAAATCTAACATCCCTAGAATACTCAACAACTTTAGACTCTAAACACCACAACTTATAACCCTTTTTCTCATTTGAATAACCAATTAAAACACTCTTTTCAGCCCTACTAGACAACTTATCTGAGTTATTCAAGATTGTATTAAAACACAGACACCCAAAGGTTTTAACATGACTGAGTTTGGGGGGAAACCCAAAGACAACTTCATATGGACTCTTTCCAGACAGAACAGACGAGGGAATCCTGTTAATCAAATAGGTAGCAGTTAACACACAATCACTCCAAAATCTAAGTGGTAAACCACTCTGAAACAGCAAGGCTCTAGCTGTATTTAGAAGGTGCCTGTGCTTTCTTTCAGCAATACCATTTTGCTGAGGGGTGTAAGCACAGGTTGTTTGATGTATAATACCATTTTTAAGACAAAAAAACTGAAACTGTTTGTTCACAAACTCAGTTCCATTATCACTTCTGAATACTTTTACTTGTTTTCTAAACTGAGTTTTGACTAACTCATAAAAGATGACTAAATTTTCATACACTTCAGTTTTAGATTTCAACAAGTAACACCATACAGTTCTACTAAAGTCATCCACTACAGTCAAAAAATATCTGTAACCTTCCCTACTAGTGATTCTATATGGACCCCAAACATCTAGGTGAACTAAGTCACCTACTTGTTTGGTTTGATGATCACTTATAGGAAAGGGTACCCTCACTTGTTTAGCCTTGTGACATACCTCACAAGGCTGTTGTGAGTCCCTATGTCCAAGATTCAAGTCTTTCCTCAATACAGCTAGAACCTGGTCAGAGGGATGACCAAGTCTGTTATGCCATAAGTTGGCATCATCAACACTATTAAAACAACTATTGTTAACACTTACATTTCTACCAACAAAATACAGACCATCAGTCTGTTTACCAGTCACCAGGATTCTCTTGGACTTGGAATCCTGAATGAAACAGTTTTGTTCATCAAATAAAACACTTAACTTGTTATCCCTAGCTAGCTTATGAACAGATAGCAGATTTACACAGTAATCTGGAACTAGAAAAACATCATATAAAATCACCCCTTCTGCAAGTTTTATATCTCCAATTTTAGTTACTTTAGCACTAGTACCATTAGGGTGTTTTACTAAAATGTCATATTCAGACACTTCAATACAGTTAAACATTTCTTTGTCACTGCTAGTCATATGTTGGTTAGCACCAGAATCAGTGATCCAACCAAAACAGATAGCAGCTTTAACAAAGCTAGAACAGTTTGAAAATTTTTTGAAAATGTTTTCCAGATTAGAAATTTTTGACATGCAGGAGAAACCATTTATAAACACACTCTTACCTCCTGCATTACTAGACTGAGTCTCACTTCCACCCTTTTCACTTATCAGATTCATTAACTTTGATATCTGTTCAGATGAAAAAGGCAAACCAATAGAACTAGAAACAGACTGTTTTTCATTTGAATTATTAGAAGACATATTAGACCTAGGATTTTGATTAAACCCCTTCCTCCTTACCCCAGGAGGATATCCAACCAGTTCATAGCACCTATCCACAGTGTGCCCTAGCATATTGCAGTGGGTACACTTGAGATTGGGATTAGGTCCTCTGTTACTAGTTGGAGTATTGGGATTATTATTAAATCCCCTGTTACTAAACCTTTTATTAGTGTTCCCATTATTAGACCTGGTTAGAAAAGATACATTTGTATCCTTCACATTACCAGAACTAGTTCTTCTATGTGACTCTTCCCTAGACACAATAGAGAAAGCATGTTTGACAGTAGGCAATGGGTCTTGCATCAACAGATTTGTTCTAACTGGTTGGTAAATTTCATCTAAACCCATTAAGAATTGCATAAGTTTTATCAACCCATTAAAGTTATTAAACTCTTTTGAAGCCTCACACACACAAGGTGGTAATTGAACAATAGAGTCAAATTGTTTCCACATGGTATTTAGTTTATGATAATAATCTGAAACAGAACTTCCATTTTGACTCATAGAACAAATTTGTTGATGTAGGTTAAAGACAACAGACCCATCAACTTTATCATAGGTTTCCCTTAAGTCTAACCAGACATCCCTAGCAGACTTAGAGAAAACTTGACCAAGGTATAATTCATCATTAACAGAATTTAACAACCAGGACAGAACAACTGAATTACACCTATCCCATTGCTTGCCTAAGACCTCATCATCAGTTGGCCTAACAACTATACCATCTATAAACCCAAACTTATTTTTAGTTTCAAGAGCAAGTTTCATAGCATTAGACCAAACTTTGTAGTTATCAGTTCCTTTTAGTTTTAAACTGATAATAGTTAATGAACTAGTGTCACTAGGGTGAATATACAAAGGGTCTCCTATATCAAGTTTACTGATAAGGGTTCCAGATACATCACCACCACCAGTGTTACGTGGTGGTGTTGGTTGATCCACAACATCATCATTCATGATGAACACACAAACAGATTACAAATATACACAGACAATAAACCAGACAAGAGTAGTAAACAAGAAACAACCTAGAAGAACGAAGCTGAGTCAGTGTAAAGATAGTGGGTTCATCACTCAAGGGTGCCCACCCAGTTCTTAACTCAGGAGTTCTTTTACTAGCTATATATAATACTAATATACCAAGAATATAACCAGACAATACAAGTAACCACAAGAATCACCAAGACAAGACAAGACACCAAGTAGTTTTGGCCAATACCGGTCCACCTAACCCGGTCAGTGCCACTAGACACAAACAGAAACAAAAACAAGAGAGGAACGATCTCACAATGAGGGGGAACCCAAGTTAGGGTTTCGCCAATCCCACAGCCAACACCTTCACTTAGGGTGTTGAGCTATGGGTGCAATTGAAGCAAAATATTCCAATCCAACAGCAGTCCAATGAATCCTTCAGCCAACAACAGTTGACCTAGTTCTCATGCTCAATCAAATACCCAAAGATACACAATAACAATAGACCAGATCTATCAAGAAGATCAGATCTACTATATAGAACAACCAGAGACCAGATCTATTATTTAGATCAGATCTCTTGACCTAAAAAACAAACACAGCAGCGGAAGACAAAAGGACACCCGGATCCAGAGCCTTAGGCTCTGATACCATGTCAAAAATATAAAGACTAACAATATACAAACAACCAAAGATCAATAGACAAAGAAATAGCGACAAAAAACAGTGACAAAATCTATTATTAAACCAACCCAAAAGTACCCCCCCAATATACCCAAGATTCAACAATAGATGAACCCAGAAACAATACAAAGTCTTGTTGTTAATCAACTGATCTTAATGATCAGTTGTAACAACTGATAATACAAATACAAAGACTTACAGAGAAGATTAAGACAGAATACAGACCAAGAAGACAATACAGAGGGGAAACCCTAGAAAGAAAAATACAGAGACACAATAAGGAAAAATGAACGAATGAATAATAATCTGAGATAAAAAGCTTTTATATCCAGAGTGACGATCCGTGTGCTAATGATCTGAGCCGTTCACATATTCCCAAGAGTGATCTGCACCATTGATAAGAAACACAAAGTAACTGGGCTTTTATAACCCACATAATAATAATAATAACTCAGCTGACTTAATGAGCCCACAGCTGATCACAACAAGCCCAGAAGATGAGCCCAAACTGACTTTGTAACATTAAGCCCAATCAACAGAATTTGAATTATATTATTTTAACATTTGTTTATTTGAGACTCTATATATTGTTAACAATGCATATTATTATATAATTTATATATCAAACCACAACATGTCGGTGCTACGGTAGCACCGACCTGGTGTGTTAATTACAGTATTACTCTTGTGATTTTCTTGTTAACGTAAAAAGATAAGGTAGTCTCGTATTTTTTTCTTATAGAAAATATTACCAAGTTTATATATATATATATCATTTTTAATCTATTTAGGACATTATCCGGTTTTTGAAAGCAACCCGACCGATACAACCAACACACGGGTAAGATGGCTGGTTTAATTCGAAAACTGATCTGGTTAATTATGATTTATGAGAACACTAGGATGGCAACGGTAAGCTATGTCACCACACACTCCCCTCTATATCAATGCATGCATCCCATAAACTTATAAATTCATCACCTAATTAATATTAATATTAATATTCATGATATAACATAACATTATATACCGTCCTAAAAGCAGAACTATTTTGTTAAACGATAGATGATTTTATACAATCATTTATCTAATATCGTACTTCAAATATGTCTACATTAATTTCCTTCTACCGCCTTAAGGTTTTTTTTATGAATTTTTTATACTGCCAATATATAATTGTGTTGTTTCACTTACTGATGCAACAGATATATTAGTTTACAACCCTACAGCATTCATTGAGCAGCATAAGACAGACCTGAATTCCATTTGCCGTAACAGAAGGAGATTGGAATTTCCAATGGAAGACAGGTTTCTATTCAAAATTTCCAAAACTGCGAAATGTCGTCTATACCATTTATGAAGACAAGTAAATAATAATAATATTAATAATTTTAATAATAGATTGACAGATGTAGCAGAAGCAAGAGGCATGTGATATTGTGATTCCATGGGCTGAGGGACCATAACTATTTTGTTGCTGCAGCCTGCAGGTTTACTCTTTTTAACTTAAAATTATTGTGAATTTAGATAAGATCATAAGAGGGTCATTAATTACATATTAGTTAATCCTATGAAGCCAGCCAAGGTTGATGACCAAAAAATGGATGGCTAAGCTGTGTTTCATCTTCTAAATTACGTCGGTTTATTAGAAATTCCTCGCAGAGACTATCGCCTATTGTGAGAATAGATCATATGTTAAGGAGAGAGGACCTCAATGTTGACTAATATGGTTCAATGTGTTGCCATCCTTTCATTGATATGACCATATATACACAAAACATTCCCTCATAATAGGGAAGTGAGTTAATACAAATCAATGCTATCTAAAAATACAAAATGGCATATTCTCTTTACAAATTTATATTCTATTACACCCCCCGCAGTCGAAGCAGGAGGTTGCCGAATGTTGAGACTGGAGCGGAAGTCATCAAACAGGACGCGTGGAAGGCCCTTGGTGAAAATGTCAGCAATCTGTAGACGGGTCGGAGTGTGAAGAATCCGAAAGTACCACGTTGAACATGTTCCCGAACAAAATGAATGTCGAGTTCAATATGTTTGGTACGTTGGTGTTGCACTGGATTGTTGGACAAATAAATGGCACTAATATTGTCACAATAAACTAAAGTAGCCGAGGAGAGTGGTCTGCGAAGTTCCAAGAGAAGATTGCGAAGCCAACAGATTTCTGCAACGACATTTGCGACAGCTCGGTACTCTGCTTCTGCACTAGAACGAGAAATAGTTGTTTGTCTCTTGGAAGACCATGAAAGAAGATTAGAACCCATGTAGACACAATAGCCAGACGTGGAGCGGCGGGTATCAGGACAACCCGCCCAGTCAGCATCGGTATAAGCCCGAAGAGAGATGTGTGAACAAGAGGACAGTGTGAGACCAAACTCGGCAGTACCCCGAATATACCTGATAATACGCTTTAAGGCATTCCAGTGATCGGTAGTTGGATTATGCATATGAATGCATATCTGTTGAACTGCATAAGTTATGTCTGGCCTTGTGAAGGTTAGATACTGAAGGGCACCCGCAAGGCTTCTATAGAGAGTGGGGTTATCAAATGGACACTGGAGGTAGCACTAAGCTTTGGTTTAGTGTCGACAGGTGTAGCTACTGGGTTACAGTTATTCATGCCAGCTCTGTTGACAATATCAAGTGCATAAGATTGCTGAGAGAGAAACATGGAGTTACCAGATTTGGTGACTGAAATACCCAAGAAATAACTTAGAGGTCCAAGATCTTTCATAGCAAATTCAGCCGCAAGGCTGCCCATGAGTTTCATCCTAAGAGAGTCGGATGAGGTGGTAAGAATTATGTCATCCACATAGATTAGGAGGTAAGCCATGTCACCCCGTGGTGGTAAGTGAAAAGAAGTGATCGCATCTGCTCTGTATGAACCCAATAGATGTAACAAAATCTGTAAAACGCTGGTACCAGGCCCGTGGTGCTTGTTTAAGACCATATAAAGATTTCTTGAGACGACAAACATGATCCGGAAAATCTCGGTGTCGAAACCCCCATTGGTTGGTACATGTACACTGTCTCAGTAAGGTTCCCATGTAAGAATGCATTAGTAACATCCAACTGGTGAATGGACCAAGATTGAGATAATGCTAAAGTTAAGACAGTGCGAATAGTAGCCGGTTTGACAACCGGACTAAATGTTTCCCCACAATCAATGCCAACTTCTTGATTTCGACCATCACATACGAGACGAGCCTTATATCTCTCGAGGGTGCCATCTGACCTGTATTTATGACGAAAAAGCCACATACTACGAATAACATGCATGTCAGGACGTCTCGGGACAAGTTCCCAAGTCTTGTTTTTAATTAAGGCATTAAATTCGTTTTCCATGGCAGAGTGCCACTCCGGGTTGGACAAGGCGTCTTTGTGGTTTTTAGGAATGGGTGTGATGGTGGTTGTGGATAGGTTGAAAATATGTTTGGGTTTTGTGATGCCGGACATGGCACGGGTGGTGATTGTGCGAGCGGGTGGAGGTGGCGGTGGAGGTGGAGGTGATATTGGGCTGGTTTGGGCCTGTGTGGATAAGGTAGGTGAGGTGGGTTGAGGTGGATTGGATGGGCCGGTTGTGGAGGGGTGGGCCGGAGTGGGTGTAGAGGTGGGCTGTGAGTTTGGGTTATGAGATACGTGAGTTTGGGGAGTTGGAGTGGTGTGATTGGTTGGATGGGAGGAGAATTGGGCCGAGGTGGGTGTAGTGGGTAATGGGCCATTTGTTGGTTTGGGAATTGAGAGTGGGTGGGGGGATCAGATGGCGTTGGACTTGGTGGGGCATGTGAAGGACCATGGGTTGGGAAAAAAATGGACGGATGGGGATTGTCTTCTAGGAAGGTGTATGTTTGGGTGGTGGGATTGGATGTTTTGGAGAATGGAAATATAGTTTCGTCAAATATTACATGACGGTTGATGGTAATGGTTCGGGTTTTAAGGTCAAGACACTTGTACCCTCGGTGGTTTGATGGGTAGCCGAGGAATACACACGGGTAGGAACGGTAGGGCAAGTTTGTGTATTGTGGTATGTGGTATAAGCGGGTAGCAAATACAACCGAAAACGCGAAGATGGTCATATGTGGGTAGGCAGTTATATAGTCTTTGGGTGGGGTTTTGAAAATTATGTATTTTACTTGGGATGATATTTAGTAAGTAGGTGGTGGTTTCGAGGGCATGATGCCAGTAGGTGTTGGGTGTTGAGGAGTGTGCGAGTATGGATCGCATGTGGTTATTAATGGTTCGGATTTTTCGTTCGGCTTTACCATTTTGGGAGGAGGTATGTGGGCAGGAGAAACGGAAGTGCATGCCATTAGTGGTGCAAAAATTTTTAAATTGGTGGTTGGCATATTCACCCCCGTTATCACATTGGAATTGTTTTATTTTGGTGTTGAATTGGGTTTGGACAAATGTGTAAAATTTTGTGAACATGGTAAACACCTCAGATTTGTTTGTTAGGGGGTAAGTCCACAAAAAATTAGTAAAATCATCCAAGAATAAAACATAATATCTATGACCCCCATTTGAAATTATAGGTGAGGTCCATACATCACTGTGAACAAGGTCAAATGGCATTAACGTGCGTGTAGTAGAGGAAATAAAAGGTAGTCTGGTATGTTTTTCCATAAATACAAGCAGTGCAAACATTATTATTCAAAGAACCAAAAGAAATTGAACTAGAAGTTTTTAAAGTTTGCAAAATTGCTGGGCCTGGATGGCCGAGCCGTTGATGCCAAATGTCTTGAGAGATGGCTGTGTAAGTGGAAGCAGTGTTGAGGTTGGTGATGTTGGACGGGCTGAGAGTGTAAAGATCCCCCGAGCTATTGCATCGTAGGATAGGTCTCTTGGTCTTGAGGTCCTTCACAGTAAAACCATACGGGTCAAATTCAACAGATAATTGGTTGTCAGTAGTAAAACGACGAACTGAAATTAGGTTTTTAACAAGGTTAGGGGCATATAAGACATTATTGAGTTTAAATGGTGGGAATGGTGGTGGTAGGGTAATATTGCCTTGTCCTAAAACCGGAATGGTTTTACCATTCCCAACAATAATGTTGCGAATAATGCCAGAATTAAAAATAGACGGAAACTTATCAATTTGGGGAGACATTGTACCTGACGCACCTGTATCCATAGTCCAGGATGAATCATTATTTGAAGTGCCAGGTTGTAAAGAGCTTGGGCGATGTCAGTCGGCGAGTATCCAGCAGCATATGATTGGGCCGACCCAGAGGAGCTGGGTTTTGAGCCTAATATTCCTGGGCCAGCAGCATTTGAGTGGGCTGTATTGGGCTGTTGAGGAGATTGGGCCACAGGTGCAGATGGGTATGGACAGGGAGGGTATGTCCATGGACTCCATGATTGTTGTTGGGCCTGCATATTGGGCCAAGGAGGAGGCGGCCAAAAATGAGCAGGATATGTGTGATGTTGCTGAAATCTTCCACGACCGTAGGAGAGTCGTCCCCTGCCACGACCCCTGCCACGACCTCGAAAACGATTGTTGTTGCTGGTGTCCGATCTGGGTGGGTTGCGAGTGTCCGAAGGTTGAGAGGTGGGTGGTGCGGGTGTGGTTAAAAGTGTCGTACCTGCATTCTGAGCGGTTTGTTTGGCCTGGGACGATTTTTGATCTTCGACTTGACATAATTTGAACGAGTGGTATAGAAGTCCGGGAGAGGATGGGTGTTTTGGAGATAAGAGAGATGCTTTCGAAGGGTCCCAGTCAAGCCGGTTAATATTTGGAGAACAAGTTGATTTTCGGTTATGGGTGCACCGAGACTCGTGAGTTGGTCGTATAGAAGCTTCATGTGTTGACAATAACCAGAGATATCGGAGAATTGATCAAGGCGAGAGTTGAAGAATTTATTTTGAATGGTAATGGTACGGGTGTTTTGATTGTCAAGAAAAATATTTTTAAGGCGGCACCATGCTTCGTACGCAGTAGTGTTGGGAACCATTATGGTGTGAACAAGATCTTGTGTGATCGTACCATAGATCCATTGTAAAACAATGGCGTCTATGCGATCCCACGATTCTTGTTGAGTAGTTTTGGCAGGTTCCTTTTCTGCATCAGTGGTCGAAGATGAGGCGGCTAGGGGACGGGGTTGGAGATGATCGAAAACATCGTATGCTTTGGAGTGAATAATAAACAGTTCAGCCCAGGTATTATAATGCTCGGTTTGGCTGTCGAGAATGATCGGAATAAAATTTTTAATATTCGTCACAGTCACAGCCGGTGGAAGGAGGATGCCATGGGTGGGTTTGAATGGATGGACAGGGTGTTGGAAAAAAATATGATTTGTGTGTATATGAATTAAAGTTCACGAAAGGAATGGATGAACAGAGGATGCAAAAGAAATTAAGAAATCGGCAGGAGAAGAAGATAGGAGAAACTAGGGAAAAGGCTATTGATACCATGTTGACTAATATGGTTCAATGTGTTGCCATCCTTTCATTGATATGACCATATATACACAAAACATTCCCTCATAATAGGGAAGTGAGTTAATACAAATCAATGCTATCTAAAAATACAAATGGCATATTCTCTTTACAAATTTATATTCTATTACTCAACGTATGTGTAATCTTAGGTTCCTGAGCAAAAAGACCCATAAGTTATTATAATAAACAACTGGAAACAAAAATCGCCAATCATCTGAGCCAAAATATCAGACCTTTCAATGATAGGGTCGCTATGTTTCATCGATTAAGATGGTGCATAATAAGTACCTGGTCATTCTTACCATTTCAGAACAATTGAGAAAATAGTACGGGTTGGATAATGTAGAAAAACTCAATACAAAATACAAGAACTAATCTGAACAAATCATCCACAAACAACAATGGAAATAGCGACAAAACGTGACTGAAAAATATTATTAACCCAAACCTGAAAAACCCCAAACCAAACCCTAGAACTCAAACAAATCGTTTGAGTTCTTTAATGAGATACAAAGTCTCAACAATCAGCTGATGAACAATCAGCTGATGATATGAAACATACAAATACAAGAAAAGAAATATGAAGAACAATACAAAGACGGATGATCAGACGTAAACCCTAGACACGAGAAGAAGACAATACAGAGAAAATATCTAGACACACTACTCGTAAACTGAACACAGAAGGATATAAAGTGTTTATATAGGGCAGAGAAGAAACGTCTGGAAACCCTTGATGAGCTGGGCCTAATACTTGAACGAACTGGGCCACTTGAGACATTTCACTGCTGGGCTGTACTACTGGGCCTATCATATACCTGTCCTGCATTTATCACAAGCCCAACCAATACAAAGAAAATAATACTAACACTTGAATTAGATTGTAACATAACATCTTTTTAACATCCCCCCTTAATTCAAGTGTTCAAACATGTTCTTTAAACCAAGTTTTTTACAAAAAACTCATGTTGACCACCATACAATCCTTTTGTAAAAATATCTGCAACCTGGTTTGCAGAATCGATTTTAAGAGTTTGCACAAATCCAACATTGACCTTCTCTCGTAAGAAATGCAAATCAATTTCAAAATGTTTCGTTCGATCATGAAATACCGGATTTGCAGCTATAGAGATAGCAGATTTACTATCACTATAAAGTTTGATTGGCAAACTAATTTTGACACCTAATTCATTTAATAAATTCGACAACCACACAAGTTCACACGTAGTCGAACACATAGCCCGGTATTCCGCCTCAGCAGAAGATCGGGACACCGTATTTTGTTTCTTACTTTTCCAAGAGATTAAATTTTCTCCTAAAAAAACGCAAAAACCTGTAACAGATTTTCGAGTATCTAAACACTTCGCCCAGTCAGCATCGGAAAAAGCTAACAAATCAAAGCTGGAACCTTTTTTGAACATAATACCTTTTCCGGGAGCACCTTTAAGATATCTTAACAATCTTAAAGCCATTTTTAACACAGAATCAGTTGGTTTATGCATGTACTGGCTCAAAAACTGCACAGTGTAAGATATGTCGGGTCTAGTTAACGATAGATAAATTAATTTTCCAATAAGTTTCTGAAAACCAGTAACATTTTCAAGCGGCTTATCAGATTTACTATTCTTAACAGAAACAATATAATTTTGTTCAATTGGAACACTTACCGGTTTACAACCTAAGTATCCAAATTCGTTTAATAGTTCTAAACAATACTTACGTTGATTTAAACACATACCCTCGTCAGTATACAACACTTCTAAACCCAGAAAATACTTTAACTTGCCTAAATCTTTGATTTTAAAATTGTCATTTAAGACTTTCTTAACATACTCAATTTCTGACTCACAATTACCGGTAACAACAATATCATCAACATAAACAAGCAATGCCAAGAAAACATTATCCTTAGACTTAACAAACAACGAATAATCACAAATACTTTGTGTAAATCCTAACTTTGTTAAAACCTCAACTAATTTTTCGTTCCATTTTCTCGGAGCTTGTTTTAACCCATATAACGACTTTACAAGTTTACACACTTTTGACCCATCATTATCATAATAACCTTCGGGTAATTGCATATAAACATCTTCATCAATAGACCCATACAAAAATGCGTTATTAATATCAAGTTGGAATAAATTCCAACCATTTTGAACGGCCAAACTAATTACACACCTAACCGTGACCATCTTAACAACCGGGGAAAACGTCTCTCCAAAATCTAGACCTTCCCGTTGACTATACCCTTTGGCTACAAGTCTAGCCTTATATCTCTCGACCTCACCACTAGACCTATACTTGACCTTATATATCCATTTACAACCTATAGCTTTCCTATTAGGTGGTAAATCAGTTATAATCCAAGTTTGGTTCCTATGAAGAGCTTCCATCTCACTATTCATTGCTTCTATCCATTTCGGATCCTTTGAAGCATCCGAATAGTTAGATGGTTCAGCAATTTTATTTAAATTTGCAATAAAACAAGAATTTTCAAATGACAAATTTGAATAGTTCAAAACTTTTTCTACACCATACTTTACTCTACCTTCAACCACATAATCAGAAAATTTTTTGGGCAAAACAGACTCCCTGTTGGACCTTCTAACAGATCCAACACGGCCTCCCTCAGGAGTTATAGCCTCATCATGTAATCCTTCAACAACCGGGCTGTCAGTCCCTCTTCCTTCAGTACTACCAGGTTGCTGTTCACAGGGGTGAACTACATCGCTGGCAGCACTAGGAGAGTCATCTAACGAGTTCCCAGGTGAAGGACTATGAGAACTAATTGTTCCCCCTTCATCATCGGGAGGACTTGGATTAACGCGACTACCACTTAATGAACTTTCGGAATCATAGTTATCAAAAAAATTCAAATGATCAACATTTTTAAACACATTTTCTGCAAAATCAGACTTAAACGGGAAAATATTTTCATAAAACTTAACGTCTCTCGAAAACAAAACTTCTTTAGTTTCTAAACAAAACAATTTATAACCTTTCTTTAGAAAAGAATAACCAATCATAACACATTTACTAGCACGACTACAAAGTTTGTCGGGATCATCTAAAATCGTTTGAAAACATAGACACCCGAAAGTTCTTAAGTGATCTAACGTGGGGGGGAACCCATACATCAACTCATAGGGACTTTTTCCAGCTAACACGGATGACGGAATCCTGTTAATAATGTAAGCAGCTGTCATAACACATTCGGGCCAAAAATTTAGAGGAACACAACTTTGAAAAAGTAATGCCCTAGCCATGTTCAAGAGATGTCGGTGTTTCCTCTCCACAACTCCATTTTGTTGTGGAGTGTAAACACACGTAGTTTGATGTAATATTCCTTTATTATTACAAAAACTATTAAACTGTTTATTAACAAACTCGGTTCCGTTATCGCTTCTAAAAACTTTTATATTTTTAGTAAACTGAGTTTTTATTAATTCATAAAAACTAACTAGACTTTCATACACTTCTCCCTTATTTTTTAACAAATATACCCAAACAGACCTTGTATAATCATCAACAACTGTTAAAAAATACCTATACCTTCCCTACTAGTGACCTTGTAGGGACCCCATACATCAAGATGTACAATGTCACCTACTTCTTTAGTCTTGTGATCACTAAGAGGGAATGGTACCCTGACTTGCTTCGCCTTATGACAGATGTCACAAGGATGCAAATCAGGATCTCCAATTTTTAATACATCTCTTAACAAGGCTAAGACTTGACCAGACGGGTGTCCTAGTCTACTATGCCAAAGACTGTGTTCATTCACACTGTTAAAACATAGACTACTAAAATTAACATCACCTCCTACAAAATACAACCCATCTTGTTGCCTACCAGTCACCAGGACATTCCTTGACTTGGAATCCTGAACATAACATGCATTCTCATTAAACAACACATCCAGTTTATTATCTTTAGCCAATTTATGTATTGACACAAGATTAACACAATAATCTGGAATTAACAACACATCTTTTAAAATTACACCATTAGCAAGTTTTACATCACCAATTTTAGTTACTTTTGCATGTGTACCATTAGGATGTTTGACCTCTACATTATACTTTGACACATCAACAGTATTAATCATATTTTTATCACTCCCTATCATATGTTGATTAGCCCCCGAATCCATTATCCAACCAAGAAACAGAGCAAGTTTTACTAAGCTAGAACAACTGGAAAAATTTTTAAACAGACCCGACAGCTTAGAAAGCACAGATAAACCAGAGAAACCATTAATAACAACTCGCTCACCTCCAACACTCGAACTCTGGGGATCAGGTACAGACTTCTCACTGATCAAACTCATCAGTTTGGTAATCTGTTCAGAAGTGAAAGGAGTAACAGTGGACGTGGAAGCACACACGTTATTACTAGACACATTAGACTTTCCATTAAACCTATTATTATTAGTGTTATTATTCCTAACACCTTGTGTAACAGGTCTCTTTTTAAAGTCAGGTGGGTAACCAACGATTTCAAAACACCTATCAACTGTGTGACCAATTCTATTGCAGTGTGAACATTTCAGATTAGGGTTAGGTCCAATGTTATTAGTTCTTCTAACATTAGTTACCTGATTACAAGAATTATTTTTAGACAAAAAAGACACATTTGTTCCTTTGTTACCACTATTAGACTTTCTATGTGACTCCTCTCTAGACACAATGGAGAAAGCATGTTTAACAGTAGGTAGGGGATCCTGTAATAACAGATTTGTTCTAACAGGTTGATAGACTTCATCAAGACCCATGAGAAATTGCATAAGTTTTATTAAACTACTGAAATTATTAAATTCTCTAGAAGCATCACAAGTACAAGGTGGTAACTGGACAATAGAGTCAAACTGTTTCCACATTGTATTTAACTTGTGATAGTACTCAGACACACTAGCACCATTTTGACTCATGGAACAAATACTCTGATGTAGACTGAAGACAACAGACCCATCTACTTTATCATACGTTTCTTTTAAATCCAACCAGACATCTCTAGCATATTTTGAAAAAACTTGACCTAGATAAAGTTCTTCACTAACAGAGTTTAACAGCCAAGACAAAACAACCGAATTACATCTATCCCATTGTTTCCCTAAAACTTCATCATCACTAGGTCGGACAACAGTACCATCTATAAAACCATATTTATTTTTTGTTTCAAGAGCAAGTTTCATAGCATTTGACCATACTTTATAGTTTTCAGTTCCCTTCAATTTCAGACTAATTATAGTTAAAGTACTGGTGTCACTAGGATGGATATACAGAGGATCTCCTATATCCAACTTGCTTATTAGAGTTCCAATATTAACAATGTCACCAACCCCAGGCCCACTACCTTGTGGACCTTGGGGTATGGGTTGTTCATTATCACCCATCTAAGCACAAAAGAACACACAACAGGCAAGAACAGACAAAACAGGGGCTAACAATAGTTAGCAAGAAACAGATAATCCTAGAAGACGAAGCTGTGTCAGTGTTCAGATGGTGGGTTCATCACTCAAGGGTGCCCACCCAGATCTTAACACAGGAGTCTTTATAACTAGAAATAATACGTATACACAAGACAAACCAGAACAAACAAGACAATCAAACAGACAAGACACACAAACAATATGGCTCAATACCGGTCCACCTAACCCGGTCAGTAGCCCTAGACACAACAACAAGACAATAAGGTCAGAACGATCTCACAGTGGGTTTGGCCCAAGTTAGGGTTCTCCAATCCTGTAACCTGTACCTTCACTTAGGGTACAGAGTTACAGGGGCAATTGTAGCAATAATATCCAATCCAAGGTCAGCAATCTCCAGATCCAAGGTCAGCAACCTCCAGATCCAAGTAATATTTCCCAAGATCTACAATAATAAGAGTCAATCTATAATACTAACAAATCAGTAGACCAGATCTAATATATGAGATAAGATCTACTAATGATTCTCAAGATCCAGACCAACACCTATTATTTAGGTGAGATCTAACCCCAAGATTCACAAAAAAATAAGAATCAACAGACAAACAACTTTTAACACTAACCAATCAGTAAACCAGATCTATTGTTTAGATCAGATTCACTGATATCATTCAGATCTGAACCAACACCTATTTTGTTAGGTGAGATCCAACCTTGAATGACCAGACAAGACAGATCTATAAACAAAAAAACAACAGATAGTTCAACAACAACCAGATCTACAACTAGACGCAGCGGAAAACAATCAAAGACTGATATCACGAGCCAATGGCTCTGATACCATGTAGAAAAACTCAATACAAAATACAAGAACTAATCTGAACAAATCATCCACAAACAACAATGGAAATAGCGACAAAACGTGACTGAAAAATATTATTAACCCAAACCTGAAAACCCCCAAACCAAACCCTAGAACTCAAACAAATCGTTTGAGTTCTTTAATGAGATACAAAGTCTCAACAATCAGCTGATGAACAATCAGCTGATGATATGAAACATACAAATACAAGAAAAGAAATATGAAGAACAATACAAAGACGGATGATCAGACGTAAACCCTAGACACGAGAAGAAGACAATACAGAGAAAATATCTAGACACACTACTCGTAAACTGAACACAGAAGGATATAAAGTGTTTATATAGGGCAGAGAAGAAACGTCTGGAAACCCTTGATGAGCTGGGCCTAATACTTGAACGAACTGGGCCACTTGAGACATTTCACTGCTGGGCTGTACTACTGGGCCTATCATATACCTGTCCTGCATTTATCACAAGCCCAAACCAATACAAAGAAAATAATACTAACACTTGAATTAGATTGTAACATAACATCTTTTTAACAGATAATGGGTCAAAAAGATAAAATTATGAAGGGGCCAAAAAGGGTGAGGTTGACACGAAACACTTACTCTTCCAAAAAAAATTGATTTTCTTATAATTAGTGCATCAAAGATAACTATTAGCATTGTTAAAAACTATCCAGTTTCTTTTATAAATTGATTTGGGAGATTTTACGTATTATAAATGTACTTTGGCTACATTCTACTCAAGGCCGGCCCAACGTTTTTGGAGGCCTCAAGCGAACTACAAAGTCGAAGCCCTTTTGATTACCCCTAATTTCTCCCCCAATTGCAACGCCATTGACCAATGTTGCAGTTTGCGAATTGAATGAAGGTAGATGTCGATGATGGCGACACTAATTCAGGGTGAACCTGCATTTTACTTGGAGTTGGGCCTTTTTTCCTAAAGCTTGTTTTTCATTGGCCCTCTGCAGTAAAAAATTGGTTTTGCTTTGGGTATTAAGGGGCTGTTTGGTAGCCTCTTAATCAGCCTCTTAACCATTCAGGTCTGAATCATTCAGCATTCAGACTGTTTGTTTCAGCATCTGAATGGAATGATTAAATGCTGAACTATTAAGCTAATAAGGGATGCTGAATGATTCAGCTCTTAACCATTCAGACCATCTTAATAATTCAGCACTTAATCAACCAAACAGCCCCTAACTCTTCTTATTTTAGAGCTTGTTTGGGCCTAATACACATATAATATATATAATTTGTTCTTCTCACTAGGCCCATTTTCTTTTGACCTATTAAAAACATTTAAGTTATCCTAAATCTTTATTGTTTGGTTGGCCAAAGATACTCAAGTCCACCATCAGTAACCCATATTATATAGAAAGGACAGGGTACAAAGCAAACTAAATAAGAGGGCAATGCCAAGCAGAGAGTATTGATGGGCCATAATCGAGTGAGATCATAGTTTGAATGCAATGAAATGTATTATTATTTATCACCATTCGAATACAGCAAAGTTACTTATTGGTATTTAACTATTTTTGTTACAATCATGCTGATTAATAAAGAAGTTAAAAACATTAAAAAAGTTCATGTAAGGAAGTAAGCACATGGACCTTAGGCGCGTGTGGTCTAATGATAATTTGCTATAGCCTTCGCAGTTCTTTCAACTTACGTGCATTATGCTTCTTAATTCCATTCCTGAACAGAAAGCTGGCTGAATGTTGTTTTTCTTTTATGACAAGTGTGGACGCTTTGGCATGCTCGGGTATTTTCCTTTTCATGTATTCGACTGTTTGTGCCTGAACTGAATTCTCACATAACAGCTTATATAATAAGAAATTAGCACCAAAAAAGTTTAAAAAAAAAATCAACTTATACACCCCCAAGTTACTGACTGCTATAATGGAAACATAAACAAAGTATTTCATTGATATTAAGCGTACCAGATTGTGAAGAACCGCTGACCGTAGCAACATCCTTCAGTCTCTTGACCTTTCTAATTGCTTCCATGTGTTCACATTGTGCATCTGCATCTTTTGTTTTAAGTATACCATTTGTCTGAAGGCATGCAAGTGCTTTCTCACATGCCTACATAACAAATGAAAATTCAGACGAATTTCTTTAAAACAAACGAACAAAAAGACCGCATTTGAGTGGGAGGCAGGGAAATTGGAACAAAGCGGGATATAAATAGTCAGATAAATAGTTGAAACTATAGCCAGAAGTAAATTGATTTTATGAAATGTAAGCAAACATTTGGCAAGTATTAATAATGACTGCTAAAGTGAAAGAACCAAGTGTAAAGGCCTCACAAACATATATAGTTATACACTGCATAATTACTTAATAGCTACTTCAGATCCCCAAATCTGGTTAAAACTGAGGCTACTACCATCAAATGCATACATGAAATATAGTAGAAAACCAACGAACAATGCTCTAAGAAATGGGCCATCGCTCCCCACCACCATTGTCTACCGTCACTACCTACTCGTCGCACCCATGGTTGTCAAAAGCGCGCGCCTAGGCGCTGAGGCTCAGCGAGGCGCACCAAGTGCGCTGCGCCCTGTGAGGCGCGCATTTAGGTGCTGCGGAGCCCTGTCAGGGCTGTTTCAGGCTGATTTCCGGCCAAATTCAGGCTAAAAGTTGCCTAAACCTCTAAAACATCCTAAATGAGCTATGAACAAGTCCTAAACAACCCTAAAACATCCTAAAGTAGCCCTAAACAAGCCTAAAACATCTCTAAAATCCAAAAAAAATGTATTTGATACTATGCACTAATTATAAAAAGCCCTCGTTTTTTATGCGCCTTGCGCCTAGGCTCCGGGCTCGGCCTATGCGCCTTGAGTGCGCCTAGGCGCTGTTACAACTCGCACCTGACAGGCTGACACCACCACTGCCATCACTTCCACCATCACCATCCCCGCCCTCACCTCCACTGTCGCCGCACCTGCCCTCACCTCCACTGCTGCCACATGTCACTGGCTTTGCCTGCTGTCACCACTAGCCGCCGTAAAACAAATATAGCTAGTGGACTTGCCCATAAAAACACAAACACAGCTAGTGGACTATTTTGATACTTTTTTTTCCCTTAAACGGCCCATTTCAACCAGCGCCTTGACTGCATAATTGCTTAATGGCTAATTCAGATCCCCAAATCTGGTTAAAACTGAGGCTACTACCATCAAATGCATACATGAAATAGAGTAGAAAACCAACAAACAACGCTATAAGAAATGGGCCATCGCTCCCCACCACCATTGTTTACTGTCACTACCTACTCGTCGCATCCATGGTTGTCAAAAGCGCGCGAGGCGCAGCGAGGCGCACCAAGTGCTCTGCGCACTATGAGGCGCGCATTTAGGCGCTGAGGCACACTATCAGGGCTGTTTCATGCTGATTTCCGGCCAAATTCAAGCTAAAAGTTGCCTAAACCTCTAAAACATCCTAAATGAGCTATGAACAAGTCCTAAACAACCCTAGAACATCATAAAGTAGCCCTAAACAAGCCTAAAACATCTATAAAATCCCTAAAAATGTATTTTATACTATGCACCAAATTATAAAAAGCCCTCGTTTTGTATGCGCCTAGGCTCTGGGCTCGGCCTATGCGCCTAGGTGCTTTGACAACTCGCACCTGACACCATCACTTCCACCGTCACCATCCCCGCCCTCACCTCCAGTGTCGCCACACCTGCCCTCACCTCCACTGCTGCCACATGTCACTGCCTTTGCCTGTTGTCACCACTAGTCGCCGTAAAACAAATATAGCTAGTGGACTTACCCATAAAAACACAAACATAGCTAGTGGACCATTTTGATACTTTTTTTTCCTAAAACAGCCCGTTTCAACCAGCGCCTTGACCCAAACCAAATTGACACTATTTTTTATACAACATGTTTTTATCGTAACCAGTTTTACCAGTTACCAAGCCCGACCTGCTAACCAGTTTTAACTGCAGCCATATGATTCATATTACTACTACAGTCTCACTTATTCCTACTCAAAACACAAAACCTAACCTATAAAACAAGTAAACTATTTCATAACTCATACGAATACGTAACATCAAAACCAAAATCATCTTACATTGAATTACTTAATTACATACTGTGTTCATATGATTCCAAACTATTATAACAAATAACTTCTCTTACAAAGTCACACATTCATGAGAATAGCACTCACCTTTCTAGCAATGGCATAAAACCTATTATCAACCGCTTGCTCAGCAAACGCGAACCATTCGCTATACTCAACACGTAACACCTGATCTACACCACAATTCATCTCTCGCAACACCAGCGCCTCATATCGCAATGCCAAACAACTCTAGAAACAACAATTACTCATCAAAACACATGAAATTAATTAACAAATCAAAAACTATAGCTAATATCACTCACCTCTAGATCTCCGGTAATTGCGAAAGCGCGAACAAAAAACTCAACGATCAGAAGCTTCTGATCAACAGGCATTCCGTTAGTTTCACGTAGAACGCAAACAGATTCATGTCTCATGAACTCTTTTAAGCTTCGTTGCAGATCTAGCAGTGATTTAACGTCTCTGGTTATTAAAATCGATTCTAGAATGCGTAGAGTTCCGTCGTCGAATCTAGAGAGCACGAAGAAGTTTGAATTGGAGAATAATAATAATAATAATAATAATAATAATAATAATAATAATAATAATAATAATAATAATAATAATAATAATAATAATAATAACAAGACTTACTTTCTGGATTGTATGAGAGAGCAAAACAGAGAGATTTGGTGGGAGATGACTTCGCTGGTGCACATTTGCACAATGAATTTGGCGGGTGTTTGAAACGGGTTTTATATTTATATATTAATTTTTCAAAAAGATTTGGCTCCTACATGTACAAAGCGCGTCCATAAGCTTTTTTTTATGTTTTTGAGTGATGATCATTACTTTAGAGATCATCATTTGTTGAGTATTAACTTTGTAAGCAGTATAACTTACTTTACGCTGTATTCCGAAAGGGAATAAAAGGAAATGAAAGTTTGGTTGTATTCTAGTGATTTTTGTAGGGGATTTGATTTTAATAATTCAAACTTTATTTGGTTGGCTGACAATAACTTGTACTTAAGAAATTCCCTACGACAGTCTCAACTTTCAAAGTATTGGCCGTCAATGAATTTTTGTTATTATCAAAAACTAACCCATTTTCAAAACTGAAAGAGTTTGAAAGTTAAAAAGTTCATTGGCGGCCAATATGTTGAAAGTTGAGACTGTTGTGGGAAATTGATTAAATACAGATTATTGTCGGCCAATGAGGCAAAGTATGGATTATTAAAATTCAATTCCCCTTTTTTTAAGGAACGAAATGAAAGAAAAGGAAAAAAAAAAAGAACATGTGTTTCGGATATTTTTTTAAACTAAAAAATATAAAATTTAAACTAATAAAAAAAACTATTACTTGTTGAGATATTTTGCTCAAATATGTCGTTTCTTTATCAGTATAGTTTTTAGCTCTTTTGAATTATTTCATAGTATTAGGATAGTATTGCTTATTTAATTAATCATTATGTTATTCTATCTAATTTCATATTTTCTTATTAAAAATCAAGCATCGACACTGAATTTTAAATATTGTCAAAAGAAATGCAATAAATTCCTAGGATTCAGGCACCGATCCGAAACTAAAAACCTAGAAAAACATATACAACAATAATTTGCAAGAATCGGGCACCGACCCTGAATTTTAAAACATGAATAATATCCAAACGCTTTCAAAAGAATAATTTGAAAGAAGAGGATATGAAGACTGAATCGATAAGATAATGCTAAGCTGATCAAGGTTTATTATATGGTAAATTTTTCACACTTTATTTCAAGCTACACATTACCTTGAATGTTCAACTTAACATGCATGCCATCCCAATTTATTATAAGTTACTAGAATTTCTCCCGCGCGCGTTGCGGCGCGCTAAACTACAAATGCAAATATGTATTATCGTGCTTGGAACGTCATAAGTAAACAAAAAACTTTATGTAAATCTACCCTACGTCGCTTTCCTTGTTCCCTTTCTGCATTTCTTCAACATATCGTTTATATATAGAAAGCAAATAGGCCATTTTAGTCTCATCTTGATTCTATCACTAAACTCCTTTGAAGAACATCAAGGTTGAAAAGTAATACCTGAGAGTTGACAAATTTCAGAATAGAATAGGTACCTACACTACACATAAGTTACCAATGGACCATCATCCAAGGTCAAGAATCACAAAACAAACATCCTTGTATATATTTACATTTCTACATGCAGGGGCGGATCTAGGGCTTCGGGTATGGGTTCCCAGGAACCCAGTCGGTTTGTAAATTATAGTGTTAATATATACAAAAAACTGGTAGGAACCCATAAAGATTTTATTTGAGGAACCCATTAATAAAATCTTGGAGTGCTCTGGTGGTTGAAACCCTCCTTAAAATACAAAATATCCGGTTCAATTCTAGGCGTCTACTATATTTTTCTATTTTTTTAACTTCAAACCTAGGGTTTATACTTTTATACCCAAACCAATTGCCCTTCTTCTAACTTCTTCTCCTATTCAAACCCCTACACATTTCTTTGAAAACTCAAACCCAACAAACACAATCTAATAAAAGAACCTGCAACCCTGCTCCTCCCCTGCCGCATCCTCGGTCCTCCTGCCCTGCAACCTTACTTGAGTTACTTCTGATCTGAATGTACTACTCTAGAGCATCAAGGTAGTTTTTTTATTTTTCAATAATATTCGTTTTGTGTTGATGACTTTTATTTGGATTTTAAAAACAATTATTAACATTAATTTTGTGTCTCTGGAGATTTCGGCAGTGAATCGTAGAACAATCAAATGGTAATAATCTTAACCGAAGTTTCCAATGTTTGGTTTTCGTGGTGAATGGTACGCTTAAACTCTATATATTGGCAAAATGTAGTGAATATTGTGACAATATATTATTATTTTGTGTTGGTGCAGGTTGAACTACTATTGTAGGACATTAATCTTGTAAACACTAAATAGTTTATCGGATGGGAGGCTTCAAGTGTTGTGATTGCTTAATGTGTGCAATGAAGAGGTAATAATTAATTTTAGGATGGTTGTTTACAATTATAGGCATTAGAAATGTGTTTGAGGAGGCTAAATTGTCAAAACAGTTTCATAACAAGTTAAATGTATGCAAGTTTCTGTTAAAAAATTTATACGAATTGCCTTAGAAACTAATCTTCATGTATTTTTGTACTCGGCTTCGATTGTTTTTACATCATTAACTTGTCGCTACTATGACATAAAACTAAACGACGTGTCTTGGAATGAACATTTAGACGGTAACCCGCCAACCCATTTACAACTAGTATATAGCAGATTTCACCTTTCTTGTTTATTATAGTTATGGAGGCGTTTTCGATGTTATTTAATAAGGTCGTAAAATATTGGAGCGTTTGATGCGATTATTGTGGGGGAATGGTCACATTTCAATTTTAAAAATTTGAGAAGAATATTAAGAATTTTTTACTTGTGTTCGGGTTTAATGCCTGAAAATGGCGTGGAATATAATGCATGTTCTTGTTAAGTGTGGTTTTATTTGATTCATTATGCCTATGCCGGAATGAGTTGGTATCTTGCTGTGGTAAAAGCCATAGTTAGACAGGCAATTAAAGGTATGTAAATGCTTACAACCTCCTAAATACTTATAGAATTATCGTATTAGTTATAGTTTTGGTTATTATCGTATTAGTTATTTTAGGGATGTTAAATTTTAACCTGTTGAAATCTAAACCGACCCGAACCACTAAAATGACCCGAACCGAACCCATGTACCGACCCGGATATTTTTATGTTCGGTCATATGAAATTAGAGCATCTAAAAAAGGAACCCAGTGAAAAAAATTCCTGGATCCGCCACTGTCTACATGTCTACATGTTGTAGAGCTGAAATTTTGATTCATTCTTATGGATCAATTGGTGAACGACATGGATTGATTTCCTAAGTTGGGTTGGGTTATTCTACAAAGGCTACAAAAAATGAGAAGGGTGAGAAACCACTAGAAAATGACATGTGTCTAAAGGATTAACAAGTGAAAGGGGTAATTTTGTCAAAAACATATGCACATGCAAGTCACATTCCATTTCCACCTTCATTTTTAAATGCCCGTAACTTTTTTATACGTCATCCGTTTTTAAAAAATATTATACCATAAAATTGAACGTCTTTTTATCTTTAATATGAGTACCATATTGCTATACTTTTGAAAAAAAAATTCAAAACCCACTTGCGTAAGACACAATGGAATGTAAAACACAATGAACACCAATTAAATATAGGGTATAAAACACAATCAAGAGTCTAGTAAAACACAATGGACGACATACTAAAGATACAATGAATAGAAGACTAAAACACAATGAGTACTTTTGAAAAAAAAAAGAGTTGAAAACCAGTTGCATAAGACACAATGGATGACATACGAAACACACAATGAACAAAAAACTAAAATACAATTAATACTTTTGAAAAAAAAAAGTTAAAAACCCAATTGTGTAAAACCCAATGGACGACATAATAAAGACACAATGAATACTTTTGTAAAAAAAGTTGAAAACTCAGTTGCGTAAGACACAATGGAGATAATGTAAAACACAATGAGTACCAATTAAATATGCAATGAACAATAGGGTATAAAACACAATGAACAGTCTAATAAAACACAATGGACGACATTCTAAAGACACAATGAACAGAAGACTAAAACACAATGAATAATAGACTTAAACACAATGAACAACATAATAAAACACAATGTACACCTAAATACAAAACTCATTTGCGTAAAACACAATTAAAATCATACTAAAAACACAATGGACAAAGTTAAATCATGTGTAGACTAAAAAAACATAAATAACATATTTATAAAGCACACATGCATACTATAACACAATGAACGTGCAGAAAACACAACGGAGAAAAAAAACCCATTTAGCACGAATTTTTTTTTTCAATTTTAATGTAGCAATGTGGTACTCATATTAAAGATAAAAAAACGCTCGTTAATATGGTGAAATTTTTTTGAAAAAAAAATGTCGTATGAAAAAGTTATAGACGTTTTAAAATGATGGGGGGAATTGACATGTGCATTGCATGTGGAGAGAGAAAGTCAACAAATGTTGTTTTCCTTTTATGCCCTTTCTCTAATTTATTATTTATTTTTTTCAAACAAACTAATCTCAACCCTTCAAATATATGATCAATGGATCACAATTCTTCTCACCCTTCCTAGAAAAAGTATCTTATGTATTTGATCCTAACCCTTCCTAAGTTAATCAACATTCGAGGGGTAAAAAAGGCCCACCCATAACGTGAAAGTGTTCGAATAGGTAAAAAAGCACAAAATGGCCTATTTGCTAGAGATTTGTAAGCATTTTCCTTAACTACTGCACTAACAAATTCAATATTTCAAAGTACCAAAGTATAATTATTAAACAAAATATTGAAGAAAGTGGATGTAGAACTCAAAAGATTTGAAAGGAAATTTACCTTTTCTACATGTCATAACCAACAGGAACTTTTGTACCTGGCAACAAAGTTTGAAGTAAAGTAATGTTGGAATTTTAATAGTATGAATGGATATTTAATTAACAAAATTTATTAATTAATGTATTCATAATGTGAATTGAAGAAAAGCTCTTAAGTTGAGTTTTTTATTTCACTTAATTAACTTTTATTAGAGTGTTAAGTCTCTAATTAAAAGAAAGACTATTCACTCATCCTCAACTCTTGTATAATATAGGCTATGTGCCTTGTTTGACACTAGAGAAAATAATATACTTGAATACATGGAGGGTTCTTGAGAAGAATAAAGACTTCACTCATGTGTTGAGTACATGGAGATGAGTACTTTCTACCAAATTCCATAAGTTCTAACACTATAATTTACCTGGTGTAACCTCGGGCGCGTAGCCTTCTCCGGCAGTACAGACTGCTTCGGCTGTTGCACCCTGGGAGACAGACGCGTTATCTTTAGTAGAGGCGTGAAATCTGTTTTAAGGGAAGCGTGTTGAACACGTGCCTCAGCCACAACCGTCAACATTAGTTTGTTTATTCTTGCAGCCAAGAAGAATCATACAAAAGGACGCGGTTCAAGTCCTTGTTAAAGACGAAGCAGAAATCACATAAGAAGACGCGGTTGAAGCTCTTGATGAAAACTTCGGTTTGACTCATTTTATGTTGTACTTGATATTATTTTCATTTGAATTTGTATACGGTGTGTGTACTACGATTTCCCAAAATTGTATAAAGAGAGTATCTTTATTATTTTATTAATGTTATTTTAATAAAATTGTGACTCATGTCCTACAATCTTAAAACATATTTCGTGAGATTGTTGCTACAATCTTAAAACCTTATTCATAAGGATTTTGGGTTCACGAAGTGGTTAAAAAAATTGTTTTTCAGATTTTTGTATAATCTTGTAAATATTCGTTTTGGGAAATATGTATCTAGTACAACTTGTTGGGTTTGGATTTATAGATATTGTGGTATAATGTTAAATCCTACACCGTGATACAAAACAATTGGTTTTGATTCAACCATTTGGTTTTAAACGATCTTAATCGTGATTTTTTATAACATGTGTGTTATACCGGGTTTATTGGTGTAAACCATAAGTTTTTTTGTAAACGTTAAATTCCACAACGTTCGCGTAGGACTTGGTTTATTTTATAAACAATACGTTTTTTTGTAAACGTTTCATTTTCTAACATGTGTGTTAGAAATGATTATATTAGAAAAAATATATTGATTTGAGAAGTTTGTCTAAGCGTCTCGTTTCTTATAATGGGTATTGGAAATAGTTTATTTTGATAAACTAAAAAGCCTTATAATGATTTTTGTAATCATTTATTTTTAACGAGCATGTTAGAACCGGTTTATTTTATGCAAACCGATAAGTGGTATAACGATTTTTGTAATCGATAATGTCTAACAAGTGTGTTGGAAAATGTTTTTTTTTTTATATAAATCAATAAGCATGATAATGATTTTTGTAATCATTTACTTCTAACGATGGTGTTAGAATTTGTTTATTGTATATAAATTGTCAAGTTCGTAACGATTGTGTAATCGTTTAATTCTAACGAGCGTGTTAGAACTGATTTATTGATAAGTTTTATAACGATTTTTGTAATCGTTTATTGCTATCTAGTATGTTTGAAATGGTTTATAGAACCTTCAACTTCAAGAATGATTTTTGTAATCATTTGTCTTCTAATATGTGTGTTAGACACGGTTTATGAAAACCATCGGTTTTAAAATGGGATGGTAATTGTTATTTTCTAACAGGTGTGTTAAAAATGGTTTAACTTTTGAACCACACTTGTGTTTAAGATATTTCGTATTGAAGTTTTACTACTTCTAAATGTGCGAGTTAGAACTCGTTTTAGTTTTCTAACATGTGTGTTAGAAATTTTTTATCACTGGTACGAGTTTAGATACGATTTATTTTATAAAACGAAATATTTGGAAATATTTCATGTAAAAAAAATGACTCTAACGTGCGCGTTATGATCATTTAAGTTCTAACATGTTTGTTAGAAATGTTTTATTTGAAAAAGAAAATGTTTTATGTAAACATTTTATTTTTCTATTATATTCATTAGAAATAGATTCTTTTATGAACTATATCATTGGAAAAGGTTTTATGTAAACGTCCAATTTTATCACGTGCGCGTTATAACATGATTTTTTTCCATGTGTGTTTGAAACCGTTATAGTACATGTGTAGTAAACTGAAACCATATAAAAAGTTTGCTATTTTGGGTTTTGGTATACGGATTCATAAACCCGTATTGATATTATAAATATAATATATTGCAAAACTAAGGAAATGTTTTAAAATGATTTTAAAACAAGTTTTGCATAGTTTTGATAATTCAAACGGTTCATTACTTTTGCTAGATGTAGCATATGCTGAACCAAAGTAGTGTTCTTGTTGACACTATACGGTAGAAAACAACTTGGTGTTGTTGTGAACAAGATCAATTGTTCAAGCTTTACTACTTAATTGTAGTATTTTTAACGACTTGGTGTTGTTTTGAACAGATTTGTGAATGTCTAACTTTAGAATTTCACGATCAAATGAGGAACTTGTACTTATAAGTGCATAGAGTTCTCAAGACATGTTGCAAGACGATATTGTTGTGATGACTTTGATTGGATGATAAAAGTGTTGAAGATGATAACACTATGAGATTTAATGTGTAGATATGTCTATGTATCCGTTTAAACTTTTAAAGTGTTTTGCACTTTTTGATTTTTACAAAGAAATAAATCAAAGGTTTGTGACGTATGAAATGTTATTTTTTTTAATAAATAACTATAACGTCAAATATACAATGTTAAAGAACAATGTTATAAACGGATAGTATATGGAAAGAATTGGACATAAACAACTTAAGAGTTGTTGCATTGACTAAAAGTTGGAGACGAGACATCAAATGTCTAACCACATCATGAGAGAATCATGAAAGAAAGTGGCGAGTGTATTGAGATGAAATACACAAGTATGTTACATATCGATATATTTCATTAAAGATTGTCGTGAAAATTCGCAAGGGTGGATTTTAACATACGGAAGAAATATATGTTAATACCAATCTTTAATGAACCAGGAAAGATTTGTTCCAAAAGATTTACGATTGAAAATGGAGGACATGTTGATATGACTACCACTTTCAAGTTGTTGGAAGTATGTAAATGTTTTGACTTTAAAATTGGGAGAGTGTCCTAAATGTACATAGATTTAAAATAAAACGACAAGGCATGTCACTTAAAGACACAATTTTGAAGTTGTTATGTTGAGTGTGAATCTAAGTGATTTCATATCAACATAAAAGTAATTGTACACTTATATTATTCATACCTTTTGTGGGTGATGAATGTGTTCACCAAAGTTACTCGAGATAAGACTTATAGTCAAGTACTTATAAGTTAATGGTGAAGCCTTTGACATCAAAGGCAAAAATGTTATATTCTTAGACTGGATAATGGAAAATGCATGTTTATGTAACATACATATGAGACTATATGAAAAAAAATCTCATGGTCATGTATAAAATAAGAATGAATGTTGGTAAGAGATAATGCGTATATCTCTTAAGGCTATGAAGAATCAGAATGATGCATCTTCTGTTCACATGCTAGAGTATTGTAGTCTAAAGCATGCTAGACTAGTACATGTTAATTTAGATGATCTGTGGGGATTAAATTAACTTTAAACATTCAAATTATAAGATGGCATGAGAATGAATTTGGTGTCTAACAAACACTAAAAATATATAACTTCCTTCAGTCTAATGGATAGTGAGGAGAACACATACACGCAAAAGTGTTGGCATCTCATGTTAAGGCATATGTTGCCTTGTTTAGCTTTAGCACCTTTTGTGCACAAGTGGAATATGAGGTGAACAGTATACTCGAATGACTTCAATAGTACAAAGATGTAGATATTTGTGATCTAATCAAGGTGTATAGTAGTCATCGTGAGTAGTATTACTTAAACTTGATCAAAGTGCAAGTAATGTGGGGGAGAGATCCATTTAAGGAACAACCATAGGTTTGTATAAATTGTAACATCGCGAAATTTTTCCCCGAATTTTTATAAACGCCCTAGATTTTCAATTGGGCAAATCACACACTTTGAACCCGATTAATGTTAGGGTTTATGCTGTGTGATTGCCGACTAATAAAACCCACAAAAAAATAGAACTCACAGTGTTTGTTTCGTGGATAATTGCCGGGTCAAAGATATAAGTCAACGGCTTTCAAAATCGTAATAACAGAGGTGTTTTCAGAAGAATTGGGGGTTAAGAGAGATGAGTGAACGAGTTGTTAAGGCTCGAGGATGTCCAATTTATAGTGTCTTAGTCCAGGTTGTATAATTGGAAAATTTGACCACGAATCAATAATCACACGCGTAATTGATACGAATTAATGAATGTTTGACGTGTAATTGACGTGTATTGAACGTGTTTGGCGATGGCGAGATCTTAGGGTCAATGGTTTCCAAGATTATCATCAATTAAGACCAAAAATCTTGTGTTTTGAAAGTGCACAGCAGCGTGCAGAGAAGCAAGAAGTAACAGGTCAAAAACTGAAATGTGATAAATAGATATCAATCCTAGATTTGTTCACATATGGTAACATGGACCAGTGGTTGTGGTGGGTGTGTGTTAGTGCGAACCGGCCTGCTGCTCGGGTTCGAAACCCAGCAGAGGCAAATCTTTTTTTTTTTATTAAAGCAGACAAAAGGGTGGGCCAAGGCTTGTGGGCTGGGGTCTGTGGGGCTCGTTTCTGGGCTGGTCATTGGGCCGGATACCTGGGCTCCAAAAGAAAAAGGAAATGAGATGGGAGTGGGCTGGAAAACACAAAAATCTGATTTGTGTCTTATATATTTTTTTTTTTAAAAGAAAAACTGAATTATAATTATTACATTTTATACAAATGTATTACACATCTATTGAGTTTGACCCATTTGGTTTTTCTGTGAAGGATTTCAAGGATGGCACGATCCTGAGCCGTCACAACAGTACGAGTGACCTGTACCCGCTCACCCCAAATGCTTCCGCCACCGCTTGCTTTGCAACTACCCAAGACTCTCCTTTTTGGCACAACCGACTCGGCCATCCGGGTCAACCTGTTTTAGATTTTCTTCGTTTGAACAATTTTATTTCTTGTAATAAGCATAAAACTGCATCCCTTTGCCATGCTTGCCAGTTGTCCAAGCACAAACGTTTACCTTTTAATGACTCTGTTTCTAATACTTTGTGCCCTTTTTCATTATTACATTGTGATTTGTGGACCTCACCAGTTTCAAGTCATTCGGGCTATAAATATTATTTGGTAATAATTGATGACTTCACTAATTACACATGGGTTTACCCCCTACGGTTCAAATCCGAAACTTTCAACAAACTCACACATTTCCATCAATTTGTGACCACTCAATTTCGCCTTCCTGTTCAAGCTATTCAGTGCGACATGGGTGGCGAATTTATATTTATTACATTTTATACAAATGTGGCAAAGTCTTTATTTTCCTCATTCACAACTTATATATATATGTATATATATATATATAAGTGTATAATAATAATAATAATAATAATAATAATAATTATAATTCAGTTTTTCTTTTAAAAAAAAAAAATATATAAGACACAAATCAGATTTTTGTGTTTTCCAGCCCACTCCCATCTCATTTCCTTTTTCTTTTGGAGCCCAGGTATCCGGCCCAATGACCAGCCCAGAAACGAGCCCCACAGACCCCAGCCCACAAGCCTTGGCCCACCCTTTTGTCTGCTTTAATAAAAAAAAAAAGATTTGCCTCTGCTGGGTTTCGAACCCGAGCAGCAGGCCGGTTCGCACTAACACACACCCACCACAACCACTGGTCCATGTTACCATATGTGAACAAATCTAGGATTGATATCTATTTATCACATTTCAGTTTTTGACCTGTTACTTCTTGCTTCTCTGCACGCTGCTGTGCACTTTCAAAACACAAGATTTTTGGTCTTAATTGATGATAATCTTGGAAACCATTGACCCTAAGATCTCGCCATCGCCAAACACGTTCAATACACGTCAATTACACGTCAAACATTCATTAATTCGTATCAATTACGCGTGTGATTATTGATTCGTGGTCAAATTTTCCAATTATACAACCTGGACTAAGACACTATAAATTGGACATCCTCGAGCCTTAACAACTCGTTCACTCATCTCTCTTAACCCCCAATTCTTCTGAAAACACCTCTGTTATTACGATTTTGAAAGCCGTTGACTTATATCTTTGACCCGCAATTATCCACGAAACAAACACTGTGAGTTCTATTTTTTTGTGGGTTTTATTAGTCGGCAATCACACAGCATAAACCCTAACATTAATCGGGTTCAAAGTGTGTGATTTGCCCAATTGAAAATCTAGGGTTCGTCATTTGAAAATTTGGGGATAAACTTGATTCGCGTAATTGTATTTAATTAATTTTAAACGCAAAACATCACAACCACCGGCCTAGGCCAAGTGGTTGTGACCATGGCCTGCAACAGAAAGGAACCGGGTTCGAGTCCCGGCTACTGCCATTTTTGCTTCTTTTTATTTCCTTAAAACAAAACTATTTTATATATATATATTAAACCTTTTAATCTTTTAAATTCATTTTAAAATATGAAAACTATTTTATAAATTCCAAAAAAATTATATTTGTTTAATCTGAGATAAAAGTTGTATTTACAATTTTTATTTTTCAGAAATTCATTTATTTAATATTTATAATAATTAAATCATTTTATACTATTATATTTATAAAAATCCATTTATATATCAAAACAATTTTATTAATTTCCACAAAAATTATCCTAAGTTTTTATAACATTAAGCTATTCAGAAATGATTTTTATTTCTGAAAAATCATTTATTTAATATTTTTAAGCAATTTTTGTAGATTTAATCATAATTAAATCATAATAAATCCAATTTTCATCATTTTTGCACCAAAATTTTATACAAATTATTTTTAATCATTTAGAACAGAAATATGATTTTTAAAATAGAAATTCTTTAATTTTAGTATTTTTGAATATTAAAGTTAAATATTGGCTATTTATAATAAATAGATTTAATAATCTATTTCAAAGAAAATAATTTTATAAAAATTATTTTTATACTTTAAACACATTCTTGTGACCATCCTAGATTTAACATTTATAAAAAGATTTTTGGTTATTTATTTACTAAATTTCTCTCAATTGGCGAACATTTTTAATATTAATCAAACAAGCAATTATCCCCAATTCGAAGCCCTAGAAACTTATACATTTGTAGACTAGATAGACTTAGACATATTTATTACTTTATTATAGGGTGATACTTGATACATTTGGTCAACACAATTTCTCAACAGATATAACATTTTACCAAGGTGAGTTTTACATAGCCCCTTTTCTATTTATCACCATTTTTGGGGTGAAACATGTTTATAACATCATCATTGCAATTCAATCATCAATGTGTCTATGTGTTTTCTATGTTGCATTATGTCTTGAGCATGATTAGAGTAAGCACCATTCTAGCATAATCATTAACATTGATCAGCCGACGGTATACATTGATAGATCTATTGGACTGACAATCCCACCGGATACGTGCCTCCTACAAAGGTTACGTGGGTGTTTGTTATCGCATAACATATTCAATTGGACCATGAGCGTATGGTATGTATCATTTTATAACAGTCATCAGGGTTGATTATGCACTCGATTTATTTCTAGTATGTTCTCACATATGGGCTAGATTGACATGACACATGAATTGCACATCATTTTTACTCAATTATCAAAAACCTATGTAATTCTCACCAACTTTTGTTGACCCAAAACATTTTCAACTTAACATGTTTCAGGTTCTATTTGCTTGAAGATTTGAATTGATGCTTGAAGATATGTGCATAGTTTTATTCAATTTGATGTACAAATTCTAGAATCATTGTATGTAAATTATTTAAATCATGTAATGAAATTATTATTCACCATGAGCTACTGAACAATCATCATTACGTGACATCCCGATGTTTCCGCCATCGGTTGGGGTGTTACAGATTGGTATCAGAGCCATGGTTATAGGGAATTAGGTTATTAGAAAAATAATCTAGTCTATAACCATAGGATTTAACCAGTACTTGCTTCTCTTACTTGCTATTCTCTATCTCCCTCTTACTTCTTATCCCTACCTTCATCCTTACAAGAAGGCTGCTCTCCAACAGTGGATCTACTCTTAGACTAATAGGATAAAATCCTCAGGTTTAACCTGAACCACCTTGAGATCTCGTCGAAGTTCTAGATTTTAATAACGAACACGTGCAATCTGGAAGGGTGAACGCCTGTATTCTGAGTCTTCTGTCTAGGCTGGCATTGCGCATATATCCCAATCAGACGAGGGACCGGATGCCTACCTGGGAATTCTCGGGATGAGTGTTCACTTATAGGCTAAAGCATGTCTTCATATGTTATTAGAATCTGGATTCTTTGATAAGTCAACGTTTTCGTTTATTCGTTTTAATTAATGAATAAATGATTACATTCCTTGTATCACCTTATTCATTTCATGCCTCATTGTGTCCCTTACGGATCATGTCTCCACGTCGTAGCACTCGCAATAACAATGGTGAAAAACCAAGAGGAAAGTAACAACAACCACAACACCAACCACAACAACAACAAAAACAACAAAGGTGTTGATGCCCAACTGGCTGCGATTATTCACAACCCTGCTCAGGTTACTAATCCTAATCATCCTGGTAATTATGCTATAAATGTGGAAACCCAAATCACTACCGTAACCGATGCCCTAAACTAAACCGAGATCAAGACCCTCCAGCTACTTAACAGCAAGTCCCACCATTTAAATGTTGTTTGCTTTCAATCCTATGTAATGGCGCCTTTGATTCAAGTAATAAATTCAGGTAATATCATAACATCTGTGTGCATGCTTGTTTGAATGTGAACTAATTGCTATATTTATAATTATACTTGCTTACTTGTACAATAATTAGTTGACTACCAAACAATCTACTCAGCGATTGGTAGAGGTTATCATGTCTTCCAACAGTCGGGAGAGGCCCTACCACCTGCTCAACGACTGGTGGAGACTATCAGACCTGCTCAACAATCGATAGAGTCATAAAAGGACGCAAAACCATAATGTAAGGTAAATTGATAATTACGGTCCGGAACGTAATCATGAATTTACAGGTACGTTAAGGTAGTGTGAAGTTCTATCAAGGAGTTCGGTAATCAACCAATTATGAACTCTAGATATCTAGTAGCTCATTTAGTAAATCAACTCACACGTAACACGCCTCTTATCCACGCTATTCGAGACAAGTTACTCAATTCATTGTCGTGCCCTAACAAAAAAAAAAAAATTTTTTTAGGTCACACTTGTCCTAATTTCTACCCAACTCCCTTCAACCCTGTGTTTTCAATAAACTTCGGGACGAAGTTTCCAAAAGTAGGGAGACTGTAACATCGCGAAATTTTTCCCCGAATTTTTATAAACGCCCTTATATTTATTACATTTTATACAAATGTGGCAAAGTCTTTATTTTCCTCATTCACAACTTATATATATATGTATATATATATATATATAAGTGTATAATAATAATAATAATAATAATAATAATAATTATAATTCAGTTTTTCTTTTAAAAAAAAAAAATATATAAGACACAAATCAGATTTTTGTGTTTTCCAGCCCACTCCCATCTCATTTCCTTTTTCTTTTGGAGCCCAGGTATCCGGCCCAATGACCAGCCCAGAAACGAGCCCCACAGACCCCAGCCCACAAGCCTTGGCCCACCCTTTTGTCTGCTTTAATAAAAAAAAAAAAGATTTGCCTCTGCTGGTTTCGAACCCGAGCAGCAGGCCGGTTCGCACTAACACACACCCACCACAACCACTGGTCCATGTTACCATATGTGAACAAATCTAGGATTGATATCTATTTATCACATTTCAGTTTTTGACCTGTTACTTCTTGCTTCTCTGCACGCTGCTGTGCACTTTCAAAACACAAGATTTTTGGTCTTATTGATGATAATCTTGGAAACCATTGACCCTAAGATCTCGCCATCGCCAAACACGTTCAATACACGTCAATTACACGTCAAACATTCATTAATTCGTATCAATTACGCGTGTGATTATTGATTCGTGGTCAAATTTTCCAATTATACAACCTGGACTAAGACACTATAAATTGGACATCCTCGAGCCTTAACAAACTCGTTCACTCATCTCTCTTAACCCCCAATTCTTCTGAAAACACCTCTGTTATTACGATTTTGAAAGCCGTTGACTTATATCTTTGACCCGGCAATTATCCACGAAACAAACACTGTGAGTTCTATTTTTTTGTGGGTTTTATTAGTCGGCAATCACACAGCATAAACCCTAACATTAATCGGGTTCAAAGTGTGTGATTTGCCCAATTGAAAATCTAGGGTTCGTCATTTGAAAATTTGGGGATAAACTTGATTCGCGTAATTGTATTTAATTAATTTTAAACGCAAAACATCACAACCACCGGCCTAGGCCAAGTGGTTGTGACCATGGCCTGCAACAGAAAGGAACCGGGTTCGAGTCCCGGCTACTGCCATTTTTGCTTCTTTTTATTTCCTTAAAACAAAACTATTTTATATATATATATTAAACCTTTTAATCTTTTAAATTCATTTTAAAATATGAAACTATTTTATAAATTCCAAAAAAATTATATTTGTTTAATCTGAGATAAAAGTTGTATTTACAATTTTTATTTTTCAGAAATTCATTTATTTAATATTTATAATAATTAAATCATTTTTATACTATTATATTTATAAAAATCCATTTATATATCAAAACAATTTTATTAATTTCCACAAAAATTATCCTAAGTTTTTATAACATTAAGCTATTCAGAAATGATTTTTATTTCTGAAAAATCATTTATTTAATATTTTTAAGCAATTTTTGTAGATTTAATCATAATTAAATCATAATAAATCCAATTTTCATCATTTTTGCACCAAAATTTTATACAAATTATTTTTAATCATTTAGAACAGAAATATGATTTTTAAAATAGAAATTCTTTAATTTTAGTATTTTTGAATATTAAAGTTAAATATTGGCTATTTATAATAAATAGATTTAATAATCTATTTCAAAGAAAATAATTTTATAAAAATTATTTTTATACTTTAAACACATTCTTGTGACCATCCTAGATTTAACATTTATAAAAAGATTTTTGGTTATTTATTTACTAAATTTTTCTCAATTGGCGAACATTTTTAATATTAATCAAACAAGCAATTATCCCCAATTCGAAGCCCTAGAAACTTATACATTTGTAGACTAGATAGACTTAGACATATTTATTACTTTATTATAGGGTGATACTTGATACATTTGGTCAACACAATTTCTCAACAGATATAACATTTTACCAAGGTGAGTTTTACATAGCCCCTTTTCTATTTATCACCATTTTTGGGGTGAAACATGTTTATAACATCATCATTGCAATTCAATCATCAATGTGTCTATGTGTTTTCTATGTTGCATTATGTCTTGAGCATGATTAGAGTAAGCACCATTCTAGCATAATCATTAACATTGATCAGCCGACGGTATACATTGATAGATCTATTGGACTGACAATCCCACCCGGATACGTGCCTCCTACAAAGGTTACGTGGGTGTTTGTTATCGCATAACATATTCAATTGGACCATGAGCGTATGGTATGTATCATTTTATAACAGTCATCAGGGTTGATTATGCACTCGATTTATTTCTAGTATGTTCTCACATATGGGCTAGATTGACATGACACATGAATTGCACATCATTTTTACTCAATTATCAAAAACCTATGTAATTCTCACCAACTTTTGTTGACCCAAAACATTTTCAACTTAACATGTTTCAGGTTCTATTTGCTTGAAGATTTGAATTGATGCTTGAAGATATGTGCATAGTTTTATTCAATTTGATGTACAAATTCTAGAATCATTGTATGTAAATTATTTAAATCATGTAATGAAATTATTATTCACCATGAGCTACTGAACAATCATCATTACGTGACATCCCGATGTTTCCGCCATCGGTTGGGGTGTTACATAAATAGTGTTTGAGGAGTCTCTCAATCCATATAAAAAGATGACATTTCTTTACCTTTTATCTTGTGTTGGATTGTTTCAATCTAATAACGCTTAAATGTGGGGGTAACTTGCATTTGATAATATGAAGTTAAAAGTTGGCAATAAAGGTTATGGTTGTAACGAGCATACACAATGGTCATAAGGAGTTAATCTGGTTGATTAGACTCATATGCCAAGTTGATAAGGAGTCAATCTAATTGATTAGACTCAGATGCCAACCGGTTTGATATTAATGCCTGATGATTGAGCATACCAAGACATATGCATAATAAATATGTGTTCATATTGAAATAAGATTTGTTTTGGTCTAAAAAGAAGACGTTATAACTAGATCAAAGTTTAGATCATGAGTTATAGTCTTGCGAGTCAATATCACGTTAGTATAACTGATCTCAATTGCAAAATTATTAGTAGTGACTTGACGAAGTCAAAGATAATCTTATGGATCCAACAACCTGAGGGTTGATGAGAGATCAAGTTGTGGAATGAGACTAAAGCCCATAGAAAAAGGCATGTGAAGGAAACCTACCTTAGTTAATTGGAGATCCCAAGATCTAAGTTCAATAGGACAACTAATTCATACGCCTAAGGGTGGTCACTGTGGGGGCATGGCTAATATGTGTAAGCTAGTATATATGGTTATATATACCCCCTAAATTATAAAGGGTGTTTAAATACGTCCTTGTCCATTCCTATGACATTCAGTGACAAATTGTGAGGATAAGCATAATATATGGTAAATGATGTAGGTAAATCATGGTAACCATAATGCTTTTAATGATTTGAGAAAAATCACCTATGTTAGAGAGAAGTGGGGTCGCTTCAAATGGAATTGGGGGCACAATTCCTAGAGCTCTCGCAGAACCAGGAAAGTGTTCCAGGACCATTATTGGACACGAAAGTGAGGGGATGGCCCGGCTAAGGAGAGTATTGTGTGAAGTGTATTGTCGTCTACACAAACGGGGGTTTGTTCAAGGACATCGCGTCTACAAACTGCTAGGAGGCTAAGTATGCTTCACAAAGGAAGGTTCAAAGCTAATACCTACCTATCCTGCAATACTTAACTGTCGAGGTTGCATTGGAAATTTTGTGTGTTTTGATCAATCTCCATTCATGTGGGGGATTGTTGGAATTTTAATAGTATGAATGGATATTTAATTAACAAAATTTATTAATTAATGTATTCATAATGTGAATTGAAGAAAAGCTCTTGAGTTGAGTTTTTTATTTCACTTAATTAACTTTTATTAGAGTGTTAAGTCTCTAATTAAAAGAAAGACTCTTCACTCATCCTCAACTCTTGTATAATATAGGCTATGTGCCTTGTTTGATACTAGAGAAAATAATATACTTGAATACATGGAGGGTTCTTGAGAAGAATAAAGACTTCACTCATGTGTTGAGTACATGGAGATGAGTACTTTCTACCAAATTCCATAAGTTCTAACACTATAATTTACCTGGTGTAACCTCGGGCGCGTAGCCTTCTCCGGCAGTACAGACTGCTTCGGCTGTTGTACCCTGGGAGACAGACGCGTTATCTTTAGTAGAGGCGTGAAATCTGTTTTAAGGGAAGCGTGTTGAACACGTGCCTCAGCCACAACCGTCAACATTAGTTTGTTTATTCTTGCAGCCAAGAAGGATCATACAAAAGGACGCGGTTCAAGTCCTTGTTAAAGACGAAGCAGAAATCACATAAGAAGATGCGGTTGAAGCTCTTGATGAAAACTTCGGTTTGACTCATTTTATGTTGTACTTGATATTATTTTCATTTGAATTTGTATACGGTGTGTGTACTACGATTTCCCAAAATTGTATAAAGAAAGTATCTTTATTATTTTATTAATGTTATTTTAATAAAATTGTGACCCATGTCCTACAAGCAATTTAAGGTTCACAAAGGTTTCTTGGTTTATAATTTTCATATAGTAAATAGGTAATCTTTGTTGAAGGTAAAACACAATATTGAAAGAGAACATACCGTTTATCCTTGCGGGTTCATTCTTTCAAACTCTTGGTATCACTACTTATCCATGGACGCTCGTCTGCTCTCCAAAGTAACCAGAAATTACCACCACAAAACAATATTATAGTTTCTGTAAAATTTGTTGGCAAAAACAATAACAAATTTCGTAAGTGGGTCATATACAGACGTAATGCATTAAACGTTGATTCAATGTAAAATCTATTTATGACATTTCATCAGATTACCTGGATTGCACCCTAGTGTTTTGGTTCCAGTTTTCAACCTGTGGTGATGTGTGGACCCAGGCTAGAGCAAATACGCATAAATGGCCTTAACATGTTTTTCTAGGCATCCTCATGACATCGACAAAGCAAAGCAATTCAGTTCTTAAAAAAACAAAAATATGGAAAACTCATAGGAATTAAAATTAAAATTACATAAAAGTATAAAAGAATATTATACTTGCTTATGGTTTCCTCAAATGACCAACCATACCAAATGTTTATGTTGGCTATAATCTTAATCTGCAAGTCAGTAAATACCCATTATAATAATTTTAATAAAGAATATTAACAGGAAACTGGTTAAGAAGTTGTATAGAAAGGGATGAGTAGTATACTTGGCCTTCTCAACCCATGCTTATGTCCCCTGGTTGCACTTATAACAACCTAAAAATAGTGGCTGAAATTTCAAGTTAGTAATTTTTTTTTAATACCAATACAATAAATCACTTAAATAAATTTAAAAAGAATACGAAAAATTCAATTCACATATATGGTTAAATATAGAATCTTACTTGCCCATTGTATATGGTCACATCTACACCTTGTAAACAATTAAAATACATTCTATTCTTAAAGTTAACTAACAGTAAGCTGGGTTACATGAACAGTCGCAAACCTCAACTGTAAACAAATAAAAAAGACATAAACAAAGATCATAAGAGAGTGTAATTTTACATCCACCGGATAATTACCTTTTAAGAGTGAAATGAGGTAAAATAAAAGAATATATACCTGAAAAAACAAATATGAACTAGTTTTATACCCGTCTGGTGGCCGGGTATTTCATCGTCCTAATGGAATCACTAACCGGTTTATTACTTTGAGTTATTTGATAATGAAATTTTTTTTCTATACACAGTTAAACCATTCCATATCCGGTAGTTCCTTAACGTGTTGTACTTTTTTTATACCGGCTTTTCCAAATCAATAAAATTCAAACTTAACCAAAACAGTCACCCAAAAAAACTTGCCAACTGGAAATCAACAACATAACACAATAGTATTCTATATAACCGAGAAACTACAAAAGGAGTTACAAAACGTTATTAAAAAACATAAATGTATACATAGAATATTCCCCAAATCCTTTGTTTATAGCCTCAAATTAAAGTGGCAGTGGCTTTTAATGTTCACATGAACCGTATCAAAAGCTGATTAAATGAAAAAATAAAAGGGAAAAAATGAGTTTCTGAAATTTGTCTCTTTCCACTCTCCTACAGCTATAAAAAATGAATATATTTATATGGTCATGGTCTTTAGAAATGTTGATAACATACATATAAGATGGTGACAATTCTTCCTGTTGTGTTATATCAACAGGGCCGGCTCAACCATTTTGGTGGCCTAAAGCGGGGTAAAAATTCGGGGCCTTAAAAAAAGGCATTTGCAGAGTTGCAGTCCAATGAAAAACCTATTCAAAACTCAAAATTTATGTTTCCATCAATTTCTCTCATCTTGTCTGTTGCTTTGCTTTTTTTTAAGTTGCTCTTTGTTCTTTCTCGATGCAGTAGACAATAAATGGTCAGGTTGTAAACCCTGGAATGAAAACAAGCACCTTTATTATATGTTGGTATTTCATGAAGATTATTAATTGATTAGGAGTCTGCTCATATATCAAACCATCACTTAGCCCAAATGAAGCCCATTTTCATATACAAAAAAAAAAAAAAAAAAAAAATTGGGGCCTTATAGAATTGGGGACCTAAAGCCCTAGCCTCAAAATAATTAGGCTAGAGCCGGCCATGCATATCAATAGCAATCCTTTTAATTGCGTATTGCTCTGTAAAGAAGAGTAAAGTATTATATTGGGGTATAGTTTTGAGATCAAACCTCATAAGCAAGCTTGACAATAACAGGTGACAATAGGTTAAGCATTAGATTTGAGTTGGTTTGAATATCATCCGCTCTATGAGCATTAGAGTTTCCGGCTCTTCTATACCCACAGCTAGATGGGCTTTGCCCAATTTACCTCCACCTCTGAATTCTTCATCTGCTCTGCACAACCAACAGGTTGCTCACCATAACGGAATTTCACGTCATTTTGCTTTCATTTTCCTTCGAAAACCCCTTGACAATGTCTGTGACATGTTTGAGGGATCTATATCATCAAGATCCATTGGTTGCAGTAGATTGCAGGCTTGTAATACTCTATTCAGCTTTGTTATACGGCCCACATAAAATATAGATACAACCATTTATATGACTTCCAAAAATTCAGAGGAGATGCTGCAAAAAAAAAAAAAAAAAAAAAAAAATCACATGAACCTTCCATTAGTGAAGTCCTCGGTTTAACCTTAGTGAAAAACAACAAATTAATCATACTTTTCAGATCAAAGTTGAGAGATTTTATAACAAAGGGAAAGCATATCCGACAAAGAAATACGAAAACTTGAAATCAACGAAAAAACAGGACTAAATACATAATGCAATTATACAAAAACATCTACTAAAAAAAGACCTTGTGTTATAGAGTTCCCTCTCCTTTCATTATCGCTTGCATCCAGTACATAACTGTAGAAACTTGTATAAAATGTACAGTTGGTTTAATGCTAGTTGTTTATTAATTTTCAAAATGCAAAAGGGTGTTCTTACCCTTGAAATACTTGATTGTGAATAAAGCATCCGTAAAAGTACCAAAAAAAAACATTTAATAAACAAACCAGGTGGTTATAGTGGCCGTTGTTTATATCGTCATCCAGAGACCATGAAAAATGATCCTTCCATTATCCCCTATCTTCAAATCGATATAATTGTTTATGACAACTCAGTTCATTGCCCACATATGTGGTGATTTCAATGCGCATTGGTCAAACAATGATAAAGAGGTGGCTAACGGGTCAAATGGGTCAAAAGAGTTAAACGGGTGAAAAGACCTCTTAACATGTATTCAGTGATGCTTACAAGTTATGTCATCAAAGATCAATTTATTTTATTTTAGGAAACTATACGATTATATTACTAATGTAATTTGCTCCTATTTAGTGCATCAATTATTAAACATAATTAGAAAGACAAAGGAAGTGGTGATGGAATCATGGAATAATCCAAGCCATCCTGTTTTGACCCACATAAAAGATACTCATTTAAACATGTTTCTGTCGCCATCATAAAAAAATTTATTTAGGGTAACCGTTAACCTTGGGTTAAAAAGCGTGAAGCGCTTTGAGGCGTTTAGGCCTCAAAATCCAAGGCATGACGCGAGAGCCTCACATATTTGAGTTGTTGCTCTATGTACCACAAAAAATCCTCGAGTATAGTTAAAAGCTATATATGTCTCATTCCTTTTACATCTCGGCCCTTTTTTATCATGTAAAACACTAATTATCTCTTCATCCCTTTGGTTGTTTCTATGTATTACCCTTCTACGAACCCAATTTTGACCCACAAGTCCTAAAGCGCCGCCTCAAATCCCTAGTCGTTTTCAGGATTGCCTCGAGTGCCTCACGCCTCAGGCACTCCCAGGGCACTATTTTTCAAACCAAGCCATTAACATACTAATGAGGGTTACATCAGGGCTCCAAGTTACGGGATCGATTGATGATATAAGTATCTTTTATTTAAAGTATAAAAAACATTATTTGTTTAAAAACATCTGACATGTGGAATATTTCATCAAATGAGTTCATATTTACACGTATAATATACCTAAGAACCTGAAGTAAAATTTTTTCCATCCTCATCTAATCAAGGACCTGGATTTTAAAAAGCCTTGTATAACAACTTCGATTGTTTGTTGCATATTACTTGCAGCTCCAAACTTGAGAAAAATCTTACTAAACCTAAAAAGAAATTGAATAAGCAGGTTGATCCAATCATCTCCCATAGTTTCAAAGTTGTACACAGCAAGTTCACCAATACTCTAATTGAATTCTAATTGCAAGAAAATTATGCACAATTAAATTCACCAATACTCTTAATTCATTTTATTTGGTACCCTGCCCAATTTGCCACAGCTTAAATTATAATTATCTGGGTAAAGAGATGACTTCCCAACATCCCGGAGGTCATTACATCAAGCAAGCCTTTATATTCAAATAAAGTCAAAAAAAACAAATTTTTATATATGTTGCAAGAGAGTAGTGAGATTATGTGGAAATGTAATTGACAATGAAGAACACCTACTATATATAGTTGCATAAAAATGGTGAAGTCTTGAGTACATTGGAGACTCGATGTTAACAAATTTGAAAATTTACAATAAATCATTTTAAGTATATGAAATCATGGAAGTGGAACTTCATACCATGTAATAAAAGATGCTATTGTAGTGTCGAAAAAATTGTCACTAACCAAAAATTTTGCAGCCCTCCCATATGGAGAATCATATTTGTCCAACCAAATTTGCAATATCCAGAACCACCTTTAGTCAGGATAAGAGTAAAAAAATGTATAGTTTAGCATGAACACAAAAAACTAACATGATGATAATATTAGAAGTAGTTAAATCATACACATCTTGAGGATTATTAATATTGAACCATTCAGGCATTCATTTTGTTTTTTTAACAATTCATCACTTCATAATCATACTATAAGAAACAATCACACAATATAAGATATATATACACACACACAAATACCATCAATGATGATAGCTCCAGGAACCTGTGCTCTTTGACCGTAGATCTACATAAATGGGTGCATCTGACAAGGATATGTTTATCCAAACATTAACAATGACAATTGTTTATCAGCAGAAAAAAATAAGATAGAATTAATGGCAACATAGTTGTAATTGTAACATCGCGTATATATATATTTATTTTTAGTAAATCGTCTTGACTAGCCATGTCTAAATCATACTTATTTCAAAACATTTTAGTATTAATAATAATAATAATAATAATAATAATAATAATAATAATAATTTTATAAACTACTAAAAACCTTGATGATTTTTTTTAAAACATAAAGTGTCCAAGTTTCCTTAACACCCAACAAAGCCCAAACCCAACCATCCTTTAAAATTTTCGGAGCCCACCCTGCTGAGCCCAAGAAGCCGGCCCAACAGCCCCACCTTGCTTCCCTTCTTCTCCTTGCTGCTTCCTTTTTACGCAGACAAGAGGGTTAACTCGGTCAACCTCTTTGACCGCGACAATTGGAGGATAAATGGAAACAAATCAAGTCGCTAACATGATTGAAGCTTAATGAATTGCTAATACGCGTAAACGACTCAGTCAAACCCTTTGATGACGCGCTTGACCGTATCTTGGTCAAGAAATCAAGACTTTCCAAGTACACGCCCACAGTATAAATATACCTCACCATTACACGTTAACTTGACCGAAAAACACATCCTCACCCTCACATCCCTCTGATTGTACCTCATTCGTGCTCAAATAAAAGTCGCTGACTTTTTGGTTGACTCGTGCATCTTCAAGGATTAGTACTCGGTAAGTCGCAATTAAACGCTTTGTGACAATTGTTGTCGGGTTCCAGTCAATAACCCTATGGTTAATTGACTCGCAAACCCGTTTTCTTTGGAAGTAAGAAGTTAGGGTTTGGCCCTTATGAATTGGGGAAGACGATCTGGAAACATATATGTATATATAAAATACAAAACGGAAACTAACACCAACTGATCATCAGATCAGTTGGTAATGCACGGTGATTTTAAAACATGAACCGGCCAGACGGCCCGGGTTCGAGTCCCACAATGCACCATTTTTTTTCTTTCTTTTAAAAAGGGTACAAAACATATTCAAGCATAATTATATAATTAATACTAATCAAGTTTATTCGTTCTCAGGGTCTAGACCAGTTGGCCAGGCTTGTGATTTAAAACACACGACCCGGGTTTGACGCGGGTTCGAACCACGGCATCAACAAACATTTTTTTAAGCATATATATATATTCCTTTATATTTTTAAAAATTCATTTTAAAATACTAAAACTCTTTTATAAATTCTACAAAAATTATATTATGTTAATCTAGTGAAAAGGTTTAACATACAATTTTTAGTTTTCAAAAATTTATTTATTTAATATATATAATAAATAATTCAAGTTTATTCTATTTTATTTATAAAATTCTATAAAAATATCAAAACAATTTTATAAATTTCCACAAAAATTATTGAGTTTTTATAACAATAAACTTCTCTGAAATGATTTTTATTTCTGAAAAATCATTTATTTAATATTTTTAATCAATTTTTGTTAGTTTTAATCATAAATAAATCATAATAAATTCATTTTTCAATATTTTTGCACCAAAATTTTATATAAATTATTTCTATCCATTTAGAACAGAAATACAATTTTTAATTTAAAAATTCTTTAATTTTAATATTTTTAAATATTAAAGTTATATTTTGACAATTTGAAATAAATAGATTTAATATTCTATTTATAAGAAAATAATTTTATAAAAATTATTTTCACACTTAAAACTTTATATTGTGACCATCTTTGAATTAAAATTTACAAAAAGACTTTTGTTTATTTATTTATCAAATTTCTCTTATTTATTAAACGTTAATTTATTAATCAAACGAACACTTATCCCCAATTCGAAACCCTAGAATATATTTGTAGACTAGAAAGACTTAGACATATTTATTACCTTAATTATAGGGTAATACTTGGCATCGTTGGCAACACATATTCTATTTTCACGAGACGTAACATTTTGCTAAGGTGAGTTTACATAGCCCATTTTTTCTTTTACATTTTTTTGGGGTGAAACATGTTTAAACATTTTATATTATCATTTACTCATACTTACTTGTGATTCAATTACACTATCATTTTATCAATTGACTGTAACAAAAAGACACAGTACAATCATTAACAATGATCAAGCCGCCTGTTTAGATTATAGCGCTATAGGTCTGACAAACCCATCCCCCCGCATAAATTCAGGGATGATCGATAACAGTAACAACATTTAACTAACTTGCGAGTTAGTCATCAGTCGACACAAGGTTTGATTGTACAAAGACGCATTGTTACATGTCGGACTCATACTCTATCATTATACAACTGTGAATGTTGTACAAACTATTGTTATCAATTATATTCAAAAACCTATGTATTCTCACCAACTTTTGTTGACCCAAAATATTTTCAAACTTAACATGTTTCAGGTTCTACTTGCTTGGAGATTTGAGTTAATGCTTGAAGATGTGTGCATAGTATTATTCAATTTGATGTACGAATTCTTGTAGAACAATTGTATGTAATTTATTTAAATCAATTAATGAAATTTATTATTCACCATGAGCTACTGAACAATCATCAATACGTGACATCCCGATGTTTCCGCCATCGGTTGGGGTGTTACAGATTGGTATCAGAGCCATGGTTATAGGGAATTAGGTTATTAGAAAAATAATCTAGTCTATAACCATAGGATTTAACCAGTGCTTGTTTCTTTTACTTGCTATTCTCTCTCCCTCCTACTGCTACATTCATCCTTACAAGAAGGTTGCTCTCCATCATTTGATCTACTCTTAGACTAATAGGACAAAATCCTCAAGTTTAGCCTGAACCACCTTGAGATCTCGTCGAAGTTCTAGATTTTAATAACGAACACGTGTAATCTGGAAGGGTGAACGCCTGTATTCTGAGTCTTCTGTCTAGGCTGGCATTGCGCATATATCCCAATCAGACGAGGGACCCGGATGCCTACCTGGGAATTTTCGGGATGAGTGTTCACCTATAGGCTAAAGCATGTCTTCATCATGTTATTAGAACCTAGAATCTTTGATAAGTCAACGTTTTCGTTTATTCGTTTTAATTAATGAATAAATGATTACATTCCTTATATAACCTCATTCATTTCATTGTGTCTCCTACAGATCATGCCTCCACGTCGCAGCACTCGCAATAACAGTGGTGGAAACCAAGAGGAAAGTAGCAACAACCACAACACCAACCACAACAATAACAACAACAACAATGGAGTTGATGCCCAACTGGCTGCAATCATTTCTCAACAAATGGCGCAACAAATAGCGACTCTGGTTCCTAACTTACTGGCTCAAGTCATCCAGATGAACGGAAATAGTAATGGAAACGGAAACAGCAACGGAAACGGTAATGGAAATCACAACGGAAACGGGAATGGTCTCCCAGCTTGCACTCTTAAGCACTTTAATTCCTGTAATCCCCCTAAGTTCAGTGGAGAGGAAGGAGCTACTGGTCTTCTACAATGGTTCGAGGGTATTGAGAATACCTTCATTAACAGTGAGTGTCCCAATAACTTTAAGGTCCATTATGCTATGAGTGTTCTTCACAAACGAGCACTCACTTGGTGGAATGAGGAAAAGCGCACCCGAGGAGCTGAAGTTGCACTTACTATGACCTGGGATCAAGTCAAGGAGATAATAAGAGATGAATTTTGCCCACGTAACGAGGTCAAGAAATTAGAGGACGAGTTCCACACCCTTGCTCAGGATAGTGGGGAAAACCTTGCTTATAATACCCGCTTCCATGAGCTCAGTCTGTTGTTGCCACATAAGGTCACTCCGCTACCTGTGGCCATTGAGAAATATATCGGTGGTTTACCCATGCAGATTCAAGACACGGTATGGGGAAGGATGTCACACCACGACAATGGCAGAAACACGTGGCGCGACGGTTCAAGAGCATAAAGTCAAGGTTAACGCTAAACACAAGTAATTTAAGAAAATGGGTCATTTATTAAGGCGTCAAAACTTGTTCAAAATATTACATAAAAGTAAATTGTTTTATAACACAATGGAGAGGTTTCTCAAATATATCCCATAGTCTTGGGAAATAAAGGTGAAACCCCGCAAAATATTTAACGCCGCATCGGAGGATTCCATGACCCAGCTTGCCCTGGTTTTCCTTCATCTAATTACCTGAAAGATATGTTTAAAATTTCGTCAATATAAATATATTGGTGAGTTCACAGGTTTTTAGTTTCCAAAACTTGAATACTTGGGAAATACCATGTTATGACAATATATAGGAGTTGCAAATTCCTATAAATCTACTTGAGACTATAATCAAACCAAGACGTATAATAATAATGCCCCGCTCCAAGTCGTTACTCGGTATCCTACGACTTAAGTTCAGAATATATGCACCCCAGGCATACACTAATGCATAATCGACGCTATCGATTAGGGGTGGGCCTTGTCAGGCACCAATAGTACTATCCAATATTCCACCGGTTTCATTTCCCTGAATAAATGATTATAGGGGCGAGGACTCAACCCCGAGTGGCGGTCACACCTCAAGTAATAAATCCGTCAAACATTTTCCCTAACATATCTTTCCCCCGAAAACGTAAAAATAGTTTAAAATGGGGCCGTGAAACTCACCTGAATCACTGTCCGGCGTACTAAGCAGATAGCAAAAAGGGTCTCGCACCTACAAACGTCCTAGACGTATAAGTCACTATCCCTATAGTGCATGTGCCTTGGCAAGTTGTACACCCAACTCCCGACTACAAGTTATTCCAAATCCCGTTTAATTAAGCGCGTATCCTAGGTTTCGTTGGCGTTAGATTACCCCCTTGTGTTACAAGTTATATATTACTCTTGTTAATATTTCCTTAACTTGTACCTTATTATTATCGACTCGACTTCACTTAACGTATAATTATTTTCCCATTTAAATAATTATACTTAAGATCGCATCGCTCGACATAATATATATTTCAACACTCGACCCGACTCACTTTGCCGCATATTTGTTTTCCCATTTAAACAAATATGCTAAGATCTTGTCGTTCGATTGTATATTCTCAACACCCGATTCAACTCACCATACCGTATATTTATTTTCCCATTCAAATAAATATACTAGGATCTTGTCGGCACGGCATACGCATATATATATCTTTGTCTACTCGTCTCGTCTTCCTTCCCACATATCTACTTTCCCATTAAGTAGATATACTAGAATTTTGCCGAGACGAGCGTACATATATATAAATGCGTAATTTTTCTTGTTAAGTATATACGTTTGTTTAACGTCTTACGTTATGTTTTTCTCCCACGAATAATTCCTTCAACACTTAGGAAAGTGTTTATTAGTTTTCACCCATGATGTATATATATTTTACTTCCTAAAAATATATATTTTCTTATCTTGCCGCAATGGCATTTTTCTCATGTTTTGTCCGTGTACGGTTCGTTAACGCGTCTTAGTTCGATATCTTAGCTCGAATAGTTAATTTTTCCAAGTTTTTCCCAACATGTGTTTTATAGGAATATTATTCATATTTCCTCCTCCTAACACATGTTACTTGGAAGGTTTAAAATACTTATGTATTTTTAACCCAACTTGTTAACTTAACTACAAAAATGTTTCCAATACTTTTATATTCCCATTTATATAAAAGTATTCATTTTTGTATAAGTTTCTCAAGTTGTTTAATATTTTTATAAAATCTCTATTTTATAAAAATCCTTATGTTAATACAATCCATATTTTTATAACTTTCAAAAATATACTTTTTATACAAAAATACCCAAGTATATCTACTAGTATTTACCCAAATCATCCTTAGAAATTTATTACTTATACTTTTGACACCAAACTTTCCATCCTTGCATTTTTGGACTAATAGTTTCTAAAATATCCATTTTAGTCCTCTAACTTTCAAAGTTACAATATTAGTCCTTTAACTTTCAAATGTTGCATTTTTCCACTCTAACTTCCAAAGTTAGCATTTTTCACCCAAAATAGTGGACTTTGAAGATCCATCTTTTTATTGGTAAGTTATTTTTGTATCAAAACACTTTTATTAGTCTTATATTTCATATATAAGGCTACTTGTATGTGTGTTTTATGTATTTGCCCTTTATATCAAAATATCATTCTTCTAAGTAAGTAAACTTTAATTTTTCAACTTCTTTATTCTTGAACTTCTAACATGTTCCATCATTTATTATGTCTTAGATGATCATATAAAGATGATTAAAGTTACTTTTTAACACATTCAAGTTTATTCTATAAATCCAAATCAAACCATCATCTACTTAGTGTATGTGTAGATTTTATACATTTTCAAGATCACTACTTTATCATCATCAAATCCATGATTTATTTACATATCTTTAATCATCTATTTTACTCATGTAAAACCTATTAAAGATTATGTTTCAAACCGCATTTTAAACCCTTCATGTACAACTTGCTTCTAAGAACACATACATGAATAATAATAATCAAAAACAAGGTTAAGAAGCTTACTACTAGCACAAGGCTAGGGAAGACAAAACCTTGGATTTTGAGAGGGGTTTAGTGTGTTCTTCCTTAATGGTTAAGCTCCAAGCTTGAAACACACAATAGGGGTTTGGATGATGGATTGTTTTGAGTGATTTGGAGATGTAAAAACTTGAAAGAAATGTGTATGGGGAAGGGGTGAAGTCCACGGCTCAAAGAAGAAAGAAGAAGAAGAGTTTTTGCTTTGTTAACTCATGTATCTAACACATGTTATATAACATTACCATATCTTCCATAGATTGCATGTGATCTTGCTAATGATTCAAGAGATTTAAGAAGTACACAAGTGATCTTGGATGGATGTGTGAGGGTGTATGTGTGCCGTGAGTTTGAGAGAGTGGGAGAGATGTTTGTTTGCAAATCTTGGTTTATTATTTGGATGATCTTACACTTAATCTTTATACAAGATTTTTACCCAAGCATGTGCATATACTTAGGTTATGATTGCTAGCCTTTGTCTTGGATTTTAGTGGCCAAGGGCCGAAATTTTGCAAGGGAGGGACAAAAGGAGAGGATGCTTTGTACTAGTGTATCTTACACCTTTTGTCTTTTGCAAGGCATGCTTTATATCTAGAGTGTAGATTATTATTATTAACACCATTTGCATGGACATAACAAGGCCATTAGGCCGGCCACCTTTGTGGCTTGGGTGGGGTCCACAACTTCAAATATTTACCCAATACTTGTTATGTTTAATTCCTCGTCGTTCGGGTGTCGTTCGGGTATTTTTCGGGTTTTAATCGCGCGTTATTCGGACATTAAAAATACCTTTAATAACCCTTAAATATAGTCTAATTTAAGCGTTGATTGGTTATTTAGGCTTTTGCCGGGTGAAATTATGAGTTATACGCGTATCGGGTGCGGTACGCGCATTTTATTCGTTACCGGGAGATTTGTACAAGACGTTTCCACTTATGGTTTTGGAGTTCCAAAACTCATTATATTTTGTGGAAATACCCTTTATTTTATATCCTGGGTGTCCGGGATCCTTTTCGTTTATTTAATTATTACCGGGTAATTGCCAACGTCCATACCGGATAGTTTATTCGCACATGATCCAATCATGTTTTACCATTAAACGTACGCATTCCTATGCATTATTTGGAAATTGCTATTTCCTAAGGCCTTGATAATTAAATCACACATAATTGCATTTAATTACGTTAATCATATATTAATTAATTTGTACGGAATTACCTTATTTTTGCCGGTTGTTACAAAGGAACCCTACTACCCTCGAAGAGGCCAAACGTCTAGCAGCTACCTTAACTGACAATCACGTAAAGAACGGTACCTTAGTTCGGAAAAGCGAGAAAGCAAGCATTGTAGCCTCGGTAACTACTGAGAACCAGAAGCGTAAGGCCAGGGATCCTGATGCCAACCTCACTACACAAGCTTCTAACAAGAAACCCTATATAGGAAACTACCCATTGTGTAACACATGCAAACGACATCATCCTACTGCTTCAGCGTGTCGCTTATGCACCAAATGTGGTAAGTATGGGCATCTAGTCAACACATGTCGCGAGACCCCATATCCTAATGTCAACCAACCCACCAACCCTGCTCAGGCTGCTAATCCTAATCGATACAACTATGGTCAATGCTATGAATGTGGAGACCCAAATCACTTCCGTAACCGATGCCCTAAACTAAACAGAGACCAAGACCCTCCAGCTACCTAACAGCAAGTCCCACCATTTAACTATTGGTTGCTTTCTAATCTATGTATTGACGCTATTTGATTCAAGTAATAAATTCTAGTATTAAAATTTTTGTCTGAGAGTTGTTTACATGGTATAATCGTAACACTTGAATGCATATTTGTTTGAATGTGAACTAATTATCTAAATCTATACAACTACAACTCATATACCATGCTTGATAACTTACTTGCATAAACATGCTATCAATTTGCAATCTATGTGTATAATAAATACTGCACTTAATAGAGGTCATCATGCCTTTTCAACAGTCGGGAGAGGCCCTACAACCTGCTCCACGACTGGTGGAGGCTATCGAACTTACTCAACGATTGGTAGAGGTCATTATGCCTTTTTAACAGTCGGGAGAGGCCCTACAACCTGCTTCACGACTGGTGGAGGCTATCGAACCTGCTCAACAATCGGTAGAGTCATAGAAGGACGCAAAACTTTAATGTAAGGTAAATTGGTGATTGCGGTCCTGAACGTAATCATGAAATTACAGGTACGTTAAAGTGGTGTGAAATTCTATCAAAGTTTTTGGTAAATAATCAATTATAACTCTAGTTACCTAGTAGTTCATAGTCCATCAACTCACGCGTTTCTTTTAGGATTTCTAAAAACTTAAGTTTAGTGTTTTCTAGATTCTTATTTTCCTTACGATTTCAATACACACCTACCCTTAAAACTCACAGATAACAAACCCCTTATCCAAATTATTCAGATTGTTCTATTCATGTTGTGCCTTAACACAAAAGTTTCCAGACCACACTTGTCCTAACTTCTGCGTTTTAAAAAATTTCGGGACAAAGTTCTTAAAAGTAGGGGTGACTGTAACATCGCGTATATATATATATATATATATATATATATATTTATTTTTAGTAAATCGTCTTGACTAGCCATGTCTAAATCATACTTATTTCAAAACAATTTAGTATTAATAATAATAATAATAATAAAAATTTTATAAACTACTAAAAACCTTGATGATTTTTTTTAAAACATAAAGTGTCCAAGTTTCCTTAACACCCAACAAAGCCCAAACCCAACCATCCTTTAAAATTTTCGGAGCCCACCCTGCTGAGCCCAAGAAGCCGGCCCAACAGCCCCACCTTGCTTCCCTTCTTCTCCTTGCTGCTTCCTTTTTACGCAGACAAGAGGGTTAACTCGGTCAACCTCTTTGACCGCGACAATTGGAGGATAAATGGAAACAAATCAAGTCGCTAACATGATTGAAGCTTAATGAATTGCTAATACGCGTAAACGACTCAGTCAAACCCTTTGATGACGCGCTTGACCGTATCTTGGTCAAGAAATCAAGACTTTCCAAGTACACGCCCACAGTATAAATATACCTCACCATTACACGTTAACTTGACCGAAAAACACATCCTCACCCTCACATCCCTCTGATTGTACCTCATTCGTGCTCAAATAAAAGTCGCTGACTTTTTGGTTGACTCGTGCATCTTCAAGGATTAGTACTCGGTAAGTCGCAATTAAACGCTTTGTGACAATTGTTGTCGGGTTCCAGTCAATAACCCTATGGTTAATTGACTCGCAAACCCGTTTTCTTTGGAAGTAAGAAGTTAGGGTTTGGCCCTTATGAATTGGGGAAGACGATCTGGAAACATATATGTATATATAAAATACAAAACGGAAACTAACACCAACTGATCATCAGATCAGTTGGTAATGCACGGTGATTTTAAAACATGAACCGGCCAGACGGCCCGGGTTCGAGTCCCACAATGCACCATTTTTTTTCTTTCTTTTAAAAAGGGTACAAAACATATTCAAGCATAATTATATAATTAATACTAATCAAGTTTATTCGTTCTCAGGGTCTAGACCAGTTGGTAAGGCTTGTGATTTAAAACACACGACCCGGGTTTGACACGGGTTCGAACCACGGCATCAACAAACATTTTTTTAAGCATATATATATATTCCTTTATATTTTTAAAAATTCATTTTAAAATACTAAAACTCTTTTATAAATTCTACAAAAATTATATTATGTTAATCTAGTGAAAAGGTTTAACATACAATTTTTAGTTTTTAAAAATTTATTTATTTAATATATATAATAAATAATTCAAGTTTAATCTATTTTATTTATAAAATTCTATAAAAATATCAAAACAATTTTATAAATTTCCACAAAAATTATTCTGAGTTTTTATAACAATAAACTTCTCTGAAATGATTTTTATTTCTGAAAAATCATTTATTTAATATTTTTAATCAATTTTTGTTAGTTTTAATCATAAATAAATCATAATAAATTCATTTTTCAATATTTTTGCACCAAAATTTTATATAAATTATTTCTATCCATTTAGAACAGAAATACAATTTTTAATTTAAAAATTCTTTAATTTTAATATTTTTAAATATTAAAGTTATATTTTGACAATTTGAAATAAATAGATTTAATATTCTATTTATAAGAAAATAATTTTATAAAAATTATTTTCACACTTAAAACTTTATATTGTGACCATCTTTGAATTAAAATTTACAAAAAGACTTTTGTTTATTTATTTATCAAATTTCTCTTATTTAATTAAACGTTAATTTATTAATCAAACGAACACTTATCCCCAATTCGAAACCCTAGAATATATTTGTAGACTAGAAAGACTTAGACATATTTATTACCTTAATTATAGGGTAATACTTGGCATCGTTGGCAACACATATTCTATTTTCACGAGACGTAACATTTTGCTAAGGTGAGTTTACATAGCCCCTTTTCTCTTTTACATTTTTTTTGGGGTGAAACATGTTTAAACATTTTATATTATCATTTACTCATACTTACTTGTGATTCAATTACACTATCATTCTATCAATTGACTGTAACAAAAAGACACAGTACAATCATTAACAATGATCAAGCCGCCTGTTTAGATTATAGCGCTATAGGTCTGACAAACCCATCCCCCCGCATAAATTCAGGGATGATCGATAACAGTAACAACATTTAACTAACTTGCGAGTTAGTCATCAGTCGACACAAGGTTTGATTGTACAAAGACGCATTGTTACATGTCGGACTCATACTCTATCATTATACAACTGTGAATGTTGTACAAACTATTGTTATCAATTATATTCAAAAACCTATGTATTCTCACCAACTTTTGTTGACCCAAAATATTTTCAAACTTAACATGTTTCAGGTTCTACTTGCTTGGATATTTGAGTTAATGCTTGAAGATGTGTGCATAGTATTATTCAATTTGATGTACGAATTCTTGTAGAACAATTGTATGTAATTTATTTAAATCAATTAATGAAATTTATTATTCACCATGAGCTACTGAACAATCATCAATACGTGACATCCCGATGTTTCCGCCATCGGTTGGGGTGTTACAATAACTAACTGAAAACTACAAAGAAAATAATTACAGAGGGATGTCATACCATATAGGAATTTTCAGGCAATTTAATAGCGGCATCTGCTAAACACCTATTTCGTTGCATCATCATTGTTGCCGGTGCCTCTACATATTGTTTCCAATATTTTGCCTAAAACCCAGACGCGGAGTCAAAAGTTTGACTATAACAAATCATTTTCCAACAATTGATACTGTTAGTTAAAACCTACCATATAAAATCTGATAATTACGAACTTACAACGGTGGGGGAATTGGAAAATGGATGAATGGTGGAGATGAACGATGGAAGCCCTAGAAGAAAATCTTGAGAGGATGAGATGAATGCACCTAGAGAATAGATTCCAAGTGGTTGTATATAACACTCACTGAAGGGGGAAACGTGGAGCGAGGTATACGGGTGAAACGTGGGGCGAGGAATACGGAGAGGAGAATGGGCGGGAATAGGTTTTTGGTAACCACCTCTAAAAGTCTAACTGCCTAATTTAAAGGGCCAGGATTTCATAATTTTTTGATCTGACGGTCAGATTCAAACCAAAAACAGTTTTTTTTCTTTGGCGTCAATATTATATTAAATGAATTATTGATAATGACCAGAAATAGACTCAATTAAAGAGAATAAAAGTTACTGAGAAATAAAAGTAAAACATACAAACATAATCTTTCAAACAAAACCCATCATCTAGGAACCAAAATAAGGGGAAAAACATGAGAAATCTGATGAGAAATTTGAGGAAAAACACAAATTGAAATTGGCTATCAAAACACATACGTAAAGAAGCCGACACCACCTTCTGCAACCGCGCTACGTATGTGTTCCTTCTTCAACCCCCTAACACCACCAACAACACCCTCGCACCCTCGTCACCACCACCACCAACAACACCATCACACCCTCGTCTTCGTCAGATATCAACCACCACCGCCCTTCTTCCGTGTAAATAACAACCGCCATGATGTTCGCGTTGCTTGCTTCTTGTTGTTGCAATACTTCACAGCTGGAAAGGGTGACCGGCAATCACCGATTCCTCCGCTGCAGGTCATCTTCTTTCTTCTCTCTACTTTCTCTCTCTATATCGATAATGCTCTGCTTTGTTTAATTGCTTTCTCAATAATGGGAAAAAGGGAGAGACAATAATGAGTGGGAAACTGGATAAACGAAGCAGAGCGAAGAGGATGAGCGTCATATGGTGATGTGGGGAAGTCGATGGATGACTCACCACCTGCTGAAGCATACACGTGTCCAGAAATGTTAAACCGAATTACCAACATAACCATGCTTCACTGATGAAATTACTAAAACAACCTCGTAATACTGTTCATCTTCGCTTTTAATTTATACATAGTATAATGTCACCTGATAGGAGTAAAACCCGAATCACTGGTTCAAATTAAATGGTAAAATAAAAAGGATAGATCTAACGGATTCTTGTGATACAGAAACACCACACAAGAACACGATTAGGGCAAACTAAACGAGAATCAAGATACAGAAACACCACTTGACTCTAATCTAGGCTCCAAGAACATCATCCAAGATGCCACTCTTGAATTAGCATGGAATCAAATTAATCAACTCAAAAATCCATTTGAGAAAATTAACCCAAGAAAATTCATATTCATGAGCACTCACTCTCCTCATTCCATCCAACATACGGATTACATAAAGGTAAACTAAAACATGGGTACCCGGCCCATTACTACATCTTAGGAATAAAAATAACTGAAACTTGAAATAAATGAAAATAAGATGAGTTGTAAAAAAAGGAATAATGGAAATAAATAATCCCAACTATTGACTATTAGCCAATAACAGTCCCAACTACGAAAATTACCAATAGTGGTCCCAACTTTCGACATATTGGAATATAATGGACCCAAACTAACGGCGTTAGTGTGGTGCTGACGTGGTATGCCACGTAAGATGCCACGTATGATGCCATGTAGGATCATTTTGCCACCTAGGATGCCACGTCGGATGCCACGTAAGATCATTTTGCCACCTAGGATGTCACGTCAGCATCACACTAACGGAGTTAGACTTCCGTTAGTTTGGGTCCATTATATTCCAATATGTCAAAAGTTGGGACCACTATTGATAATTTTCATAGTTTGGACTATTATTGATCAATAGTCAATAGTTGGGATTATTTATTTCTATTATTCCTAAAAAAAAACATGAGAATTAAAATAACATGGGTAACCGTAAGTTTGTGGGTATCCAAATAAATCATGGGGGATCCAAATATATTAAATTAACCCATGGTGTTGATCCGTTAGCGTTCGGGTTGGGACCAACTACGACAGACTTCAAATGCTTCCCCACATGGCTATCATCACCGATTTTCTTTAGGTTTGTACAGCCTCAATTGATTTAATTAAAGGCCAACTCATAAGAATGATGTAAACTTGAGTGTTAAAATGTCATCAATAATAATAATTCAAATCTATGAAATGGGTCAAAACATTTGAGGTTTGGATAAATAAGTTTTTAAGTTTTTATAAAAACAATTGTTTGAATATTTTGCATAAGAAATGTTTGCAGGAAATGGACTCCTGGGCTTTGGAAGATGTTGCTGGGCTTTCCTATAGATGATGGGCTTTGCACATTGATGATGGGCTGATGCTGATGAGCTGATGGACCTGATGGGCTTCCTTGTGTACGTATATTGTGGCCTGTGGCCCAGTCTTGATCATTCAGTGATTTAAAGGATTGCCACGCTGGCAATCCTTGTGAAACAAACACAAATAATTCTCCTTCGTTGATCAATTCTCATCGTGACCGTTCATTCATTTGGAAGAAGCACACTTCCCAGCTATAAATACATTGTTGCTTCGATCACTTTATACTTTCGATCATTCTAGATTCTCTCTCTGTATTTTGTACTCTCCTTCGTCTAATCAGATTAAGAGTTGTTAGTGATTGAATCATATACGTCTTGTATTTGATTCTGATTGTTCTTGTAGTCTGGTGATAGGTATTGAGAGTTTGTGAGAGTTGTTATTTTGTTTAGATCTGTTGGGAGACTTGTAGATCTTTTCTTTGTTTGATTCTTTAGTAATAAAAGTCCTTTATGTTTCTGGTATCATGTTGTATTTCTGACATGGTATCAGAGCTCTAGGGTTTATTACTGGTCTTGGTATTTTTGCTTCCGCTGAATCTAGGGTCTCTGATTTGTTTGAAGGTGTTATCATCTTCATTCAGTTGATTCCTGGTGTTCGGTTCTTGATCATACTGGTATAGATCTGTTAAAGCAGATCTAGGGTTTGTTCGTGGAAGACTTAGCTGGACATTGGGAGTCAGATCTTGTCTCAAGATCTGTGGACTTGGATAGCATATTTTCTTTTGCTCTCTGGTGTTATAACCCTAAGTGAAGGTTGTAACACTACGAGTTTAGGCGAACCCTAACTTGGGCAACCCCCTCGGTGAGATCTTTCCTGGATTTATTTCTGTATTAGAGTTTGTCCTAAGGAGTCTGTGCCAGGGTTTGTATCCCTGTTTAGATTTAAGGTTTGTCTAGAAAATAGGTGGCTCCTGTACTAGGACCTGCACTGGCACCTTTTGAGTGATGAACCAGTGATCTGGATCACCAGTACAGCTTCGCCGTGTGTCTATCTTTGTTCTGTGTGTGATTGATTGTGTTTTCTTGTGTGATCTGCTGTTTTTGTGTATCTTGTTACTTGTTTGTCATGGGTGATAATACTGGACAAGGTGGAGGTGGTAACGGTGGTGCTATTATTGATCCTGTAACATTGATCAATAAAATAGATGCCGGTGACCCCCTTTATCTTCATCCAAGTGATTCTGCTAACTTGACTATAGTAAATATAAAACTTAAGGGTACTGATAATTACAGTGTATGGTCTAATGCAATGATTCTTGGTTTACAAGTTAAAAATAAACTTGGTTTTGTTAATGGTGAATGTGTTAAACCTGTTGATGATCCTGTTCTTGCTAGACAATGGGATAGATGTAATTCTATTGTTCTTACTTGGATTCTTAATTCTATGTCTGAAGAATTATATCTAGGACAAGTATTTTCTAAACTTGCTAGTGATGTGTGGAAAGAACTAAAAGAAACATATGACAAGGTTGATGGTTCTGTGGTTTTTGACTTATATCAAAAGATTAATAGTTTTTCTTAAGATGGTTCTTCTGTGTCTGAGTATTATCAAAAATTAAATGTCATGTGGAAGCAATTGGATTAGATACTCCAATTGCCTCCATGTACTTGTGAAGCTTCAAGGGACTTTAACAATTTCAGTCAAATGATCAAACTTATGCAATTTCTTATGGGTCTAGATGGCTCTTATCAAACTGTTAGGACTAGTCTGTTAACTAGAGAAGTGTTACCTACTGTTAAAGAAGCCTATTCAATTGTCTCTAGAGAAGAGTCACATAGAAATTCTAGTGGTAATAATAAGAAAAACCAAGCTGTTGGTTTTCTTGCTAAAACAGACCAGTTTGTTGAGTTTAATAAAAAGTTTGGAAATAAAACTTCAAGTCAGTCTAGTTTAAAGTGTTCTCATTGTAATAAGACTGGTCATTTGGCTGAAAAATGTTTTGAGCTCATTGGTTATCCTCCTTGGATGAGATCCAGAGGAAATCAATCAAAAAAGGGAAGGGTTAGTTCTGGTAATAGTAATAATGTTAATATTGATACTGACACCTCTACTCCTTCTTTGACAAATGAGCAATTAACTAAGTTGTTGGGACTTCTTAATGAGAAAACTAAAGAAAACCCACAAAGCTGCAATGTGTCAGGTAGTTTTTTCTGTGCTAATGTCTATGGTAAACCTATATTTGGTTTTGCAAGTCATGTAGGAAATAGGATTAGAATTGGTTGGATTGTGGATTCAGGGGCAAGTCAACACATGGTTTCTAATGATGTTGAACTCACAGATTATGTTGAAGTCTCTGACCTTAATATTCATGTTAATCATCCTAATGGCACTAAAGCTTTAGTAACTAAAATTGGCAATGTTAATCTTGCAAATGGTGTGGTTTTAAAAGATGTGTTAGTTGTCCCTGAATACAAAGTCAATCTTATTTCTGTTCACAAACTTGCTAGGGATAATAAGTTGTATGTAGGGTTTGATGAGGATACCTGTTATATACAGGACCGGTTAACCAAGAACATCCTGGTGACTGGTAAACAGCTTGATGGATTATATTTGTGTGGAAATACCTGTCTAAGTGCTAAGGTTGGTCTTGAATCTGAGTTATATGAAATATGGCATGCTAGACTAGGCCATCCATCTGATCAAGCTGTTAACACTCTTAAGACCAAACTTAACTTAGGAAATCATGACAAAACTCATCCATGTGAAGTTTGTCATAGAGCCAAACAACATAGAGAGCCATTTCCTCTTAGTGAACATAAGACCACTCATGTGGGAGAACTTGTTCACTTGGATGTGTGGGGCCCTTATAAAGTTGTTAGTAGATATGGCTTCAAGTATTTCCTAACTATAGTTGATGATTATTCCAGAACAGTTTGGGTATGTTTACTTATAAACAAAACTGAGGTTTTTGAAAATATTAAAGATTTCTTTAACATAATTCAAACACAGTTTAAGAAACATATTAAATGTTTCAGAAGTGATAATGGTCTTGAGTTTGTTAATAGTCAAATGGATAGGTTTTGTAGAGACAAAGGGATATTGCATCAAACCACTTGTGCCTATACCCCTCAACAAAATGGTATTGTTGAGAGGAAACATAGGCATTTGCTTAATGTGGCTAGAGCTCTTCTTTTTCAAAGCAACATTCCTATTAGGTTTTGGACTGAGTGTGTCTTAACTGCTGCATATCTTATTAATAGGACACCTTCTGGAGTATTAAAAGGAAAAACACCCTATGAGTTACTATTTGGATTTGAACCCTTTCTTGGTCATTTGAAATTATTTGGGTGTCTGTGTTTTTGCACTATATTAGATGAAACAGATAAGTTTAAAAGTAAAGCTGAAAAATGTGTTTTTATAGGATATTCAAATGAGAAAAAAGGTTATAAAGTATATAGTCTTGATAGTAAGACTATTGGGTATTCTAGAGATGTTAAATTTTTTGAAAACTGTTTTCCATTTAAGGAAAGCAAAATTTTTGAAGCATTTGATTCTAATCCTGAAAAACAAATTAATCACTTAAACTTTTTTGATAATCTAGAAAACACAGACTCTCAAACCAATTTGGAGGTAGATGATCCCAATGATGATGGAAAGGGGCAAGGTAGGTTAGATGTAGGAACACATGGTGTTTTGCAATCAGATAGTCAATATGTTGTTAATGACCAGGCTGAGAATCAGCAGTCAAACAACAGAGTTAGTGACACTGGTAGGGCAGATCATGTGAATACTACACATGATAACCAGGATAATTCTGAGGGGGATACCTCAGAGTCTGCTGGTATTGGTAGTGTAAGAAAATCCTCTAGAAACACAGTTTTTCCTTCTAAATATAATGAATATATTGTAGAAGGAAAAGTGAAGTATGGAATTGAAAAATATGTAAACTTTTCCAACTTATCTTTTGAGTCTAAGTGTTTTGCATCTAGTCTGTCCAAAGGTCATGAGCCTAGAAACTTCAGTGAAGCTTCTAATAGTCCTGAATGGATTCAGGCTATGAATGATGAATTGGATGCCCTAAATAGGAATGATACTTGGTCTATAGTTGATACACCTAAAAATAAGAACATTGTGGGGTGTAAATGGATCTATAAGATCAAGTATAGGTCAAATGGTGAAATAGAAAGGTTTAAAGCTAGGTTAGTTGCCAAAGGATACAGTCAAAAAGAAGGGATTGACTATGAGGAGACTTTTGCTCCTGTAGTTAAAATTGTGACTGTTAGATGTGTAGTGTTATTGGCTGTTCATAATGGTTGGGATTTATATCAACTTGACATTAATAATGCATTTCTTTATGGAGAGTTAAATGAGGAAGTTTACATGAAACTTCCTGAGGGTTTTGGTAACAAAGAGAATGATAAGGTGTGCAAATTAAAAAAATCCTTGTATGGATTAAAACAGACACCTAGAATGTGGAATGAGAAACTTGTGAATGTTCTACTTGATTTTGGTTTTCAGAGAAGTATGTGTGATCATTCTATGTTCTTTAAATGTTCTAATTCTGTTTGTGTTATTCTCTTAGTCTATGTAGATGATATTGTTATCACTGGAAACTCTTTTTCTGAAATTGAAAAGATTAAAATGTGTCTTAGGTCTAAGTTTTTAATAAAAGATTTGGGTAAACTACAATATTTTTTGGGAATTGAGGTCATTAAACATGAAGATGGTCTTGTTTTGTCTCAAAGGAAATACTGTACTGACCTGTTAAATGAGTATGGTTTACTAGCCTGCAAACCTGTTAATGTTCCAATAGAGCAGAACCATGTTGTAACCTCTTTGGTTGCTCATGATTCTGACCCAGTTGAAAACATCACAGGCTATCAGCAGTTGATTGGTAAACTCATTTATCTTTCTCATACTAGACCTGATATTTCATATACTGTGCATTTCTTAAGTCAACATATGCACAGCCCATTAAAGGGTCATTTGAAAATTGCTTTCAAGTTGCTTAGATACTTAAAGTTATCCCCTGGAAAAGGGATTAAGTTTAGTAAATCTCAGGACCTTGATTTAAAAGCTTTTTCTGATTCAGATTGGGCCAAATGCACAAGTACCAGAAAATCAGTAACTGGTTATTGTGTGTTTTTAGGCAATAATCTTGTATCTTGGAAGAGTAAAAAACAGACCACTGTATCTCGATCATCAGCTGAAGCTGAGTATCGAGCTATGTGTGCTGTAACTTGTGAGGTCATGTGGGTCAAAAATATTTTAGAAGAACTTGGTATTTTGGTTAAGTTACCAGTTGAGGTTTATTGTGATAATGATGCAGCAATCTCAATTGCTGCAAATCCTGTTTTCTATGACAAAACCAAGCATTTTGAGCTTGATCTCTACTTTCTAAGGGATCAGATTGTTAAAGGTGTTATTAAGACAATGTCTATAAACACCAAAGAACAAGTGGCAGATGTTTTTACTAAGGGTTTACTCCCTACTGATCATCAGTATTTGTGTAACAAACTTTGTCTATTTGACCCATTTGGTTGATAGATTTGTGGGGGGGTGTTAAAATGTCATCAATAATAATAATTCAAATCTATGAAATGGGTCAAAACATTTGAGGTTTGGATAAATAAGTTTTTAAGTTTTTATAAAAACAATTGTTTGAATATTTTGCATAAGAAATGTTTGCAGGAAATGGACTCCTGGGCTTTGGAAGACGTTGCTGGGCTTTCCTATAGATGATGGGCTTTGCACATTGATGATGGGCTGATGCTGATGAGCTGATGGACCTGATGGGCTTCCTTGTGTACGTATATTGTGGCATGTGGCCCAGTCTTGATCATTTAGTGATTTAAAGGATTGCCACGCTGGCAATCCTTGTGAAACAAACACAAATAATTCTCCTTCGTTGATCAATTCTCATCGTGACCATTCATTCATTTGGAAGAAGCACACTTCCCAGCTATAAATACATTGTTGCTTCGATCACTTTATACTTTCGATCATTCTAGATTCTCTCTCTGTATTTTGTACTCTCCTTCGTCTAATCAGATTAAGAGTTGTTAGTGATTGAATCATATACGTCTTGTATTTGATTCTGATTGTTCTTGTAGTCTGGTGATAGGTATTGAGAGTTTGTGAGAGTTGTTATTTTGTTTAGATCTGTTGAGAGACTTGTAGATCTTTTCTTTGTTTGATTCTTTAGTAATAAAAGTCCTTTATGTTTCTGGTATCATGTTGTATTTCTGACATTGAGGATCTTTAAATTACTACGTACAAAATCTTATGCGAAAGAATCATAAGTTGTTTCAGTCCTTTCGCATGAGTTTTTGTACATCCCTTATTTTAGGCAACAAAATTCCATAAGTTATTTCCTTATCACCATTTTTTTTTTTTTTGCATGAGTTCTTTCGAATAAATCAGTTAACACTGTACAATAAAAAAGACCTTTGTATGCTTCAAAACAAGATATAGAATAATGCTAAAAATATGGCACTTTAACACATAATACTAAAAAGTTAGAAAATGTTACTGTACCAAAACACAACCTTTGTATGCTTTAAACAAGAGACAGAATAATACTAAAAGGTTAGTTATTGTCTTATTCCTTCAAACTTAATTGTGGATTGCAGGTGGACTATGCTTGCATTCCTTTTGCATAAAGGTTTTAGATATTAACAATATTCTCAGGTATACAAATATTTTATTACTTGAGAATAGCCAACATTGACTTTCATCATTTCATGTAATTTAGTTATTTGTATGTTATGTTAAAAGATTATAATCAAGAAATTCAATCTTCTATTAGTGTTTATTATAAAAGTCAGAGTTTGACTTTAAAAAGTCAAACCAGGTTTATGCGCCAATATATACAGTTATGTCAGTTTGTATAGGATGTGTCGGTTAACATTAGTCAGTTATTTAACCGTCTATGTAAAGCTATAAATAGGCATCTTATGTATCATTTATTATGTGGATGATTAATAATATTGTGTGTTCGTAAGAGTCCCACTCTCTGTTTTACAAACATGAGTCCCTGCACATTCCGATGTGCATACTCGATCATCGTTCATCCGTATAACGAAGTCGTATGTAGGCAAAGCAGGGAAAACTCAACATGTTATGCTTCATATTTGAAGGCAGTTGTTGCGTTATCTGCATTCGCAAAAGCAAAGAAGCGTCTGGGCGGGTTAGCTTACGGGTCAAAATTGTGCGTTTTAGTAGAAACTATTGTAGGTTGAAATCAGAGAATAATATTTTTGTTATATTGATTGATATATAGAAAATACAAGAATGGCTTTAATTTATAGAATACACAAAATATTAAATAAGGAAGAGATTGCATCCAACGGCTAGTTGATTTCTTGTTTCCTTAGATACTTTCTAACACTCCCCCTCAAGTTGAGTAGTGGGGTTTCCGATGCTCAACTTGTGTAGACACTTATTGTAGAGCTTCTCGTTAACAGATTTCGTTAATATATCTGCTAGTTGGTCTTCTGAACGGACGAACTGGAGTTCTATAGTTCCATTTTCTAGTTTCTCTTTAATAAAATGCCTATCAACTTCCACGTGTTTGGTACGGTCATGTTGAACAGGGTTCTCAGAAATTTGTATAGCTGCTTTGTTGTCGCATAAGATTTTGCTCGACTCGGTTTGAGAGAACCCGATTTCAGTTAGGAGTTTGCGTATCCATAGAACCTCTGCCAGCCCTCTTGCAATACCTCTGAATTCTGCTTCAGCGCTTGATAAAGCAACAACCTTTTGTTTCTTGCTTCTCCAAGTGACTAAGTTCCCACCAACTAAGGTGAAGTAGCCTGATGTCGATCTCCGGTCTTGTTTATCTCCTGCCCAGTCAGCGTCTGTATAGGCTTGGATTTTTAAATGCTTATTTGGTCGGAAGAGAATCCCATGACTAGCAGTTCCTTTAAGATACCTTATAACTCTCCATACAGCCTCCATGTGGTTAGTTTGAGGTTGGTGCATGAATTTACTGACCACTCCTACTGCGTATGCGATGTCAGGACGAGTGTGTGAGAGATATATAAGTTTTCCCACTAGGCGTTGATACTTTTCTCTATCTGCCAGTTTTGCTCCATCTTCCATATAGAGTTTTTGATTTGTCATCATTGGTGTATCAGCTGGCTTGCAGTCAATCATTCCAGTTTCAGCAAGAAGATCAAGGATGTACTTCCTTTGACATATGAAAATCCCTTGCTTGGATCTTAGGACTTCAATTCCGAGGAAGTACTTCAGTCTTCCTAAATCTTTCATTTCAAACTCCTTGAACAGATTTGTTCTTAACTTTTTCATTTCTTCTTCATCGTTTCCTGTAATTATCATATCATCAACATATATAATTAAACAAGTTACAAGTTTACCTTTTCGTTTGAGAAATAACGTATGATCCGAGTTGCTTTGTTTGAAGCCGTATTTCTTCATAGCTAAGGTAAATCTGCCAAACCAGGCTCGAGGAGATTGCTTAAGCCCATAGAGGGTCCTTTTTAACCGACATACTTCTTGTTTTTTGAAGTTGCCTGTGAACCCAGGAGGAGCCTCCATATATACTTCTTCTTCCAACTCTCCATGAAGAAAGGCATTCTTAACATCAAACTGATGAAGTGGCCATCCTTCGTTTGAAGCAATGGAGAAAAGCACACGAATTGTATCAATTTTTGCTACCGGAGAGAATGTCTCGGAATAATCAATCCCATATGTCTGTGTGTACCCTTTAGCTACAAGCCTGGCTTTATATCTCTCAATGGAACCATCTGGTTTGTGTTTAATAGTGAAGACCCACCGACAACCGACTGGTTTCTTTCCTGTGGGGAGAACACATTTTTCCCAAGTCTTGTTTTTCATAAGTGCCTCCATTTCCATTTCCATAGCTTCTTTCCATTCTTTGGTTTTCAAGGCTTGTTCTACTGAGATTGGAAGTTGTTCATTAAATAGGGCAGCAGTGAAGGCCTTAGCTTCTTCAGACATATTCCCGTAAGCCAGGTTTGCCATGGGATACCTAGCTGATTTTGTCTCCTTTTCTGGAGAGTATCGTCTTGGGGGTACTCCTCTATTGGCCCTCGGGGGTAACACATACTTTTCAGCTGTTTTGTTTTGTATTGATTCCTCTTGTACCTCATGTTCTTCCTGCATAACCTGTTCTTTTGCTATTTCATTGTAATCAGACATATTATCAGAAAAATCATTGTTACCAATTATGTTAAGAGGTTCTTGAGATTCGACATTTTCATCATTTTCAGTTTCAATTTCCTCATGTGTTACATGTGTGTGTGGGTGACCATCATTTCCAGTTTCCTCATGTGTTTCACATGTAGGACTAGGACAATCTTGGTTAGTAGCACTAACGGTCAGTTCAGATTGTGAGGAAGTAAATGAGTCACCTTGGGTATTGTGATGAACTTCGCTTTCGGATGAGGTAGACACGGGAACCATTTCAGCCAATTCAGTGGATCAATATGTTCCATCTCCCCCTGACCACTGGGTTGGCAGGTATAGAAATATTCGGTTTCAAGGAAGTCACAGTCGAGGGTAGTGTACATATGTCGACGTTTTGGGCTATAACATCGATATCCCTTTTGGTCAATTCCATAACCTACGAAGACACATTTTTCTGCACATGGGCCTAGTTTACCTCGAGCATGTTTAGGTATATGAGGATAAACAGTGCATCCAAACACACGTGGTTGAAGAGTAAGAGGAGGAGGAATTTTGGTAAACTCGGATAGGGCTTGGATAGGGGTTTTTAAATTGAGAGCTTTGGTAGGAAGCCGATTGATTAAATATGTAGCAGTAGCAGCAGCTTCTGGCCAGAAAGATGTGGGAACACGGGACTCAATTAAGAAGGCCCGAGTTATTTCTAAGAGAATGCGGTTTTTTCGTTCAACGGTGCCATTTTGTTCGGGGGTGTAGGGACAAGTTTTTTGATGAATTATCCCTTTGTTTTGACAGAATTCCTTCATAGATTCGTTTACAAATTCCCCTCCATTGTCGGAACGAAGGATTTGAATATTGGTTTTAAACTGAGTTAGTATCATGTTATAAAAAATAGTGAATTTTTCAAAGACCTCCGATTTATGTTTTAAAAAATAAATCCATGTCATTCGAGTGCAATCATCAATAAACAAAACAAAAAAACAAAAGTTTTGTCCCCCATTAACCTCTGCGGGACCCCACACATCAGAATGGATTAGAGAAAAAGGAGCTTCAACCCGAGTATTATTTAAATTATACGTATGTCTATGGCTCTTAGCCAGAACACAAGTTTCACAATCCAAAGTTTTATTAGACGGAAAAAGTTTTGGAAATAAAAGATGAAGATATCCGATAGAGGGGTGTCCTAATCTCCTATGCCACAGCCAAGCTTCTCTATTTGTAGTCCCATGCGCTAGCATCACATTTCCTGTTTGAGTCACTTCTTCCACATAGTACAATCCGGACCTTTCAGTGCCACGCCCAATGATCATTCCTGTCCTAATATCTTGGAGGATACAGAAGGTTGGATGCATCAAGACGGTGCAATTTAACTCTTTTGTAACGTGACTGATGGATAACAGTTTATGTGACAAGGACGGGACATAGAGACAGTTTGAGAGTTTTAAGGTAGGGGATATTTCAATAGTCCCTCCTCCTTTAACAGGAACAACCCCTCCATTAGCGGTTTTAATGTGGTTGATTCTTGGTTTATTTTTTGAAATTATATCAGACAAATCATAAGTCATGGTGTCAGTCGCACCACAGTCAAATATCCACGAATCCGAGCTTTCACTAGTTTGGGCTATATTAGCTTGTGATTTTGAACAGTCCCCCCTTTTTTTAAAAGACTTAATTTTTATATTTTTATTTTTTAACCTGATATAATTTTTAGTTTTAAGAAACTTGGTTTTAATATTTCTATTTCTTAAACGAATACAGTTTTTGGTTTTATTATTAAGTTACCTTTTTGTTTTTTGACAAATGAAAAGGCTTCAAGATTCTTTTGGCCTGTATCATCAGCTTTAGTTTTTTTTAGGGGGGCTCCAACCAAGTCTAACAAATGAAAAAAGTTTGAGTTTGTAAAAGAAGGATCTGAGATTATTCTCTCAGATCCGTTACCTCCTTTTCCACTCTCTTGTTCTCCGGCAAAGTCCACCCCATCGAGTGATTCGATCATCAACTTCTCGTCTTGTCTTGAGGAGCGATGGTCCGAGGTAAGGGGTGTGGCGGTTCCGGTGTCGTTTGCTTTATCACGTGAGTCGAAGATTTGAACTTTGTCTTTACCACTGTTGTATGTGGTTTCGAGTGCATCCCAGACAGCTTTAGCAGTGGGAAACTCGGTAAGATTGTTTGCAATCACCGGTTCAATATTTTGTATTAGCCAAGAAAAAACTACGAGGTCGTCTTGTTCCCACTGCTCATACCGGTCATCTGTTGGTCTGGGCGGTGTTGGGTTTCTTGACAAATGACCAAGAAGTGATTTCGACTTTCCACCGATGGCTACTCGGATCATCCGAGCCGATAAAGCGTAGTTTTGGTTGTTTAATTTGAGACTAATTTTCAAACTATTCGAGAGGTTGTATTTGGGATTTTGGTTTTGGGATTGGATTTCGTTGAGAAGATTGACTAATTGAATCGAGAGATCATTATTGTTTTGATTGGCTAAGCCGTTGTCAGAAGACATGGTGGCTTTGGCTTTGGGAGGAATCAAAGGTAAATGAGCAGTTGATAAATCGATCTAAGAACGATCACTGCTCTGATACCATATTGTAGGTTGAAATCAGAGAATAATATTTTTGTTATATTGATTGATATATAGAAAATACAAGAATGGCTTTAATTTATAGAATACACAAAATATTAAATAAGGAAGAGATTGCATCCAACGGCTAGTTGATTTCTTGTTTCCTTAGATACTTTCTAACAGAAACTAGACACTGGTCATATAGTATCGGTAATTAATAAGTTACATTTGATGAGGAGTCTTATAATATAACAATAATAATCATAATTTAGAAAAAAGAAAAAAAAGTTGTAGTTATCAATATTAGATTTTGGGTGATTTCAAAATATGCAGACTTTAACATCAATTATAGTTTATTTGAAATAGATTACTGTTTTTTGTTTCTTTGCAACTGTCAATAAAAATTTGATTATTCCTTTATGGCCACACCTAAATATCATATAATCATAAACATAATTAGATTGCCCAGATACTAGGAAGTGATTATTGTGACTTGCAGTTGAAATGATCAGATGTTTACTTTCAAATCGCACATCCAAACACCCTTGTAGAAACAAACTGATATTGATCTTGGCTTTATGTGTTATAACTCTTTTGATATGAAAGGGCGCTACAATCTTCGGATGTCTTCTGTTATATCAATGAGGAAAAGGCGCACAGGTTGAAGCATATTTTTATGAAAACTACAGAAGTAATAACAACAGGAGCGGTTCTTCACTAGGGCCTGACCGGGGCTCGGCCCACCCAATTTTTTCGTTTCGTAGCGTAAATTTTACTGAAAATTTTTATATGTATTGAGTGATCGGCCGTACCAGATTAAGCCCGGCCCTATCAGATATTTCGTTCAAGATCCGCCATTGAATAACAATATGTCATACTTTCATTCATTGTACTGCTTTAGTTAGAAGCCATGCAAAAGTTGTGGCATATGACTAGTTAGTATTTCCGGTTTTTAAGAAGTTATGTAATATTTGTTGATATAATTCAGGCTCAATATTATATTTTTTCTAAAATACCATGGGTAACATATTATCTATATCTGTTATTCACCTAGAATACGTTTATCAAAGAATTAGCAATAGAATTACAGACTTACAAAAAATCGAATGAATCAAATGTCTCTTTTTTACCACCGTAGCCTAAATCTCAAACAGATAGTCGCCATTCTTTTGCTGCCAAAACCAAGTCGCTATTGATCACCTCATGCCGTTCATCTTCCTCTGCCTTGTCCACCGATTGTAGCCGCCTTAGTGCCACCGCCGCCATTATCAAATCACTCTCTGCCTGCTTGTCCACCGATTGTAGCCGCTCTTTCTCCATCAAAACCAAAGCCTTTTCCAGCCTATGCCGCCTCATGTGCCCACCCAACGCCTGTCCAGTCTCAAACTCTTTCTTGCACGTTTTACATCGATGCAACCCCACAGGCTTGTGAACCACCATGCCAAGAGTTAATGCGCATGCATCATTACTACTTTCGTCGCCCAATTTAATCTTTTTATGGATTCCCTGGTGCCCTCCGAGCGCTTGAAAAGTTTCGAATCTCTTTTTGCATGTTTTGCATTCGTACCCGCTTAGATGACTCTCGTTTCTGCTCCGTTCTTTGTCTCTGTGGCCATAGTTGTAGACTGCATTGTTGTCTGTGTTTTGTGTAGTTGTGTTTGTATGTATGTGTGTGTGTGTGTGTGTGTGTGTGTTGGATGAACAAGGAAGTAGTAGTACGTATTTATAATGAGGGTTTGAATTAGGAATTAGGAAACTAATTAAAGATTGATACGGATTAAGATACGTAGAAGATTATGGAAATAGGAAAAAAGCGTTTGAATTAGGAAACAAATTAAAAATTGATACGGATTACGGTTTCTTAGGTCGCAAGGAATCATCCTAACGATACATGTTTCAGTTAGGATAATTTAATTGTTGATTGATTGTTAGAATAATTAATTGTTGTTCCGAGTTTTTCGCGGAGTTATTTAATAAGCTACATGTAGTTATTAGAAAATAATTATTTTATAAAACTCAAATGCATTGTACAAAAGATGAGTGTAGCCGCGTAGGTTTCACCTCAACATGTTTGATTATTTAAATTTAAAAAAAAATAAAAAAATCCGTTGTTTAAAAGACTATGTTTCTCACATTGTTAACTGAATTTGAAACTTGAAAGTGTAGATTTTAGATTATGCTTGGATAGTTGCATCATGATTTAGATTTGTGATTTTTTGCCCCCACGGCCCCACCTCGTACACTTGCGCTCACACACAAGCCTTTAGGCTGTGGGGAGTGTGTGGGAGATGGGTGTAATGGACGAGACCATTTTTAAAGGGTGAAAATTATGGGGAGTGGAATGCGGAAGAATTATTATTATTATTATTATTATTATTATTATTATTATTATTATTATTATTATTATACTAGATTATATCCCGGGTTAAGAAATCTAATTTGAAATATCAATTTTACATCTGAAATAGACTGATGTGTTTTTACAGTTACATGCAGGAAAGCTTCGGGTAGCACTTAACCTAAAACAATTAACAATGTATCTCCAATGTTAGTGCATAACCTTAAACAATGTATAACTCTAATATTAAAACCTAACCTAAAACAATGTACAACTCCAATGCTAACACATGTTGTAAATAAAATTCATATTTACTGATTTGAACATAACTAATGACTTGCCTATACATGATTAATTAATAACCTGAACACTTTGTGGTTTTTTCTGTACGAACAAAACTACACAAAAAAATAGTCGTTTTTTTCTCAGTTTTTTCATATAGCACTATGGTACCCATTGGAAAGATAATAAAACGCTCGTTAATTTGGTGAAATTTTTTTCTTTAAAAAATCTCGTATATAAAAGATATTAACGTTTAAAAGTTATGGGAGGAAACATTAAAGATAAAAATCTAATTTTGTTTTTAAATTTTAAATTATTATTTTCCTAAAATAAAGCTCTTGCCACATGGGATAACACATGGCACACTCAATGAAAAGAATACCCTCTTTGAATGCTATGTCATTAAAATGGCTTTGGTTTATTATATGTATAGATTTCACTAAATGTAATGAAATTGTAATAAAGATTCTCTTCCGTATGTTGTTCAAATCTATAAACTCACCGTTCAAAAAAAATTACAATTTCTTGTTTTACTCAAACGACCAACATAAGAAATGGAATCTATATTCGAATTACCATAAATTTATCCTATTATTAAGTAGAAGATATAATTTCCCAACACTAGGTTTTCAAGTTTATTCAAATTCTAAAACACCCCCCACTTTATCAATAGTTGTTTAAACAACACCCCAAATCCATATACAAAATCCTCACCACCACCAAATCCCTAGTTAGCATAAACCAGTAATGGCATTCTCTCTCACACAATTCCCTCTCCCTCCTATAACAAAACCCATAAATCAACCAAAACTCTCAACACCATTCACCACCACCACCGTTAAAATCAGAACCAGCAACCACCGTCTCACCGTCATACGCAACGCCACAGACGAACAACAACAACAGAACCCCACCACAGCAGAATCAGAAACCAAGCAACAACAACCACAACCGTCAGATGAGGAGTTATCTGAACTGGGTGCAGAGATAAAGAAGGCGATGATGGATAGAGATAATAATAATAATAATATTAACAAGGATGAGGGTGTATTGAATGGAGTATTGGAGGAGATTGGACGGATTGAGTGGCCGGCGTTTAATAAGGTGGTGGGACCACTGGGGTTGTGTTGGGGGTTATTGCTGGGTCGAGTGTCGTTTTGCTTACTGTTAATGCCGTTTTGGCTGAGCTTTCTGATCGGGTTTTTGCTGGTCGTGGTGTTCAGGATTTTTTTGGCTGATGATGATGATGATAAGGGTGGGATTGGGTGCGTGGAGGTGTATCTGGTTAATGTGGTCTGCGGGGTTTTTTTTTTTTTTTTTACGTTAGTATAGTCTATTTCATGTTTTACTTTATTTTGTGTTATAAAGAAATGAAACATGATTTTATTTTCATTTTATTTTATAAACTTTTATAGATTTATGAACTTATGGTATAGACTTTTTGATGGTTTGTATAATAAAATGATTATTAAATGATTCGCCTTTTGGTGTAATTAATTTTAGGGGTGTAAACAAACTGAGCCACGTCTGGTTCATATGCTACTCAAGCTCAGCTCGTGACTCGTTAGCCTGAGTCATGCACTACTAAAGCTTGATTCGAGCCTTTGTTTTGGGGTTTGAGCTCCCGCTCGTATACAGAAATTGAAGCTTGAAATCAACTTGAGCTGACTCAAGCTAATTTGAGAAAACCTTAAACAAGTCAAAGCTCAACTCGAGCTTGTCTATAGTACCTTACCCGAATCAAAACTCAGATTAAGCTAACCTAGGTATTACTTAAGTAGTACATATAAGATCTGAAAAGAGTCTTAAGTTAAAAACTAAAAAAACTCTAAGTCTCGTTAGCCTAAGCGATCTTCTTATTCAACTCTCAATATTGGGCCCGATAACTAAATGAGCTCTGTTTGAGGCTAAGGCTCGGCTCAAGCTCGACAAGCATAACTTGTTTTGAGCTTTTTATCAATTTGCTCTCGAGTAGCTGATAAACGCTCGGTTTGTTTGCACCCTTTGTACTTAATTACAAAACCATGCTTCTGCTGTCGGTATTCGCCTAAAGTTTCTGAGGGTATCAACTCTGTATTGATATCAAAAGTCCAAACAATCACAATATTCTGATTTACTAGGAACATAAGCTAAAATCGCAGCTCACATTAAAACCGACCATTTGTTAAGCCGCAAAATCTTACTATCATAAAGCTAGCTCCTGAGTTCAAATTCAAAACATCGAAAATAACAACTAAACCCCCCCCCCCCCCCCCAACCGCTACTAATCTTACAAATCTTCAGATCATCTTCTTGTTCATTGTTTACCAAAATGCACGGTGACCTGAACGAAATCAATTCAACGAACACAAAACATTACGCATTAGCAGGACCCACAAGAACACCCTGTGCAGATCCTTCTTTCTTGCTATTATCATCCACAGATTCGCTGTCATTTTTCCTAATCCGAATCTTGTACTTAGTTTCAAAATCGGTCAACTCTTTCTTCTTCCTCTCCAAAGCTTCATTAAGTCGAGCGATCACCACTTCAATTCCTTCCTTATTTTGTTGAACAGCTGGCAAAACTTCCTGGATCGTTCTTTCAACGAGCACGCCACCAATCATTCTGTAGCAACGCCTTGTAAGGTCGAGTGGCTGTATGGCGTTAATGACCAATGAGTGTTCACTTGCTTCCATCTCGAGTTCTGTGATTTTGGAGTAAATTTGATTCATTTCGGCTCTTATGCTGCCATACTTGGCTGCAACTTCTTGCTCGTTTATCGGTTCCTTGTGTTCACTTCCAGACATGCCAGCCATGATACTGAAGTTATAAAATACATATTAAATGTCAAAAGTATAATAAAGTGTGGCACCGAAGAATAAAACTAATTGTAGCATCTAGAGGTTGCAATTCAGTACATACTTGAGTCATTGTTCACCTAAAACGGGTCAAAATGGGTAAACTTTAAAACGGGTCAAACTCGGTTTTAAAAGGCGCGTTTAAGGCTTGAGGAGCTTAAGGCGGCGCCAGGGTCAAAATTTGGGTACGTGAGAGGCTGGTATAAACAACCAAAGGGATGAAATTATGAAAGGCTTACTTGATAAAACGGCTGATATGTAAAACAGATAAGAGGGTGCAGTTTCCGGTTGTAAATAGAGCAACGTCTCGCGTACGTTATGTGTGCGCTTCAAAGCACGTCACACTTTTTTAAACCAAGGATTAATTGGGTAACCTTTAAAACGGGCTAGAAATATACATGCAATGAGTTAAACAGGTCGAAAGTCACCCAAATTGTATTTAAATGCTTACAAGTTACAACCTTTTATAAATTGTTTTATTCCAAAAGTGGATTATTGTTTTAAATGGTGTAACTTTTGTATTTTGATATATAATACTTTATTTATTGTATTAAGATAAAAGTAAAAGGATGAAAAAACGGTGGCGAGTCAACCCTAACTGATGGGACCTGTTTTGCCCTGTTGGCTGTTACCTGACCCAAATCAACATGCCTATGTTGCCACCTTTATATTTAATGTTCAGGTCAAAGTGTCAAACAACTCAAGCAGTTCAGAAAAGAACTAAAGAAACATAAACCTAAATGAGGTGGACAGCTAACAAATATAATTTGGATTTTGAATCTAAAATTACCAGAAAGAGAAATTCAAATTGGGTTTTTAGTTGGTTGAATATTCTACAATGTGCGTTATAACGAGGAGATCATATATAATATATTGAGTTGTTCACTTAAATTATAAAATCTCCCCTAACCATGCGTAACTCTTTAACATATTGACCAGAAAAAACACATAAGGTTCCATCAACTTATTCTCGGTTCTTTCCAACATAAAGATAGGTGACAGCTCTACCCTATTAAGATGTTTTGGATAGAAAGTTCCCTTTTAACTTTTGTTGGGTTAAAAAATTGCTCTTTTTAACTATAAATAAGCTATCAGATAGACTGCATATAAAAATGGATAACGACACAGCTTAGGAAATCACTTACTGTAAGAAAACGCAAGCTTATTCCATGAAACATACAAGCACCAAACATATAGTTAATGTTGAAACATCAATCCACAATCCACATGAAAACACCAAATATGACGAAAAGCGGAATTAGTTTTTCAACAGAGTGCAATCATGTCACATAATGTAACAAAGAGAAATTCCCCAAAACCAGACTACTAAATACTACTAGATAGCCTAGAGTGACCTCTACACTACAGATACCCATGACTAACTTAACCAATGCAGCAGCAATGAGGCGTATAGATCATAGATGCAATGCTTGTCTTTTTTAATCACGTTCTAGGTAAAAGCAATTTATGTATCATGTGAAGCTTAAAGAATAAAAATTCACCCAAAAACCTTGTTTATCATAAAAACTCATCCATCCTAAACGAAGTTACAGACTTACAGTACGACTTAAGAAAAAGATAACGCTTAGAAAACCACGACTTACTATGACTCTATGTAACAACTTCTACAAGTTGAGGTTTTGATGTCCATTATTGAATTAGAGTATCAACAAATGCGACCAAACTACGTCTTTCACAACATAATGTCCAGATTCCAGCATTAGGACTACCATGGATCAAGCACTCAGGCCCTAAAAATAACTTCAGGTCCCGCAAAAAAAAAATGTCAACGGATCAACAGAGTTTTCAACTGTTATTCTCTTTATCGTTATCCTTTCTTGGTCTAACAACATGAAGCAACCCCACTCCCTAAAAACTATAAAGTGGATGTCGGGTTGGTTTTTAGTTTTTTTTACCACAAACATGGATAAGAATAAAGAAACATGTGTTTAGCACTTCTGTATATTCTATAAACTATAAAGCATACATAGTGCATACTATATTACATCCATCAAAAAGGAACCATGGATTTCATTTTTTAAAGTAATAAGCTGTATGCAGGGATGTGAACAGTGTGGAAGCAAAGATTGCAATATCTCAGATCAAATTCGAAATCTGATAACCACATCCCATCCAAAGAATGAAAAACTTCAAAATCTTCCTCCAATATGTACGTTAAAATCTCTATTATCAAGGCTCACTAGGGCTATTCACGAGCTGAACCGAGCGGACCTTTGCTTGTGCTTGGCTCATTTACAACCGAGCGGAAAATCAGGCGAGCATTTTCCGAGCAAATTCCAAGCGAGTGGCGAGCGAGCACCGAGCGATTTGAACAGCCCTAAGGCTCACCCAGGTGCGCGCCTAGGTGCACTCTTCACTTCGATTCAAAAGCCACACTTTCAGTCCATCAGGCGCATTTTTCAGGCCAAGTACCGTCCAAAAATCATTTGAACATGTCTGAAACAATTATACAAGTCCGAAACAAACCTGAAATAAACCTAAAACAACTACACTAGCCCTAAACAAGCCTAAAACCCCTAAAAGTTATATTATACTATGTGTCTCGCTTATAAAAGCCATCGTTTTCTAAGCGCCTTGCGCTGAGGCCCAAGGTTCACCCTTTGCGTCTTCGACAACTATAGTAAATATAAATACAATATCTAAGAACCAAATTGGAGCATTCAAATAAACTATAAAAAACCCAAATGTAACAAATTAATAATCAAAAAATTGGAACTTCATAAACAACTACAAAAAGATAAGCATTTCAAGTGACAAATAGCACGCGCCCAACAACGATATGAAAAATATTATTTTTGTGTAAAAAAGTTGAATTTTGAATCAAACTTGGGCAGCACTTTAGTTTGCATATGATTAATTGTTGTAAGAAAGAATAAGTAAAGAAAGAAAGACGAAAACAACTTACTGCTACTTTGATGGCTTAGGCGATCGACGTTCCAGAAACGAAGTCCGATTTGGGAAACCTAATTTGTCACAAGTCTTAACATTTGTTAATGATAATCCAAAGTAGATGTCAACAAACAAAATAAGGATGGCGGTGCGTGGGTCGGTTTGGTTTGGTTTGGTTTTATTATCAACCATAATCATACCTTTTTTTTTACCGACCAAACCCACCGAGCGACCCCTAGTGGCAAAGACAGGGGCACAGCCTGGCCCACCCCAAATCCGATGGTTGATTATCCTAGTGCGGGAAACCCCAAGGCTCGAACTTGAGACCTGTGGGGCAAACCCTCACACCTCCACCACTCCGTTGTGGCTTCATTGGCCATAATCATACCTCTTAATTTTGATTATGGGATTTCGCCCGTTTCGGTTATGGTTATTCGGTTATTAATAAAAAAAATTTAACTAAAACTAACTTTTGGCTAAAGTTCAAAAATTGAAAGTTAGTGGGTCTACAAAATAAAAAATGGAATTTACCATGTTGGAATTATCTTGTTTTTTATTAGACAACCAAAACTATACTTTTGGTTAAACTACTGGGTCTACAAAATAAAAACGGACCCATATTGTGTCTGATGAACTATTCCAACTAGAGATAAAAACGCGAAGTGGGATTGTGGGGTGATCGTGCAATAGGGATGGACGGTTTCAGTTTTCGATTTATTAAGAGATATAGGGAGTTCATTGGTCCGGAGATGATTAAAGCGGTGCAATCCTTTCTGATTCTTAGTCTGCATTCTTAAGTAAGCGCTACATCATTGATTGGCCATTAATTATGAATGAGATAATGGCTTGGGTGAAGAAGAAAAAGAGAAGTTGATGCTTAAAATCGATTTTGAAAAGGGGTATGACAATATCAACTTGGCTTTCCTTGATCAAATGAATTTTCTAGGTTAGTTGGAAAGTGGGTTATGGTAGTTTTTATTATCGACCAAATCATTTAAAATACTATTGACGTCGGCCCTCCAAAACCGTTTTTAGTTTGAACTCATATGTCCGATCAAGAAATTAAGCGATCTCAGTCGTATAAATTAGACGGTTATTGTTTTCATCAACGGTTGTGCTATAACCGTTCCCGCCCTTTTTTCACACTATAACCGTTCCCTCTCAATTTTACCTTTCAAAAATTTTAATGACTGTTCCCTCCCAATTTGTGTTCCCCCAAAATATATCCTCCCCTTATATATACCTCAATCCCCATCTATTAGTCCTTTCACTTTCCTTTTGCTCTCCCTTACACTATGTTCCAAATTTTCATTAAAGGAGAGAAGAGAAAGGATTTGAAAGGAAATTGAGAAAATTAGTGTTCCAGAGTTTTTTATGAAGATAAAGGAAGGGGAGGGGAAGGAACATGAGGGGTTTTAAGCTTCAAATCTTTCCTTCCAAATTAGAAGGATTTGAAGTGAAGAGAATAGATGCAATCATGTTAATATTTCAATTCCATATTTCCTCATCAAATAAATTGGCTTACTCAAATTATGTTGTTTTTAATGATTAGGAGGTTTGGAGGCATCCTACTATAGTGATCTTTTATGTTGGTTATAACTATCACATATAATTTTCCTCCTTTTATGTTAATTTTACATAAGAGGTATAATAGTAAAATTGTAATCTTCCTTTCTTTTCCTCTCAACTCGAGAACACGCAAAATGTTTAATTTCCTTTCTTTTCCTTTCCATTATACTCAGGAACACAAAAATATTTTCTTTTCTTTCCTTTCCTTTCCTTTCCTTTCCTTTCCTTTCCTTCCTAATTCTCATTTCTTTCTCTTCCTTCCTTTAATGAATCTCTGGAACACAGTGTTAATCCACACAGATCATGAATGTGTTGACATCGCCAATTTTACGTATGCTTTCAAATCCTCTGTTTCTGATACAACCCAATTCGATTCTCATTCTCACATCCTTTCTCGTGAATCCATGAAATTGCTCATCAAACTCGATCATCTATTGGTATTATGGATAAGAAATGATTTCATCTGGTTATTTGTTTTTTTTATTTATTTGTTTTTATTCTGTTTGTTCTTTGATTTCATAAGGTTATACGATTTATGGGTTCTTGATTTGGGATCAACCATTTAGAAATCAGTTTATTTAAACCTAAACAACTAAACACAATGACCAAAAATCAAAGACAAACCTTATATCTTTCCCATTGCCCTAATTTTTCCATTTAATCATCTTCCTTTTTTGCAGCGCATATCTTATTTGTATATTTTCGTTACAGTGCACAGGTTATTAAGCTATTTTATTACCCTGATAATGGTTTTCAGGTAAATAATCTATCATTTGTATTAGGGCATGTTTGGTAGCCACTTAATGAGGCTCTGAACCATTCAGCTCTGAATGGTTCAGCATTCAGACTGTTTGTTTCAACCTAAAAAAAGGCTTTGAATGGAATGATTAAGAGCTGAATCATTCAGACTTGGTGCATAGCTGAATCATTCAGCACTTAATCATTCAGAGTCTCTTAACCATTCGGACCTCTTAATGATTCAACACTTAATCAACCAAACAGCCCCTTAGTATGGCTGCTTGATGGGGACATAACTGTAACCAAACGTGATTCTCTGTATTCACTGTTATCTCCAATATATAACAATAATACATGGGAAATATAAGGAAACTATTGAAAGCTAATCAATCCTAATTAATAAGAGATATCTCCCCAATACAAGGAATATACACATTTAATATATATATATATATATATATTGTTAACAGGCCCCTGTAGTTGGAGCCGTAGCCGGACGTAGGCACAAACTGGAGCGAAATCTGGTGAAGATGTAACGTTTTTGGGGCGAAAACGAAGAGAAATTGAAAATGTGTTGGGTTAGAAGGGAGACAATAACTACTCCTCGATTCTAGGATTTTCCATGGGTTACTTAGGAACCTTTTAGGGACTTGTTTATCTTTTCAAGTTGGAGAAAGATAAATCTTGTTTGGTTATAAATTGTTATGATTGGATCGAGCAGAACATCTCATGGAAATGGAGATGGAAGAGGGAGAATTTTAATGATACTGAAAATATGGAGCTGGAGGGTTGTACAAATCTGCTACAAGTTTCAACGCCTCAAAGGCCCGATTAGTGGGTTTGGTCTAATGATGCGAATGGTAACTTTTCGGTGGCGTCTACGAAGAAAATCTTGTTCAATGCTTCATTTGAGTCGGCTTAGTTTGTTATGGAATGGAATACTTAGATCCTGAAAAAAGATTAATGTTTTTACTTGGAAAGAGAAAATGGACCGTCTTCCAACTCGTGTGGCTGTAGGAAAGAGAAATATTGACACGAGTCTGATGGAGTGCATTTTCTGTGGTGAATCCAATGAGACTAGCTGTAACACCCCAACCGATGGCGGAATCATCGAGGTGTCACGTAGTGACGATGGTTCAAAAGCACATGGACTAAATGTAAATATAATTATCAAACAATTCCATTATTCGAACCAAAATGCGAATTGTCTTAGGGTAATACAGAACATAATAAACAAAGTTCAATTTTTTATTAAAGCACTAGGTCCAACACCTAAGCGTGAATAACAAAACTTGATCAAACTGCACCTGAAACATGTACAAAATATTTTGTCAACACATATAATGTATTGGTGAGCATATCTATTTAGTTCAAATAGTAATTCGTAATTTATGTGCTATGATATTGTAATATGTAAAAGGGTCGAAATCAAGCCTCACATCGTTCAGCAAGCGTTCATACATCGTTCAATAAAAACCATAACAATGACCAAGGACTTAAATCGTTCACGTAAGTCAATCAAGGGATAACTCGTAGTACTACTCATTGTTAGGTGCGACCCAAAGGTTAATGACTTTGACAAATCGTTCATACAATTCACACAAGACATATCAAAAAGCACATTGCTTTGTAAAAACATACGTAACTTTAATAATAATGGTACATGAATCACCCCAAAAGAGTAAGTAGTAAAAAGGGGAAAGATATACTCACGGTGTGCGTAGGGATTTGATCCTACCGAACGATGAGTGTTTAAATAATAAAGATCCCAACGATTTAACCTAAAAGAATAATAATTTATAATAGAGTGAATCTTAAATCTAAGGTATCGAGGATTAGGTACTTAAGGTTTATAAAATTTGGGGATTTTAGGCTTTTTGAATTAACCCTAATTTGTTTTAATTAAACAAATACGAATAAAAGTAAAAAAAATAATAATAACCAAATAAATATAAAAATTTTAAGTCAAGTTTATTCTGATATGTATAAAATATATTCCAGAATTTTTAAACTCAAACTCATTTTGATATTCTAGTAATTTATATTGATTTATTATTATTAATAATGAAATAATTAGGAAATAAATACAAATAAAATGCAAAAATATTATTTTCATTTTTGAACAGTGGTTTAGATATGTTATAAGTGAGAAATAATTTTATAAATTATTTTCCATCTTATTTTTAATTAAAACAGAATTTAATTGAATTAAATCAATTAAATCTACATAAATTGTAAAAACGGGTAAAAAACATATTTTTACAGCAAATAAACTTTTTATAAGGTTTTATATGGTTAGGAATAACTTCACAAAATTTTTGGTGTTAAAATGATTAAAAATGAATTTTTTTTTATGAATTAATTATGATTTAATCAAAATAAATATTTTTTTTCATTTAATAATTCATAATTACGAAATAAACCAAGTTACATCTGGATAATGGGTAAGCGAGCAACAAGCTGCGCCGCTATCCCCTTTTGAATCGCAAAGCCTATTCTACTAAATACAAACCCTTGGTTCCTCGGGCTTTGCGAATCACTGTGGACCACCTTCTGCACCCGCTCCAAAAAGCGAACTGCCTCAGGGGCTAAGGATCCAAAAGTATCGAAGGCAAACGGAATGAACACATGTTGATTCTCTAGACATGCTGCCTCGTGCTTAGCAACCTTCCTAGCTTCCGCCTTCAAAACCGCCTGTCCCGGAACGAATCCACTATCTCTCAGCCCCACCAGTGGGGACACCCCAGTGAGGTCAACACACGCGTGCTTACCCCCCGACCAGTCAAACACAAGGACGTCCGCAGGACGCAGGGTAGATCTTCCCTCTCGTGGGTCAGTCAGAAAATTAACAGGGGCTTCTTTCTTGGCTGAGATCCCGGCGCGCCTAAGCACATCCCATAAAACATCTCTAACCCAGTCATGACGATACTTGAACCCCGGCAATTCCTTACAGTGAAGGGCATGCTCGCCAAATCTATCCAAACAGGCTTTTTTACAAATGGGGCAAGAGTCGTCTGGCGGAAAAAGGGGAATCATGAGCCGGTATTTAAGGATGGCTCTGTATTCAACTGCTGACATCCGTTGCCCAAGACCTTCAATGGGCGCAACAGTCAAAAAATCTTGGGCATGAGCACCCTTGAGACAAGCCAAAACTGCCTTTTGACGCGGGGTCATATCGAACCGCTCCTCCATATCATGTGCGTGTTTACCATAAAGAGCACTCGCCAAAGTTTGTTGAGGTTTCTTGGGGGCGGTCTCCTTATCAGTAAAACCGCCTAGATCAAGGTCTGGGAGAGTTGTTCCAATATTACCAAGCGCAAGGGAGTAGTCAGGATCCATCCCCATAACACCAGCGCTTCGCAAGATGTGGTCCTGCAATTTCCACGATTGGGCCCTGGACGCTACAAAAGCATATGCGGAGACGTCCTCCGCCGATATAAGCCCTAAGCCCCCGCAACGCATAGGGAAAGAGGCCAACCTCCACTGGAGGTCCCCAAAATGCGGTCCTCCGCTGACAACAATGTCTTCAACAGCCCCTCGCAGGCCTGCATCAAAGATAGACACAGCCTCTTTGACATGTTCGGGTTGACAAGTCCGGAGCCCAAACACCAATTTAGCAACCCCCATGCACGAGCGCAACAGGAGGAGCTCACTTTGGGGATCCCTTAAGTCCGACAGTCGTTTCATAAGATCAACCGCCCGAAGAGCTCGTCTAGATGCCAAAGACTGAATAAACCTTGCATCCCGACTAACCGCCCCCCGAGGAGTTTAACCCCCCCCTACGGGCCTGCTAATCTCGCTAGGGAATAAACCCGGCAATTTCTTCGAACCATTGCAAGACGGCCAAAAAATCTCCGTTTTCCGAATATTAAGCCTAAGCCCAAGAGATGCCCCCTCTGAACGGATAATGTCCAACGCCCTAGAAACTTCCCCTGCCTTACCAATGATAGTGCCATCGTCCAAGTACCAGGCATGGAAGGGCAAGGAGCAGGCGCCCTGCACACGGAGGATCAGCGGATGGAGAACCAGAGCAAAGAGAAGGGGGCCGAGAGGGTCCCCTTGCTGCACCCCAAAATAAATACATTAAAAATAATAAATAATATTTTTCGAAAAAAATAAAATTACAAACGTAAAATTTTTGGACCAGATTTGCTATTTTTAATAATTAATTGCATTTATTTAAGATATATATATATATATATATATATAAAGAAAAGGGAAAAAGAAAGGCTAAAAAAAAAGAACAAAAAACGGCCAGCCCAGGATTCGATCCCCTGACCAGACCTGTGCATGGTCACGCCCAAACCAACTGGTCTAGGTGTGTGTTTGTTGCTTATAACAGTTTCGAAACCTTTTATACTAAAACCTGCAGAACCAAAATCCCCATTTAAAGCTTTAGAACCCTAATTCACAATCAACTCAATTGAACCTTAATTCGTTGCAGTTAACAAACGAATGTTTAGGGCTTTTAATCCTTGTAAAAAACGAATCAAAAGCATATAAAGTAAAAGGTTATAGTGTACCGAATGATGGTGAACCGTAAGTACCAAGTCGTGAACCAAAGTGCTTCAAATCAGCGTTTTTTATCGATTGAGAGGGAATGGTTGCAGAGGGTTATTGTTATTCGCTAGGGTATGAATGTGTGTGCGAGTTTAATTGAAATATTATGGCCTATAAATGCAAGTTCAAGAAACGACTTTTAGGAAGGTTATAAATGGCTTTTAATCGGTCAATTGACAGCTCAAACATGTATCAATCAAGGATTCGTAAGTATGGAAGGTATATATGATTCATATCTTGAAACCTTGTGATTGAATTTGAAAAATAGGCGCGTTAGAAACACATTTGAAAGTTGGTGTGCAAAGAGGATCATTATAAGTTTAATCTGTGTAAACTAACATCAACAAAACCAAGATGGTGGATTGGTGTTGGTTATGTGTGTTAAGGCTTGACTTGCTGTGCACCCAGGTTGAACCTGGTCAACAACAACTATTTTTTTTTTTAAGTTTTAAACGCGTCCTCAAGTTCCATATTCCTTGAATATCGAACCAATACAACGTATAAAAGGCGTAATTTTTTTTTAAACGCTAGAAATATAACAAACTGTATAAGTAGGTATATATAATTGCGCGATGTAAATAATTAAATGAAAAGGAATAATGAGCTTTTATTATTGATAAAAATATCCAAGATTACAAGTACTGGAAATATCAAACAAGCAAACATGAAGGACTGAAGTTGTACAAATGTGGAAGTAAAAGGTGACGGATGTCACACTAGCGACCATATTCTTACGTCTTACTACTTTTCTTTGGTTATATGGCAATTCATTAGTAATCGGTGTTTCACCTATTTTTGCTTTTTCGGTTAGGTATTTACTTTTGGTGTACTAATTAGCGAATATGTAAGGTCACAAGAGGAAAGTTTAAATTGTAATTTGAATAGGTCCTCCGTCAAAGCTTGACATGGATAGATTGGTGTAATTTTAAATTGTAATTTGATGTTGTGGCTGTTTTGATCTAGGTTTTTGTTAGCTTGTTAATGAAATTTGTCCTTCAAAAACAATTAGTCACTAATATTATTAGAATTTCTAGATACTGATTGGTAACCAAAGTAAAAAAGCAACACCTGAGACTAAGACTGAAACTTCAGCTTTTGAAGGCGGCCCCACGTGTGTGTATGCAATCTGAGTTTAGTGCATACCCAAAATTCCAGGGACCATCTTTTTTTTTTTTTATCGGCGAACAACTATTTGGTAACCATCCTTGCGGGGCGCCGTGTCCAAGAATCGACTACTCGACCTTCAGCAGCCCCCGCCTTCTCCTGATGCGCGGAAACCCGAGCCCCACCCCCCCGAAGGCACGACAGTGTTATAGAACTCGGTAAAACCTCGCCGCCCGTCAGATTCGAACCGGCGCCACCCGTATTCGATCTTCACCCGGATACCAAACCATAATGTTGAAAGTGGGAATTGAACCCTTGATCACCTAAGTGAACATAAGGCCTCTCCACCACTCCACCATTATGGATGGATTCCAGGGACCATCTTAGATATGTACTTTTAAAAGGTGATTGTCACGAAAAAAATATACAATTTATTGTAAAAACCACAACTTAAAAACGATTTTCAAACATTCATAATTAGATCAATTATATATATTCTTATAAGTTATCATTTTTTCGTTTTAATAAAGATAAAGATATATATAACATAATTGCTAGCTAGTTGTTGATAACTTGATATAACTGACGCGGGTTCAACCTCTTATACCAGATGATATCGTCTATGGTGCCAACAAGGAACTAATGGTTGGTTTTTTCGTTATGTGAATGGAAACATTTTTATTGAGGGCATCAATCATGGGACTCCTCTCACTCAAATACATTTAACTGTGAAGTTCTTCTCTCGTCAATGGCTTGTATAACGCGTTGATGATATTAGAAACAATGTGTTCCTTATAGCTTGTTATCACTCATGTTGACAGAACAGAAAGGTATGATATTTGTTCGAGGTGTCACAACAATGCTCTCGTGGAGGCTACTAGAAACCAAACAAACTACAGGTTCTTAAAAAGTTTGACTAAATCCGTAAATTCTAAAAGTAAGATGAGTTGAGCAATTTAATCTATATATGGAACATCCGAGCATATGATTTATGAAACTTCAAAAAAAAAAAAATGTTTGTGAAAGTTGATGTTTTATGATGTCACTGTAAAAGTAGCCGTTCAAAATTTAAAAAGTTAAAACTAGAAAAACGTAAATAAAAAGATTTATGTTTCTTTTTATGAGTTGTTCACAAATTAGTTTTAAAGTTTGAGAAAATTACTCGAATAGTTCATGTGGTTTGCTCGGATTTCATCTTTATTCCTCAATTTTAAAAATTTCAAGTATAGTCCCCAACTTTTGAATTTTTTTAACTCGGATAGTCCTTGGAGTTAACGGAGGTTAGATTATTCAGTTAAGTGGGTGTAAAATTACTAAACTACCCTTATTATTAAAAAAATAAACAGAGTTAATGTGGGACCCACCCATCACCTCCACAAACCACCACCACCCATCCCTACTTTCACCACCACTACCACCGACATCCCAACCACCACAAGGTTCATAGCTGCCCCCTGTATTTAAAAACAATTCCCCCAATCATTCGACTCCCAAAATCCATCTTGCAACCTAGAAACCTTAAGCTTTATGTCCCCGTATTTAAAAAACACACACAATATAATCAATTTTCACTAACCACCACTCCAAACCCCTCATCCTCGTCGCCTACCTAACCACCACTCGAAACCAGCACCTGCACAACCAACGGTCACCGTCACAATACGAGCCACCACCACCATCCATAGCAGCCACCTAACCCCTCACCGACCCGAAACAAGCGTCACATCACATCCACCACGAAAACCACTACCATCGGACCTGTATCTCCCTTCTCGACCACCATGACCACGTCACAACCATTTTTGGGGCTTTTAATGTTGCACTGCCACCATCGAGCTTGATGGTGGCCGATCGTTTCTGTACCAGAGAAGGGGAGAAAGTCGTTTTAATTTTTCAAAAGGGTCGTTTCTGTACCAGAGAGGAATTTTGCATAAAGTTTATAAATTTTTAATCTTTAATGAGTCTTGGTGGTAGATCTGATGTAATTGGATGAAAATATGGTCTATTTGATGGTTTTAATTTTTCAGGAGGAGTTACGTGGTAGTGGTGGTGGTGGTTTCTTATTGTGGTGGTGGTTGTTTATGTGGAGGCGGTGACGGAGACCGGAGATGGTTGAGGTGTTGGTGATTTGTGGAGGTGATGGGTGGGGAAGATGAAGTGGGTGGTGGCTGTGGTGGTTGGGATGTCGGTGGTAGTGGTGGTGGTTTGAGGAGGTGCTGGTGGTGGTGGTTTGTAAAGGTGATGAGTGAGGAAGATGAAGTGAAGAAGAAGTAGGTGGGGCTCACATAATTTTTAATTATTTTTTTAATAACAAGGGTAGTTTAATAATTTCATACTCACTTAACTGATTAATCTAACCTCCGTTAACTCCAGGGACTATCCGAGTTAAAAAAAATCAAAAGTTGGGGACTATACCTGTATTTTTTAAAAGTTGAGGACTAAAGGTGAAATCTGAACAAGCCACAGGGACTATTCGAGCAAATTTCTCTTTAAAGTTCTCTAGAAATATTCTTGGCAATTTACTGCAAAATCGAAAAAATTACAAAATACGTAGATAAAAAGAAGTTCCAAAACTCTAGGCAGTGCCGGAGCTTGAATTTTTTTTTCCGGAGGGGCTGAAAGTCACGGAACCTTAAAACGAATGGGGTTAGACTCAATATATAAAAAAAAAATCAGACAAAAGACCGTAAATTTACACTACTAAAAAAATGGTGGGGGTCGGACACCTCCCCGCCCCTTAAAAGCTTCGCCCTTGACTCTAGGAATGACCGATGCCAGTTAGGAAATTACAAAGGTGTATTGGATTTTAATAATCCCAAGTTTCAACCATTGGCCGATAATAATCCCTACTTCAAAAATTCCCAATAATAATCCCAACTTTTGAACATTTGGCATGTGGTAAACCTTTTTTAACAGATGACTAACTGGGTTAGTTTGTGCTGACGTGGCATCTGACTAGGCATGCTAACGTAGAACAGATGCCGATGTTGCAGCTGACTTGGCACGATGACTTTTTTTTAACTACAAATCCCCAAAATGCTTCTTCATACAGCAGCAACATCTTCATCCCTCCATCATCAAAGCAACATCGATCATCATCATCATCCCTCCATACAGCAGCAACATCTTTAAATCTTTGTCCACCCACGCGCCTCCTGAGCAACACCACTCCACGCGCCAGCGTCATCAACAACCAAACCATAACCAGTAACAGCTATCCCCACCATATACGATGTATCTGAATCCGAATACGATGACCCACATACCTCCTCGTTACCATTGATAGTAATGTACGACGCTGCTATTTGAAAAGTCAACGGGTGCTAGCTAGGATCGTCGATAATCTTCACCTTCATTAGGTACGTGTTCTCTGAAGAAGCTTCCAGAACGATAGTTGAGAGGATTATCCACGTCATCAAGATTACGATAGATCCGGCAAGCATCCTCATCCTCATCATCATCATCATCATCATCGTAGCTATTCAGGGGCTTTTATGTATGATGATGTTAGGGTTCTGTGTATATATAATATAAAAGGGGCTTTTTATGTTGAGATGATGGTGGTTGAATAAAGGAATGAACGAAAGGGTTGTTGGGATTTAAATGGGATGTAGTTTTAATGGAGGGAGGTTAAACAGAGATCTGTTGAAGGAAGGAAGGAACGAAAGGGTTGTTAGGATATGTGTGCAGGGTATTCATTTGAATGGGATGTGAAATAACAATGATATTAATATAAAATGCCAAGTCATAATAAGTTGTACACGTCATCGTGCCTAGTCAGCTGTCACGTCAGCACAAACTAACCCAGTTAGTCATCAGTTAAAAAAGGTTTACCACAGGCCAATGTTCGAAAGTTGGGATTATTATTGGGAATTTTTGAAGTAGGGACTATTATCGGCCAATGTAGGAAACTTTGGATTATTAAAATCCAATACCCCAATTACAAAAGAAGGTAATTTTAATTGGTAAAAACTTGATTAGTCATACATAATTATTAAAAAAATAATTGTTATGATTAAATTTAAGAGTGTAAAACGGCAAAAGTTAGGGCTGAAAAGGAAACAAAAGTTCAGCAAACAGTTCGTGAACTGTTCAATAGGAAGTTTGTTTAGTAAATGAACAAACATAAACAAGAAACTCTGTCCGTTTTAACTAAACAAACGGACATGAACATAGGTCGCGTTCGTTGATTTATGTTCATGAACGTTCGATAGCGTGTTCGTTTATGTTTATTTGCATTCGATAGTTCATTAAGATTTTTAACCTTTTGTTTTTAATTTAAGTACTTCAAAATTCCTTCTGATAGATAATTTAATATATATACTATTACATATTAATATTACTTCACTTATTTTGATTAACTATTATTTTAGGTGGTCTAAACGATGATTTCAAGTTTAATATGATAATTTTGTGTTTGTATGGGACATTATTCTATGGTAATTATATGATCAAGAGTATGTCAAGTTTCTATGGACAATTGGAATGGTAAATTTTGAGTGAATAATGTTGCGATGAAAAATGTTGATTTTATTCGAAATTTAATATGTTAACGTCTATACCCGACTTTGTTTGTGAACACTTGTTTGTGTTCGTTTGCGTTCATATGTGTTTGTTGTGTTTGCTTTTGTCCTACACTTAAATTTAACAAACATGTTATTTTTTAACAAATGAACACAAACAGAAAATCTCGTTCGGTAAATATGCATGAATAGTTCATAAACATGTTATTTCTTAACAAGCGAACACGAATACATATTAATCAGATTGATATGCATGAATAGTTTATAAACATGTAAGAGAAATTCCATGTTCTTTTTCTACGAATACTTGTTAAAACATAGTGTGCACATTTATATTATTTTTGCGTAAGTTGCGGCAAAAAAACCTAAGAATCATAATGTTGTAAGAAAAAAACAATGCTGAAAAAAATGACACAATGATGAAAATAAGAAAAAAAACACAATGACATAACGTAAATTTTAAAAACTACAAGCTAAAAATCCAAAAAAGCGAAAACCTAAAAACTAAGATAGTAAAGTTCAATTAGACAGTTCCAATGCCGCTTGAATGAGCTCAATCGAAGTCCGTTTAATACATTCCTACGACTTCTTTTTTTTTTTTAGTGTGTCTTTGATCCTAAAAAAAGTGGTATGCTTCATTCTGTTTACACATTCCTAGCTAGTTCTAAACTAGACTAAACCATTAACCGATAAATCATCAAACCCAAACTGCTTGAATCTCAAACCGGCTGACTTGCTTTGATTTAAACAATCTAGCTAGACGACTGGGATAATTTCAATAGTTCATTAACATGATAAAATAATGAAGAAAAAAGCAAAATTCTTTCAAAAGTTTATTACGCAGACATGAAAACCTAGCTAGAAATAGTCATAAAATAAGGTTATTCGAATTTATAAACTTGTATCTTTAACATTCATGCTAAAAAATCTTAATGAGACAAAATTATTCATTTAAAAGTATTGATTTACATTTTCAATCGAAACTGTATACAAAAATCTTCCAAACTTTAACTACATTAAAATTTTAGCAAATGAAACATCCTTAACCTCTTCTCTAATTTTTAGAAAACTAGTAGCAGAAATCAAATTATCATATTTTTAAAGGAATTTTTATTACAATTGCCAGACAAAAATATTAAAAAAAAAAAAAAAAAGCAATAAATTTTTTTACTCTTTAAGTCTTAACTGTAAAAACACTAATTTACTTTAATCAGCATTTTAACTAGTGGTAGTACCCGGTGCTTCACCATCACCACCACCATCTTCGTTGCCGCCACCACCACCGTCAACCGACACTTTCGCCACCGCGGTACCACCCGCAGGCCGCTTCCTCTTCTTCTCGTACGGAATACCTCTAGCTTTAGCTTGACTTTCTCTCACTTCCCTTAAATACATCCTTACAGCTCTTGCTCCAAACGGGTTGGCCTCTGGCTTCCCCCCGTTCTCTTCATATGCGGCTCGAAGCCGCCCTATAAGCGCGTCCAGACTACCCCACGCCTGCCTAAGCTGACAGGTGCAGGGTGCTGGCGGGTTCGGCTGTCCGTAGTACGGACAGCCGGACACGTGCACCTTTGTTTTTCCAAACTGGTCAAGATACTTTAGAAACTCGATCACGTGAGCCCCGCTACACCTCGAGAGTGTTAGCGGCGGCTTGTGGTTGGTTAAGTATTGTAGAAACGTGTTCCAGTCTCGCCGTTTCTGAGACTCGTATCTGCTCAGTGGTTGCGCTGTTGCACCACTTGTTGTACTGGTGCAACAGCCGCAACAGTTGACCTCCCGGGTCCATCGCCTGCTGAAACAGAAGTTGAAACAGGCGATGGGCAGGGAGGTTCGGCCGGGTCGTTTGACCCGGATCCCGACGGTAAATCCATTGGGAAGTAGTTAATTAAATGATGAGTTTTGTGAAGGAGAGGAAGATTTGTTTTCAGGTTGTGATTGATTTGTGAAGAAAGAGAGAGAGAGAGAAGGGATGGGACGTAAAAAGAAAAGAAATATATGTGAATGAATCAATGAATGTACGAATGTATGAATTTTCTTTGAGAGAAATAGACTTGTGACTATTCAGTTTTGTCATATATCAAATAATTTTTAACTTTAGAATAAAGAAAAGTTAAAAAAAAAAACATGTTGAAAAACAATACCTTTGTTAAACATGTTAGGTGTGTGTCGTATATCGTAGAACTGTATCGTATAACATAATATCGTATAATATCATAGAACTGTATCGTATAACATAATATCGTATAATATCATAGGATTGTATTTGTATCGTATAACATAATAGTGTGTGTTATATGATATGTAAGGTGGAGACATAAAGTTATAGCTACATGTGAAACTAAAGGTTGTGTAATGTTAATGTTGCAAGTTGCATTTTGGTTTGGATTCCTTTGCAGCAACTAAAAGAATGAGTTGTTTGTGTTGCAATGATTTTCTTTTCTTTTTTCAGAAATTTCTTCCATTTTAATATTTTATTTTGTGGGTTGGTAATCAATTCACATCTTGAAAATGAAACCAACTACTTCACTAATGTTTATTGGATGCCTTATATTTTATGTATATTTTGAATTATATCTTATATTTCATTGTGACATCAACAGGATTTGTTCTTTTTTTTTTTTTTTTGAGAGGTGACAGTATTTGTTTTAATTTTAATATAATTATATCTATATTTTTAATTAGAAATATAGGATTGAAAACCATTAATAATAACTCTATTTATGCTTTAGTTCATAAGAGAGTATTTTTTTGTTGCTTTATGTAAAGTTTCTAATTTTAATTGATAATGCTTTAAAATTCGTATAGAAGCTATTTTCGCCTACCACAATAGTAGTTATAATTAAAGAGAAAGTACATGATACAAAGTCCTTTAATATAGGAAGTGTAGTCAAAGGCATTATAGTTTAGCGGTATTTTGGTGGTGTAATAAGACGTAGGTATTATAAGGTTATGGGTTCGAATCTCACAAAGGGGGTTTTCTCATAATTGTGAGTTTCCTCCTGAATTGGTGACTTGGTGGTGAAATATGATCGCGTGGTAACACTAGTGGCATGATGATACTCCAGTGGTCCGTGAGTGATTCCAATTAACAGTTAAAAAAACATAGGAAGTGTAGGAAGTCACCACAGCTTGACACGTGTAAACCCTAGTTAACTCTAACTCAATCATGGTTGATTAAAAGGGTATTCTAGACTTTTATAAAACACCCAAACCCACCATTCTCTGTTATAACACACACAAACCAGAGAATAGAGAGAGGGGAGGAGTCGGAGACCTCTCCACCGCCATCGATGGCAAAGCTCTGGTCAACAACCATGCTCACCGTCAAATCACCCAACACCCCACCCCCTCTCCAAATCCAACGGCCAATACACCCAATCCAATCCTCCTATCATGTTAGTGATGAACGACGGTGCTGCAACTGCAGACAAACCAAACGGCGTTGTATTATCACCAGAAAATGAAACCTAGAATTTCTAGAAAGATGTAATATCTTCTGAAAAGATGTAAAACAAGCACATTTACAGTTAATTCTTTGACGTGCTAATAGAAGATCAACCCAATTCCAACCTATGTAGTATTAAATTCCAAAAAAGGTAAAACAATTGCTTTTTGAAGGTGGGGGTAGGCGCGTTTAAATTTACAAATGTGCGTTTAATTTTTTTAAAAGATGCGTTTCAATTTTTTCAAATGTGCGTTTTCAATTCTTTTTTTCAAATGTGCGTTTGTTTTTTTATAACGTGCGTTTGTTTCTCAGACCCAAATATGCAACGTGCGTTTAAAGATTGTACAACGTGCTTTTAAAGAATATACAAGTGCATTTAAAGAATAATGAACATGCGTTTATAATAATGAACATAATGTACGTGTGTTTCTACACCCTCTGTTACATGCCCAATTTTCTTCTGCAACATTTAGTATATGCTCTGTTTTTTTGATTTTTTGAATGATTCTCTGTTCTTCTTTTAACGTTTATTCATAATTATTACGTTTATCGTGTCATTTAATCGTCTACGTATACAATCCTCTATTTTCTTTTTTATTTTTTGATTCAAACTCTGTTATAACGTTTAATCGACTTTTTATTTGTTTATTCGATTGTGTAAAGTCTCAAAATGTTTAATCGATTTGAAATCCTGTAAATTAATCTCGGTTAACTATCTGTTGAAATAAAAAAATTGAACGTTTTTTCCTAATTTACCCTTGGTTAGATTAAGCCAACCATGATTAGGGTTGTTAATTACCATCATGCCACCGCCTATATCCAAAGACTGAGAATGCTTTCCACGTTAAAGAAGATACGTACATTATCTCTTCCCATATTTAAATTATAAAGCTCAGTCACTTTTACAATTTTTTTATTAACCAACTTTCATTATTTTCCATTTACACATTTAGTGGCGAAATAGGAATTTTAACAATTAAATTGAAAGAACCAAAAATATTACTCATGAAAAACTAGTTTTTTTTTTTCTCACTAAATAGGGGGCCTTGCCCCCTCTGGTCCCTTATAAACTCCGTCTTTATATATGTTAAAACAAACCGATAGTTAAACCGAAGACTTCAACATCTCCAGGTTCAATAGGTTGGCCAGATAAGTGGCTGGCAAAGAGAGAAGGCAAGCATCAAGCACCAACCTTCTTTTCTATTTCTATGATTTGATTTGATTTGGTCAGTTCAAATAAGATGATTTGTTTCTATTCGGTCCATTAGATCATACTCGAGCATATAGCTTAGCAATTTTACGTTTAACCAATCAGACTGGGACCGTTCAATCCATGTGAATTTTCAAAAACACATTAGAGTGAAATATAAGTTTTAACTCGTGTCAAATGTTCTTTTACAAATATGACTCATATGACTATATGAGTAAATATATTATGTGATATATTTGCTTTTAAGAACGTGTAATATTTTTTTTATTGTTTGTACAGACCCATAATAATTGGATAAGTGTAAAAAATTGAAGAGGTTGTATTGGAGTGGATTGTTTTCCCCCACCCACCACTCAAATAGATGTTGGGTCTCTTTCCGACTGATTGTGACATTATAAAAGCTTACGACTTTTTGGATATACATGATCTACCCTTAAAGTAAGTTAAAAATGAGTAATTATTGAAGGATTAAATTAAGAATGTTAAGTAAACGAAGCCGTACCCATGACCTCTTAGTTTAGTGGTATGGTGTCTCCTATTATAAATGTGAGGTTGTGGGTTCAAATCCTTGCAAATGCAAGGTGGGGTGAAAAAAAAAAGGTGTAATAGAAAATTTGTCGTTCAAAAAAAAAAAAAAAAAGCAAACGAAGCCGTCAAAAGAGTACTCCTAAGTTAACATTGGGGTGCGGAGGATCAAATGAGAAGAAGTTTAATGTGAGAAGAAATAAATTAATATTTTAATTGTTGAGTAAATATCAAATACAAAGTGTTTTTTCGGTAAGAACTGTAAGAATCAAAAGGGGTAAAAAAATTTATTTATTTTTTTTGAATTTTTTTTTCCCATGTGCTTAAACATACTTTCTAGATGAATAATACAAAAAAAAATTTAAATTTTTTTTAGTGTAATTACGTCATTAAAGTAAATACACTAGTTTACACTAGAGTAATTATGTAATTACTCTACACGTAATTACTCTACACCAATTTTTTTTACACATATCATAATTCATCCTAAATATATCCTACACATATTGATATTTATCATACACAATAAAATCCACCCTACATTTATCTTACACGTCTTGAATTAGTTCTACACATATTGGAGTTTATAGTAAATGCATCCTACATTTGTTTTGTAAGGATATATTTTGAAAAACTCTCATTGGTTAAAACTTTTTTTTCTTCTTAGAATACATTTTCTTTTTATTTGAACCTTCCAATTAATGAGGTTTAAAAGTGTAATTGATAAATAGATCATGTTCTAGATTTACTTTCCTAACCTTTTAATAAACGAGTTATGTTCAGATCCGAGTCTATCACTCAGTGTCAAGCCATTTAAATATAAAAATATATGCCAAAACGTTTACCTAGCATGTATACAACCCTTTTAAATCATTTATAACTATATTACAACTCATTCACAGCACGTCAATCTAGATTAGCTGGTTAAATGAGTCACGTTTTAAAGACATGTTTGGATGAGCAACGATATTAGTACTTAGTAGGGTAATGATAAGCTTGTAAAAGGGCTAAACAAGTACATGTAATGCGCTAATTTATTTTTACTAGTTTACATTTTTTTGAACGGCAATTTGACTGGTTTAACTAAATAGTAACTAGCTAGAGGAGGAAGCGATAAAATCGAAAACAATTTCTTTGTACGAAACATATGTGTATCTTAATAGTTAAGACAGATATGTATAAACAACAACAACAACCACCTTACCCAGTAAATCCCACACTTAGCAACGCTAAAAAGTAGGGTCTGGGGAGGGTGGGACAGTGGCGAAGCTTGACCCGAAGGTTCGGGGGGGTCGGAAGTCACTAGTTTCGGGGGTCGAAACCCTATATTTCCAAAATTTTCTATACGAATACTATATAATCGGAACTTCTGCACGAAAATTCGGGTGGGGGGGGGGGGGGGGGGGGGTCCGCCCGCCCCGCCCGCCCCAACTAAGCCTTGCCACTGGGGTGGGATGTAGGCAAAACCTTACCCTTATCCTATCGGATAAAGAGGCTAAGACTGATATGTATATAACTTGTCACCAATTAGAAGTTAGCCATAAACTTGAACGCATAAACACATGTATGTATTGTTTTTGCTATAAATTTATGATACAAATTGGTTATATATTAAACGCAATCGTATATATACAAAAATATTCCACAAACCCCGTCAAAGTCACGTCAACTTTTCAGTGATTGTTTTCAAATACTATTTTGGCTTTAAATAAGGCACCAAGATGGAAAATGATGGCAACACACAACCTTTTATATTTCATGGCCTCTTGAAAACGAACCCTTTTAATAAACTCCATTTTCATGACCCTTTTTTTGACGTCAAATAGAAGTTTCATTTATTGTAAATCATCATGCAACTTTAAGACTACTACGTTCAAGAACACTAAATAAATATATTTATTCAATATATTTAGTTTGTTTTGTGACGACGTTAATCTTGAACCAAAGTTTTAATAAGAGTAAATTGTCAAAATGGCCCCTCAGGTTTGGCTCAAAATGCTTGTTTGGTCAGTTATCTTTTTTTTGTGCCAAAAGCACCCCTCACAGATCGAAAATTGCCATTTTGGCCCATATTTAACAGAGTTTCTAACTGAGTATTGAAAGTCAGTTAAGTCTCAGGGGCAATTTCGTTCTTTCAACTCACTCCTTCTTCCTCATCATTTTCTTCAACCTACCACCCACCCCTCCTTCCACAACTCCACCATCCTCTCCTTTCTCTCTCTACCCTCACCTCTCTCTACGAAACAAAACAGCGAGTTTCTGGATAAGCAATGGCCAGTTATAGCAAGACCTAGAATCAAGCCCAATCCCCATTTTAGTACAATCAATCATATCCCCATGTAATCGTCGTCTTCCGTACAGTCGACACAGAAGCGTACGGACGCGTCGACGATATGTCCTTTAAAACGATGCGGTCGAGCTCAGGGACGTAGAGCTGGTTAGTGGCGGCGCGTGAAGGGACTTAACTGACTTCACGGCAGGTGGATGACAGAGAGAGGTCGGTTAGGGTTAGGGGTTTGGTTAGGGTTTGTTGTTTGGTGGTGGCGGTTAGGGTTTTTAAGGTGGTTAAGATGACGGAGTCGGGTTTTAAACGGTTTTTGAAAGGGAGGTTAACGGAGTCGTCGTCGTCGGAGTCTGCTCGCCGGCGTTTTCGTTTGTCGGACATTTTTTTTAGGAGGCGGGAGAGTGGTTATAATAATCTTCAAATCTCGCTGAGGTAACGTTCCTCTTAATTGCATCTTGCAATTTAATCATTCCAATCTAACGATGATTCATTCATTGATTTCAGCTCTGCTTATATTAATTCCATAGAAACTTATACATATGTTTCCAATTTCGTTTAAACTAATGTAACTCTTCTCTTTGATCCATCAATTGCAGAAAAAAAAATGCAAGAAGATATTATTAGTGCAGTGGTACCATTATTAAAGCTTTGTTGTTAAGGTTTACTCAGTGACTTTGGCTATTGTGTCCCTGAGTTGTGGGAAGGAGGGTAGAGAGAGAAAGGAGAGGATGGTGGAGTTGTGGAAAGAGGGTGGGTGCAGGTAGGTTGAAGAAAATGATGAGGAAGAAGGAGTGAGTTGAAAGGACGAAATTGCCCCTGAGACTTAACTGACTTTCAATACTCAGTTAGAAACTCTGTTAAATATGGGCCAAAATGGCAATTTTCGATCTGTGAGGGGTGCTTTTGGCACAAAAAAAAAGATAACTGACCAAACAAGCATTTTGGGCCAAACCTGAGGGGCCATTTTTGACAATTTACTCTTTTAATAATTTGTTTATAAACTAGGCGATTATTTGTATCCATGTTAACTTTTATGGCATGGAAGTGCGAGTCAGGTCACGAAATCTTTGTGGCTTTAAGGTGGGCAGGGTGGTCCGTGATGGCCGTAACCATCGCGACCATCACCCCACCAAACCATCACGGCGCGAGGCCACAATTTCGTGACAGCCGTCACGGTTGTGAGAGAAGTAATAAAGGGGGTGTTTGTTTTGGGATGAGGTGTGATGGTGTGACACACCACCCCATGTATATGGTATGATGAAATGATAAAAATTGAGGCGACATAGTCTAATTGAGTGTGATAAAACCCACCGTGATGACCGTGCCCGCCCACCCTTATAACGCTTAATCTTCGAGTCTAAAATATGTACATGTAGTAGCATGTGAGCGTGAATGGTGTTTATAGTTGTGAATCATGTCTTTTTTAGACAGTTTAAAAAAACCAAAAAGTCCCCCCCCCCCCCGGCCGCAACGCGCGGGTTAGCGTAAAACTCGTTTATAACAAACATGAAACATTGTCAGCAGACTTAGTTTGAGTTTTGCAAGTCAAAATGATGCTATCTTCGTTGACTTTCCCATTAGATTGACTCTGAAAACTTGCTTCATCCTTATTTGATTCGTCATCCGTTAAACCTCCAAGCCTCTCTAATCTTCTTCGTAAACATAGCGTCTTTTTACCGAAATTCTTGCATTTTAGAAGCTCGCGCCACTTACGACAAATGATGCAAATAATCAAGCAAAAGCCTCGCAGATCCCGGAAAGAGTGTAACCACCTAGCAAGTTTTCTCAAATAATCCTCTAGGAGAATTGGACCTGTCACGCACAACATTAGTTCAGATTATTATGCTTAAAGTTTAAGCCTTAAACTAATTGCACCACTTCCATTCTACAGAGAAGTTGCAAGATATCTACAAAACGCTACAGAAGCCTTCATCAAAGAAGAAATTCCATCTATTCAACTGATGAAGTTGAAGTAACGCCCAATTTAAAAGTTACCTGACAACTTATAATCACCAAGAAAAACTTTTCAACTTCAAAATCTTTGTGGACTAAGCGATTTTTATGTCTAGGCGACAGTTAGCAGCAAGAGCCGTTGGTAGAGGCAGTGTAGAGAAATAATGGGCTCAGTCAACATGGGGGAGATCATTTATCACATGGGTCAGTTGTGAACGGTAAATCGCCATCACAACGATGCACAAATGGTACCATACACATACGTTGTCATCATCGCCCTAAATTAGGTAACTCATTTGCATATCAGGGAAGCAGCGGCTGGTAAAAAGCAACAAATAGAAGGGTCAGGCCGAAGCAAGGAATGACGCTAACTAACAGGTTGCAACATTATGTTGCCATCACAGTTAGAGAGCATAACCTTTTAGGGAAGCGTATGTCATTTTAGCCGAAGGTGCCTGCGATATCAAACCTGTACCGTAGCAGTAAACGATCAGGCAACATGTGGTACGAACCTCGCAGGTAAGAAATGCAATGTACTACGCCTACAGATTGTTACGGGTTCGACAAACAATTACCTAACTGATGGCAAGATCAGTAATTCTACCACAGGCAAAAAACAACCTATTTAAAAAAAGACACAAACATAACAGGCAAATGCATAATAATCAACCTAATCCGTGAATTATCATGGAAATGTTTAAGTAAAAAAGTATGTCTGAACTGATGATATGCTTCAACACTTCAACTTCCATTCACAGTCATTTAAAGGCTGTCATTTGTTTATGTGAATTGGGCTTACTCCAACTTTTGAACTTTTGATATACTTCAATAGTTCGATTTCCATCCGTTTTTACATCACTAATGAAATTGTCGAAATTCAATTACTATCCGAGAAAATCAAATTGCAAATATCATAAGTAGGAGCAATCGTGATCTCGATTCCCAATACGCAAACATTAGTCGCCAATATTATCTATATTTAATGATCTAATGTAGACAATTTTTCAATTGTAAATCTCATCATGAAAATTACAGTTCTACTATCTTTGAAAAAAAAGTACTAACATCACAGGTAACATTATTATTGACCATATTGAACATTATAATTGATGAACTTAATATGAATTAGAAACTATCAAATAGAAAGGTTGCTAATAAAATTCCACATTGAAGTGTATATTTGTTTATAACTTTGGTGCACTGTATTGATTCACTTACCATCCAAAATCAAAATTCAACAGTTGATAACAAATCTGAATCATAAAACTTATAATGGTTGCATGATATATGTTCATTCTTTAACATCCAAGACAATTAATCCAGAGAGTGTAACAATATAAATCCCCAAGTACAGCAAATTCGTAATAAAAAATTAATTATTTACAAATGCAATGCTAGAGCAATTATTTGGTTAACCCGATCTATCTTCCACTTAATTTAATAAAACCAAACTTGTAAGGCATCATCCTTTTATACAAAACCATGAACATTAAAAGGTTTTTTGAAGATCGTATAGTCAACTTCTAATGTAAGAATGAAAAACACAGAATCAAATCAGGATGAAAGGAATTGAAATGATCGACCCGTAAAAAAAAGTTATGGCGGGAGAGCAATGGCGAATGTTGCTAATAAACTTAATTGAAATTTATTGAGTACAATTTGTTCTTGACATTAAATGGTTATTAAACTCTTCATAACATAAACAAACAAAACGAACGATTTACAGAGGCAAAACCTAAGCCCTAATAATAATAATAATAATAATAATAATAATAATAATAATAATTAAAACAATTGAAAAAGGGAAAGGGTTTGCAGAGGCAAAACCTTGATGTTGAATTGGTAGATCGGTAGAAAAAAATAAGATGATGGCTTCGATCGATAGTGAATGTAAATATATCTGGTACCTTTTATTAAAAGGAGGGAAGCGGTTATAGAATGGGGAAAGTGGATAGAATGGAGGGTGGATATAATGGGGAAAGTGGTTATACAATAACTGTATGTAAAGGTAATGAACTTAAACGGACGTTGTCAAGTTGGTAATTGTATAATATATAATTTTTATCTGTATGGGCATTCCTGCCCACCCAAGCAAAACCGGTGGTTTCTTGGTCACGACTAGCTAAAACTAAAGTTCCATAAAAAGCGTTTATATTAGTCAGAAATGTGATTTACCAAGCTTATGTTTAAACCACCTTCGAGATGAAAATGAAATAGGCATTGTTATAAATAATAAATTATAATGCTACTTTTATCTATATAACAAAAATACTATTATGAAACACAACATGTTTTCCAGTTCCATACTAGTTTATAAGATCATGTGTAGTGGGGCGCCAATTGGGGCCTTAAAGGGCGCTAACTTTGAAAAAATAGTGTGGAGCGTTAAATTTTTACCGCTTAAACTTGGTTTCTGACACTTTTTGTGGAGCCAATCCGAAGAAGGGGGAGGGGCGCTAATATTAGCTTCCACTACGGAGGCTCTAAAATTAATGTTATATCATCACGGTCCCCACTCTCATGTTATACACTTCACCTACCGGGGATTCCTCCATGGCTCATAGGTATCAGACATACCCGTTAATTTGGTAAAAGCTATCTCTTGAGATTTCCAAATATACTTCTTAGTATTTTAAACTTTTTATAAAAAACTAAAAATTGCGACTCAAGGCCAAATAAAAATATCAAAAATATAAGCATGTATGTGTGTTTCAGTACACGAATTTCCATCCCAAATGCATCGGGTTACATGTTTACCATGCAGTTCGGGCCTGTTTTTATCCCTACCACCCATCTCTGTATATGTAAATAAAACTCTATAAAAAGTTGTCATATTAATTTAAACACAAATTAACACCATGAATGGATGCTTTTTCCAAACCAGATAATAGTACATATTAATCAATCACAAGAGGTAACTGATAAAGCTACCCTTAAATCATTTGAAGTGCCACAAATGTACATCCTGTGAGTTTCTATTTCCTGCTCATGACTCCATTGACTCCTAGGAGCATGGTAACTGCTGTCCACCCCGATCACGCAACGAGAACACAATTTCTCTTAACATTGGTTCGTGCCCGTTTAGTAAATTCCCCATGCTCAACACTTTCCTCCAAGACTGGTTAGCCGATGGTTGAACAAACATACTTGTAACCACATCTCTCTCATTCACCTTTACTTCTTCCTTTTTATTCGCTAATTCCTGACAAGATATTTTTTCGGTGACTGTAAATAATGTAGCCAGGTAAAGTTGGCCTTCAAAAGGTTACGGCCATAAGACTTTTTTTTTTGTCCAAAAAAACGTACTTTTACTTTCGTCTCAAATGGACAACGTACTATTTTTTGTCCCACTAAATCATTAAAAGATGATTTGGGTCATCGGGTGACCTGGAAACCAGCTTGATAGGTAAAACGCTGAGTTTGCAAGGTGGTGTGTCGTATCTTAAGATTTAATAATGGTAGCGTGGCAAGTGCGATGTCAAATCATGCCCAGAGGAAACTCGACATTTTTTCCTGTCCAGCTGGATTCCAGGTTACATCTGAATCTAACATAAGAACTAAAAAAATATTTAATTACTTTAAAAATACAATTTCGACATACCTTGTTTGTGTCTCCTCCAACTGAGGCTTTTCCCATTTTAGGTAGATAGAAGTTGTAGAAATTGTTAAAAATAGTTTGTGACAGGCGTGGTGCATGCAAGAATTTGCGATGAAGAGAAGCTGCTAATGTTATTAGTTTCTCCACATGCTCAAATACAACACAAAGTCGTTTCAAGTCTTCGATTATCTCAGGATCCCCATGTAACTTGTTTGCTACAATTCAAAGATAAATACTAAGAGGTTGATAACATAGGGAGTGTTTGGAGGCATGTGCATCTTGAAACTGATTATATGAGAATGGATTATCAAGATTCTGTAAATCAACTATTTGAGCATTTCACAATTTCCCATTATTCAAGCAAGTAACAGATAGAATGACCAATTTAAAGGACATCGATTATTGTTAAAGTTTATAAATCTGAAAGACTGAAACATGACAATTTATTTATATCAACTTTTGTTAATAAACTATTTGAAATAAACCTTTTTTTAAGTAACAAATTGTCTTGCAGTTGGTATGAAATGAAACAGATTATTTAACCAAAAAATAGATAATTATATCCACAATCACTTTATCCAGACACACACACACACACACAAAAAAAAACCTGATTCTGATGATCTCAAATCATGGGAAGAGAACTAGTTTCATGATGCAAATCCAAACACCCCAATAGATTACATGTAACATGAATCATAACCAAGACAAAAAAAAAATGATGCGTACCTTGCAAAGGCCTCAATGCAGAAGCCATGGTGGGGTATAACTGATCAATTTTTGTGGTCATGTTTTTTAACCCACCAAAGCTAGTCTGGTTGATGGTATCTGCTGCTGCTTGGAAAGCGGTACAGACCATTTGCTCAAGCAATTGATGCGGACGAACTGTTTCCAGATAATGAAGTATCTTTGAAGTAAAAGGTTTTGGAAATTTGATTAATATATGCAGTTCAAATTATAAAAAAAAAGGAGTATTTGAATATATGTAAAACTAGCTATGCTTGTATGCACCTTTTCCCCTTCTCTGTTTGGATCCATAAGTGGCTTTTGATCTGAAGCTGGTAAAGGGGGTGTATCCTTCCAAATTTTGCGCCATGAATTCCGGGATCTGACATTCTCTCTGAAAGCTTTCCACCAGGAGGCCATTTCTTTTTAGAAGATGATGATGATGAGTCATCCTCCCAGTCTTTAGGGGAATGCCATCGAATAAAATCTTCAAAAGTAGCTTCTGGATTTGCAGCTTTGAACGCCGACATATCTGGTTCAAATTACATATAGTAATACCAAAAGTTAAGGCATCAATAAAAGAAAAGAAAAGAAAAATATCTGTGTTTCTTGAGCATAAGATAAACAGTAGAGGCAGAATAACTAAGAGGGTGTTTGGGATTGCGTTTTGAATCTGATCTTTAGATTATTGCGTTTTGAAAACGCAGATAATCAGTTTTTAGTGTTTGGGATTGAGTTTTGAAAACGCAGATAATCAGTTTTTTAGGCTACCAAAACGCAATAATCTATAAGCAGCTTCACCCCTGCTTTTTCAAAACGCATAATCTGTTTTGCATAATCAATCCCAAACACCCCCTAAATGAGAGAGTCAAATGGCTCGGGTTGACCCAAAACCCTTCCAAATCCTTTTGAGTTTTATTAATAATTCTTGCAAGAAATATGATTAGAAAAGTTATTAGATTGTAATAAGATTTATTGAAAATAATAATTTATAAGGTTTTAAGTTGGGGACTTTCAACCTTTTAACCCGTTTGACTTGCTTGGTGTCAAGCTAGCTTTTTTATATGTGTTTGACATGTAGAGATAAAACATAACCCAAATTGACCCGTTAATAAGTACATCAAAACTGCCACTCTTAACAAATGGTAAATCATAACGTGACAATCTATTAATCACAAGTCGTCAAAATAATCAAATATAAAATTATATTTGTTACCTGAAGATAGGATGTCCTTCTCCAACTGGCCAGAGACGCTCTGACAATTTATACAGGAAAATTCTCAGTTTTTAGAAAGGAAACTACTCAACAATAATTATTTTGTAGAAAATCGTGTTTGCATATGGATTTTGCTTTTTAGATTTTTCATGATCAGATAAAAAGATGTGTTTGGCAAATTCTGATTACTTATAAAACTTATAAGATAATATGACCAAAAATGACATCTTTTACTGTAAAAAAGACAGGTATTATGCCATGGAGTAACCAGATGTTTGGCACAGTCTGATTATTAAAGTAATTAATAATAATGAGTAAAATATATAAATAAAAAAAATAAAAGACATTTTTGTGTGGAAAATAAGGGACAGAGGAGAATGGGAGAAAAACTTTCTTGTAATAGGCAACTCATACACTATGATACTTGCTTGTATGAAACTGATTATTTGACAAATAATCAGCCAATCAGAAGCAAAATCTGTTTGTCAAAACATTACAAACTGAGTATTTCTAATTACATGAGATAATCAAGTAATTAGTTCCAAAAAATAAAAATCCAAACACACCATCAAACAACTACAATCCTTAAATCATGAATATGTTAAAACTTACAAACGAATCGCCTAAGACTTCAACTGCATGGAGCCTTTCTTCATGCATATCTTCCGTCATAATTGGCGGGTCCTATTAAAAAAATAACAAAAAAAAGAAAAGAACGAATAAGGCAAGTTATTGACTGTGAAGGAGTAAGTTACCATGTAAAACCAAATTAACCTGAGTGAATGGTGCATGCATGTAGTTGGGTGAGTTCAGAAGCATCATAGTTTCCACCACACCTGCTGATCCCCTCCTCTTATTATCATTATTTGAAAATTCTAAATTAGCATTGGAAGTTGAGGTGCTGCAATATATATAACAAGACAATTTTAAAACATCTGAGAACTTAAAAACCATGGGACTTTGTACTGAAATGTTTTAATATATATATATTCAGCAAGATAACACGTACACCACACATAAGAGTAAGTTAAGCTATGTGCAGGTGTATAAAAAATTGTTTAGCATCTTGCATGCTGATTGGTGTTCAATAACTAAAAACCAAGGAGTTCTCACTTGTTTACTTCACCTGTCACTTTCCTTGATTAAACCTTCTTTGGCCCTCGATGTATGAGATAAGTCCTCATTAGCCACATCACTTGCCTGCAGTTTGTTAAATAAAACATTAATATAATATAAAATTATACTTCTATATGATGATATCTTCACTTATGGGCAAAATAACAAATGCCAACCTACCTCAACCTCAACACTATGAGAATCGCTATTGCTGTCACCAACACCATCTTGCTGGTCGTCAAGCTGCTGACGCCTTTTTCTCGATACAAATTGCAAGCTGAGAAACAGCAACATATTGAAAATAATAATAAACATAACAAAAAATCATATACTTTTATCTTAGAATTTTTTTCAATGTATTACCATTTGCAACTTTTGATTGACCAAACAAGTTGATAAGTCGATTGTGCCATTGACTGGCATTCGTGGCAATGGTTGTGATTCTTCCCAGCACCAACGAACTTCTCTGATAAATTCTATCCATAGTACAGCGATGGCTAAACATATAATGGTACATTTTAGTAAATAAAAACTACATAAAAAATTTGAGTTACTAGTTTCAAATTTTTGACGAACTTTACCACGTATGTTGCAGTCTCCAAACCATAACGAGTGTAAGCAAAACTGAGCAAACAGAGTTTCCAAGGGAGCACCCTTTTATAAGTCTAGAACTTTTGTGCCTGCTTTCAGGAGATATGACTCCAGGTCCTGTCATGAAATTTGAGTATTAGTTATACTTTATAGGCATTGACGATTTGTAATGCTAATGAAGAAAAAGGAAGCATCAAGGACGAAGGAATCACAATGGCACACGAAAATACTAAACATACTTTGAGCACATGTGCATTCTATGAAGCAACAAAAGTGCTAAATAAGTTTATATCCCAAAAAAGGAAACTGTACCCTCATGACAAAGATCTTTGAGCACACGATCAAGAACTGTAGGTGGGGGAACTACTGCAGATGACTTCAGTTTGTCAGATCCTGATGTTTCAGCTGTAAAGAAGCATAACAAAGAAGTCAGTAATGTATAAATTTTTAACACTCTTCGAAAGAAAAAACATATCACACACACATCATCAGGAAACTTATTTATAGGTAAACCTCAGACCTGACACAAAATCTTCCATGAATTTAACATCCAAGGACATAGCCAATGCATCAGTTAAAAGCCCAAGCTGTGAAGCAAATCCAACCATCTTTCCCACGTAATCACCCGTGCTATACAAAACAAAATTGTCACTTCATTAAAGAATATAATTACATATGGTGAAAAGAACCAACAAAAGAACTACTTACAGATAAGAAGAGAACTCAGGAACAATGAACCACTTATGAGCTTCATGGATAGAAGCATTTTCCAGCTCAGCCATCTCCATGGAGCTTTCAATGGTTTGCTCTTCCCACATGGCAATAAGTTCAAAAGCTGCATACACTCTATCTATATATCACCAACGAAAAAAAATCCCACTTCAAATATACATGGATTTACAATCCTTTTAAATATCTTACCTTTTAAAGGGTCTTCTGCAGTGTACCACTCACTCCAAGGACAATCATCATCCCATTGTAACTTGTTACGGTTATCAACACCGTTTTCTTGTCCAGATTCATTAATCTCATACTCAGATTTTATCACTTCGTTATCATCGTCATCATAAGGAAGTGTTTTGTATGTTAGTTTCATAGTGAAATGAACTCTGAAGAAATGTGTTGAGAGGTCTGACGACGAGAAGGCCTGCATCATTAGTAATTCAGCTGATAAATAATATTATAAAATAATTTATATTTAAGATCCTATGAGTATGTGACTTACAAACTTAGAAACAAAGAGCTCATATAATCCCTCCAAATGCATGAGTTTTACTGGAACCTGGGTAGCAATAAGATCTCCCTCAAATCTTCGAGTAAAAACTGTCCCCATATTTTGGATCCCGATGTAAGCTTTTCTAGACGGATCGTGCACTGGAACAAATGCTGGCCACAAACTAAAGTGTTCATAGAATCAGAACTCTAAGATAAAAAATCTACTTTCTCAACCAGTTAATTAGTATACTGATAGAAGTATAATTATTGTAGGTAACAGTCTCACCTTGAACAATTTGAAAAGGCTATGGCAACGGCACTTAGGAGCTTACTAGCCTCTGGTGAGTCAAGAATAACCCCACTGGCACTTTGGGGTGCAATCACCTGTGTACGTTGAAACATTAGTGCTGTGATATTTGATTACTTAACAGTAGCAACTAGCATATGAATGTTAACATGACGAACTATTAATACCATAAATTCTTTAACACCAAAAGACAACTGCAGGTCATGTAAAGGGGAATTCCAATCTGCAGTCTTTCCTGATCGAGATAATGCAACAATGAATATAATAATTACAAACAATAGCAACAGAAATGGCACATGATGAAACTGAAACCTGAAGAGAAGTGTCACGTATACCTGCATTACTAATTTCAAAGTAGTACTCCATGCAATAGTTTTTCATAGCATATTTCAGCTCAGATTTGACCTTATACAAGTTCTTCGGTTCCCCCAACGGAACAGCTCCTTTTTCCTACACAAGAATAACAATTAATCTTAGTATTGTATATTATAACTATAATGTTTCATGAATCAGTGAAACAAATATGCATACTGGACAAGTATCTCATTATACGAAGCATACCAACAAATTTTTGGGACCACTTGCTAACCATTGTCGACAAACAGCCTCAATTTCAGATATGAACCTTTAAATTATTTTTTAAGCAAAATTAGCTTCTTCCACCTTCAAAATGACATATGATCCGGCATTAAAAATGAATTAAGGTTTCGCAGATTTATACAATACCTTTCCCATGAAGAAGCTAGGGTATAGTCATCAAAATGTTCAAACTGCATAGTAATAAACAATCAAGTAACGGTTAGCTCATGTATCTTCTCAGTTGTAGAGAGCACACCAAAATGAACCCACCCGAACTACCCAATTGGCTTCCTCCATTCTTCCACCTCGTTATTCCTCAAAAAGCATTTGGGTTCATAAACCAAAAATTAAATCGTCGAATGAAGTACTCAAACTACCCCCTTCACCGTCAGGGTGATACTTGATTTTCCTACTGACTTTTCTATCAAACACTTGGTTTAAAAAAGCGCGCCTCGCACAAAAGCGACGAGGTCTAAGCACATCGCATGAAGCGCAAAAAGCGTGGATTTTCGTACCCAAAGCGCACACTAATTATATATTTTTTTTATATATCCCATGAGTTTTTAGCTTCATTTACCCAAAATATAACTATAAATAAGGTTTTTATGTGATTTTACCTATATGTACACGCCAAAAACACCAAGGTACAACATTTTTATGCATAAAAAATACCCTGTGTACGTGAGGCGTGTGCCTCAGGGTGAAAAGCGACTGAAATTTGACAAAAAAAAAAAAGCGCCTGAGGCGCGCGCCTTTGGGAAATTGGGTAGGCGCAAAGCCCTGAGGCGCCCTAGGCTGCGCCTTGCGCCTAGGCGCACCTTTTAAACCCCAGATCAAACATACTGACTAAACAAGATACATTCCAAAAGAAAACTTATTATTTTTTTCTAACCTATGGCATTCCTCTTAAGGTAGCAATTACACAATATCTAATCAGTAATCCTTGATTGATTCCTTTGATCCTTTCTCATAATTTCATAACCCACACATATTTAAATATTAAACATAGTCCACTTTCATCACCAATGCAAACTACTTTAATTATAAAACGACGAAACTATATCGTAAAACAACTTTATAAAAATTAAGCAATCATCTGTACCTCTTCTTCTTTTTCTTCTGCCTCTGAATCATCATCTTCCATCATATGATCCTTTTTGCTGGATGATGCCATCATACAGCCTGTAAGCAGTAGAAAACAACGGTCCTGTTGTAATAACACTCTTTCATTAATCAGATACCTAATTTAAGTTTTAATAACAAATGTTCACGAAATTGACCTAATTCATGAACCAATTGCTGCACTGAACGGAATTAGTATAAAACAACGAAATTAGAATAAAATTTTAACAGAAACTGACCTAATTGATAATTGCAGTAGTGAGTGGAATCGGTTGAATAATAATAATAATAATAATAATAATAATAATAATAATAATAATAATAATAATAATCTAGAATGTAAGGATGTGTAGCATCTGAAAACCCTAAGTAGTGAATTAGAAATGAACTCAGACAGCGAAGAAATATGAGATCTGTGTGTCTGTTTGATTAAATAATAATAAAAAGAAAGACGATAGATACTTTGGGTTTTAAAACGGTTGACAATGGAAGCAAACATAAAAAAAATAAAACGTGAGCGGCAGGATTCGAACCTGCGCGGGCAGAGCCCACATGATTTCTAGTCATGCCCGATAACCACTCCGGCACGCCCACTTTGATGTTATCTTTTATTTCAGTACTCATTTGATAATAGTAAAACATGTAAAAGACGACAGAGATTTATACGAGCTAAATGTAACTGCTCAAGATATCATCTTACCGCCTTATGTAGAAATCGTCGATAATACACAACATATAGCTAGCTTGACGGAACCCATTGAGTTGGTTATTGGATTACAAATAGAGAAGAATCGCGGATATCTTATAAAAGCGCCAAATACCTTTCAAGATGGAAGTTATCCTATAGATCCTGTATTCATGCCTGTTCGAAATGCGAATCATAGTATTTATTCTTGGAAAGAAATGAATTTGGATCTAATGAGGAGATCTTTAAATCTTACACAATTAACGAAAAGGGGAATATAGGATATAGTCATTTTTCTTATATTTATTAGACTAAGCAGGAGACCGTATATCTGGGTATTATTCATCATTTTTTGATTCAATTAATTCGAACGTCCAATCCATCTTAATTGCAAAGGAAAATCTCCTTTGAGGACTATTTTGAGTTTTTCGATCGATTCTAAAAAATATTCTTCAATATTGTTTTGATTCTTTAATTCAAAATATTGTTTTGAATTGGATGGGCTAAAATTGAAAAAATCCTCATCCCCCTCTGCGTGAAGTGTTGTGAAATAACTACACCTATTAGCAATATAGCAATGTAGAGGATAGTAAGAAGAATGGGAGAAATGCTTTCTTATTGTGTCAATTTTTTTTTAACAGCTCTCGGTCAGGACTATACAAGGCCAAAGATCGGTCGACACAGGATTCGAACCTAAGCACTCCAAGGTGGGAACCTTCAAAGAAGTAAACCCTCCTGCCTCCACCACTGGGTTGTGGCTTCATTGGTTGTGTCAATTTAAAAGTACAAAGCCTCTGTTTATAAACTCATACATTAATACAATGAGTAATGATAAGTAGGACTTAAGTATGTGAGGAGTCACTCTTATAATATAATTTATAACATGAAGTTAAATATAAACAAGTTTATTTTGATATACTTTGGATGTGTTTGTTAGTAACTGGTGTGGAAGCTAAATTGTAACCAGTGTGAGTTTGTCTAGTTTTGTAGACGGTAGTATACATAAATATCCAACTTCATTTAATCTTAAAAACCATCAAGATTTACAAGTGAGTGGCGGGTAAACGGGCTACAAGTTGCGCTGCTACCCCCTTTTAAATAGCAAAACCAACTCTATTAAAAATAAAACATGAGTCCTCGGTCGTTGGGGAGTTACTCTGCACCACATTTTGTACTCTTTCCAAGAACCGAATTGCTTCGGGGGCTAGACCTCCAAACGTGTCAAAGGCAAAGGGCACAAAAACGTGTTGGTTCTCCAGACAGGCATCTTCATGTTTGGCAACTTTATTGGATTCTGCTTTCAAGACTGTTTGCCCTGCCATGAACCCGGAATCCCGCAGTCCCACCAACGGAGACACCCCTGTAAGATCAACGCACACATGTTTACCCTGTGCCCACCCGAACACGAGGACATCCGCTGGCCTTAGGGTGGACCGCCCTTCCATGGGGTCTGTCAAAAAGTTAACCGGGGCTTCTTTCCTAGCCGAAATCTCTGCCCTCCGTAAGACGTCCCATAAAACATCCCTGACCAGATCATGTCTGTATTTAAATCCGGGCAGCTCCTTACAGTGAAGGGCATGTTCCCCAAACTTATTTAAACATGCTTTTTTGCACACTGGACACGGCTCATCAACCGGAAAGATGGGAATCATGAGCCTGTATACATTAGTTTGTTAATTATAAGAATCCAATTATTAATATGTTTGGTTACCTTAGTTAGTACGACATGGCCTATTTCGACGTGTGTAAGTTATTTTGCCACCTTAACGGGAAGTATCTTTGCTAGATCTAGTTTATGTTTAAAGAAGACTATGACACTATGTGGTGGCGGGTGACTAACACTTGTAGACCTGCTTTAAATAATTGGACTTACAAACAAGTATCTTCTAAGACCACACGGAGTGGGCTTGGAAGAGGGGCGGGAAGGGGGTGGGGGGAACACCGTCCCGAGTAGGCTTAGAAGAGGGGCGGGGAGAAATGCACTGGCGTGGGGGGACTTGCTTTTTTTTTATTGATAGATTATTTTTTTTAACTTTAACACATTATTATTATTAATAATAATAATAATAATAATAATAATAATAATAATAATAATAATATTCCTCCCCCCCCCCCCCCCTTCCCCCTTCCACTCCCCACAACCCCCCCCCCCCCCCATAGATCCCACAAGTGCCATATGGCGCTTCATCTTCCTCTTTCCACCCACCACTCCTTATGGTCTAAAGGCGTGCCATTAGAACTTGATTATGATATATTGGTGTTGTGAACTATTTGAATTTTGATCCATACCACGCGACAACAAGAACAAAGATTTTTAGATTGCTAATAGATAACGACTATGAACTTTTATGTCTAAGGCTTGATATAAAATCACCACTGAGCCGGGGGTGTCACTAGAAGCAACCTCTTTATTTCCACAGGGTAGAGGTAAGGCTGTCTACATCTTAGCCTCCTTAGATTCTATCTTATCTTTTGCTATGGGTGGGATTAACTGAGTATGGTGATGATGATGATGATGATATTATGAAGATTCCTAGTGAGGTAAGAGGGATTATACAATATGTTAGCATGGTAGAATAGACTCGAACTCAATATTAGCTTATGAATACCTAAATAAGTTGGCAAATTGCAAAATTTAAAGTTTAATAAGTTGTACGGTTGTTTAAAGCAACAATCAATGTAGACTTATGATGAATGTATAAAGGCCTTGTATGTTACTTTTGTTAAATTTTTCATGCCATACAACAATCCAAAGTTGGATTTATGAACATAACAAGTAAATATTTCTTGGCACCATAACCTTACGGTGATGAATCGTATGTCTAATGAGCATATTGGGGTATGTATGCCAACAACATATCAGGGTATGTATGCTTGCTAAAATTTTGGTTTGGGTTTTCAACTATAAACCCTCAATGTGTTCATTTATTTTTACCAACAAGTGTGTATTTGTGCATAATTACATGTAACTAGTATAAAAGAATGTAAAACTTAAAACTTTTGAGGCTTGTGTTGAATTATCCAAGTGTCAAGCTCTCTTATATCATGGTTTGTCTTATGTTGTGCTACTTGAACTATGCGTTTGATCGTCACTTACACCCAAATGTATATATTCTAAAAAATGTTTTGTTAGTAATTCTTTCTATGCATTGGTCATGTAAAATTGTTCACCCGACACGTGGACCCTTGTGTTAGTTATGTGTGGGCCATAGTTCGTGCACGTGACAATTATTACTTGTTTTACGTGTACTTTGTAAGATGTACAGTTTCGTGAATCTCGGGCGTTTTATTGTGAAAACGTATCTATGTTTAACAAATAGCCCCCAAATGTTGTCATGGGTGTAGAATAATCCCAGTCTCAACACGTGTGGTTGTTTTTATGGCAAAACGAATGTTTTAACATATGTTTATACCTTTTAATGTCAAAAGATGGTTCTAACACATGTTGTGGTTAAGTTAACATATGTTATAATGGCATAGCCGAAATCTTATGTGAATAAGTGACTCGATTCCGATGTTTTTGGTTATAAAAATCGTTCCTAGTGTTGTTTATCTAAGTCTTGGAGCTTGATGTGTTGTAAAACACATCTATTTTCCTATGTATTTTGTATATTATTTGGTCAAGTTTTTATTTGTTTTGTGTCATTTTTATTAGGTATTTATTTATTTTATTATTTTGTAGGTGTTCGTGGGAAATTGGCTCAAAACGAAAGAATTTTAATCGAGAGACGAACACTTGAGGGTATATGTTCGTGAACGTCGGAACGTAAACGAGAAACTTTGGTCGAGCCAACAACCGAGCCAGGAACATGGAGTATATAATAATAATACTAATAATATAATATAAAAAAAAAGATAAGCTTGGGCCGAAGCCCAAGCCAAGACATAAACTTAAAGTCGGTTAACAAGAATTAGACGGAAATTTATTTTTGGAGATATATCATTCTACAATTGAGAATTATCCAATTCAGCCGGAGACGAATTGCAATCGCACAGAAAACAAGCTACCGACCAAGCTACGGTGACGAGCGAAAGGGCACGGAAGGAGAAAAGGCCACGGGCACGTTAAAGATCAAGAGCCAACGAGCCTTGGGTTAGGTTTAGTTTTCATTTATTTTCTTTATAAACATGAATAAAACTATTTCTATCTATTTTGTGAAGATGCTTTTAAATATTATAGGCTAAACCTTTTGTTGGTGGCTTTGGATGATGAACTAGATTTTGGTTTTAATTAAAGACCTTTGTTTTCTGTTTTGGATGTGTTGGGTTACATGATTTAGTTTTTATGTTTGATTTTGAATATTTGTGTGCTGGCGCTTTTTGATTTGATTACTTGTTTGTTGGTTTTGATGTTCTAGGCACATAGGAATATTCCCTAGATCTAGAAATCATTCTAGTTTGATTAACTTTTGTTGTCGAGCTAGTTCTTGCAGTTAGGAATAGCGCAAGTTTAACAAGTTTTTAAAATCAATTAACTAAGGTGTGCAATCCCTTCCCGAAGGTTAGGAATATAATTCGGGATTGCTAGGTTGACTAGTTCTTGCAGTTAGGAATAGCGCAAGTTTAACAAGTTTTTAAAATCAATTAACTAAGGTGTGCAATCCCTTCCCGAAGGTTAGGAATATAATTCGGGATTGCTAGGTTGACTAACTAGGCATTGTTTAGTAGTTTGGTTATTGCTGGGGCGAGACCGGTTACTTATTCGTGTTTAGAGTTTTCCTAGGATTTCATTCGTAATTATTAAGTCTGCTTCACAGTTTGGGAGTTTTCGATCCAATAGTGGTTGATTAAAGGATTACTGTGGGATTTGGTTTCGCTGGGGCGATCCACTTTCATTTTAGCATCTCAATACTTGTCCCGCCTTGAGTCTAGTCGACTATCCTTGACAGGAAGTTTATTAGGTGAGAACACGGTCTCCAACCGGATTACATTAGGTCAGCTTTTATAACCAGAATCTAGGGATTCTACCCAGGTTACCAGCCTTCTTCCTACCTGATTTCTCCAGTTCCTTAAGTTCCCATTAGTTGTCAAGTTAAGTTAAGTTTAATCTATTTTAATTAAGTTTGTAATTAATAGTTTAAAATACCCCCCACATAAGTATATATTTATTTAGGCTAGTATTCGGTATAGGTTGTGATCTAGAGTTGCATTCGCGTCTTTGGGTTCGATACTCGGTCTTATCTGTTTACTGCTTTGCGACCGGTACACTTGCCGTGCGTGTGTAGTTTTTAGGTGAGTCGTTTTAATTAAAGCTTGTGTTATTTATATATATACATTTACACACATCAGAGCTTGAGTGTGAACTCGTGAGTCAATGTGTAATGCTTCATTGAAATCATGGGTTTATATAGTGCACGTATGTACATAATGGGTTTAGGCGTATTCGGCCGAGAGGTAATAAGAGAGAGTGAGGGAGTTTTGTTTGGTTTGTGGTGTGATCAAGCTAATGGGAACCTCCTTATATAGTGCACAAAGTAGTAAGTCCCTCACTTCATTTCTTGTGCCCATTGATTAGTACATTATCCTCTTTAGTGAATTAGATTGACCAAATGAAGTGTTGTTGTCTTGAGGATTTCGGTCGATAATAATATCATCAAGATCTTCTATTTGTGGCAAGGTATCAAGTCTAGGAGTGGGACAAGATAATTGGAAGGATCATGGAAGTATGTAAGTAGGGTGTTTTGGATTTTAGTTGTCATGCATGGCACATAGGACAAACTTGAACAAGATTTGGCGATGGTGATGGGCTTCGGCCGATTGGAAGGGAAATGAAAGAGTATGGGTTGTCTTAGTCTATAAGTGGAAGGTGATTAATGGTGGGAGGTTGTAGCTTCTATGTTTTTGTTAGAAAAGGGGCAATATCACATGAAAGAGACATGTCTTGGCTTCCTCTTTGTGTTTTCGGCCGATGTAGAGACAAAAAGATCAATGTTAATTGTGGCAAGAGATCAATTCTAGATGTATGCTCTTGATAATGACATAGGCTCCATTTGGTATAAGATGATGTAGTCTAGGCTTAGTTGTAAGAAAGCTTGTCCTCATCCCTCCATGTGATTCATATGTATGTATGTATGTATGTATGTATGTATGTATGTATGTATGTATGTATGTATGTATGTATGTATGTATGTATGTATTATGTGGGAAGAGGCCGATTACAATTGGGGTATTAAACAAGGATAAGATGTGTAATGTACTCTTGGGTGTTAGTGAATTGGGTGAAAGCTTAGACTAGGTTTGTTTTATCTAGATAAACACATGTGTGATATATATATATATATATATATATAAAGATATTTGTTTTGTTCTGGTAGCACACACACACACGCGCATGAGCCGTGTGTTTGTATAAATATATGTAGACATGGTGCGTCATGGATATCCATCATCATTAGAATTTGGTTATTAGATGTTAACATATGATAATATTTGTGATCAAGCTAGATTTATATACATATGTTGTTGAGGAGTTATTTATGTGTTATTGGGTATTATCAACTTGTGATAACACATGCTTGTTCTTTGGTAGTATTTCATGATTTGTGTGAGTGTTATCCTCATAAAACACATTGTAATTGTTCGGGTTTGAGTGGATTGTGTAGTTTTTCCCACTTGGTAATGTCACGTGTATTGTTGTTTTGTTTGTACATAGTAGTCGGGTATCCGGTTGCTCTCTGTTGAGCGTGTGATTGGCTTGACCGTTCAACGCCAATTATCTTGTATATTTCGGGTGTTGTATGCATAAACGGATGATCTATTGTATTTCTACAATAACTCGGGCTTTACTAGACTGGGGGGTATAGTGTGTGCAAAATTGTCTAATATGCACATGAAATGACAAAAAAATGAGTAAAATGCTTACGGATGTTGACCTGGATCGTTGATTGGTGTCACATTCTTACACAAGTTGACTTTCCAAAAATTATGATTTATTTCCCCGTAATCGGCTCACTAGCCACCCTACACAAACAAACATGTAACACTACCCAACACTCATAAAAACTCATGTGTTTCATCCAATTGAAGCTTTGACATTCCATCCCTTTGATCTATACCATTTTGACTTCCAAAACCACTATACAAAATCGCCCCAAACAAGTCCCAAGGAAGAGCATGATCACACTAGTAAATACATTACCCAATTTGTCACAACACCTTTATATTAGTATATTCTAGGAGAGTTGACTTACCAAATAAACTAAACACCATTCACACTTGCTCTCACTTTCCCTCTCATGTATATAAGGGCTGATTGGGGTCTGATCATTTAGAACAGAAATATGTATTTTAAAATAATAATTCTTTAATTTTAGTATTTTTGAATATTAAAGTTAAATTTTGACAATTTGTAATAAATAGATTTAATAATCTATTTTAAAGAAAATAATTTTATAAAAATTATTTTTACACTTTAAACACATTCTTGTAACCATCTTAAGTTTAAATTTCATAAAAAGATTTTTAGTTATTTATTTACTAAATTTCTCTCAATTGGCGAATATTTTTAATATTAATCAAACGAACAATTATCCCCAATTCGAAGCTCTAGAACTTATACATTTGTAGAATTGATAGACTTAGACATATTTATTACCTCATTTTAGGGTGATACTTGATACATTTGGTCAACACATTTCTCAACAGATATAACATTTTACCAAGGTGAGTTTTACATAGCCCCTTTTCTATTTATCACCATTTTTGGGGTGAAACATGTTTATAACATCATCATTGCAATTCAATCATCAATGTGTCTATGTGTTTTCTATGTTGCATTATGTCTTGAGCATGATTAGAGTAAGCACCATTCTAGCATAATCATTAACATTGATCAGCCGGCGGTATACATTGATAGATCTATTGGACTGACAATCCCACCCGGATACGTGCCTCCTACAAAGGTAGCGTGGGTGTTTGTTATCGTATAACATATTGGACCATGAGCGTATGGTATGTATCATTTTATAACAGTCATCAGGGTTGATTATGCACTCGATTTATTTCTAGTATGTTCTCACATATGGACTAGATTGACATGACACATGAATTGCACAACATTTTTATTCGATTATCAAAAACCTATGTAATTCTCACCAACTTTTGTTGACCCAAAACATTTTCAACTTAACATGTTTCAGGTTCTATTTGCTTGAAGATTTGAATTGATGCTTGAAGATATGTGTATAGTTTTATTCAATTTGATGTACAAATTCTAGAACAATTGTATGTAATTCATTTAAATCATTTAATGAAATTTGTTATTCACCATGAGCTACTGAACAATCATCAATTACGTGACATCCCGATGTTTCCGCCATCGGTTGGGGTGTTACAGATTGGTATCAGAGCCATGGTTATAGGGAATTAGGTTATTAGAAAAATAATCTAATCTATAACCATAGGATTTAACCAGTACTTGCTTCTTTTACTTGCTATTCTCTATCTCCCTCCTACTTCATATCTCTACTATCATCCTTACAAGAAGATGCTCTACATCACTGGATCTACTCTTAGGCTAATAGGACAAAATCCTCAGGTTTAACCTGAACCCCCTTGAGATCTCGTCGAAGTTCTAGATTTCAATAACGAACACGTGCAATCTGGAAGGGTGAACGCCTGTATTCTGAGTCTTCTGTCTAGGCTGGCATTGCGCATATATCCCAATCAGACGAGGGACCCGGATGCCTACCTGGGAATTCTCGGGATGAGTGTTCACTTATAGGCTAAAGCATGTCTTCATATGTTATTAGAATCTGGAATCTTTGATAAGTCAACGTTTTCGTTTATTCGTTTTAATTAATGAATAAATGATTACATTCCTTATATCACCTCATTCATTTCATGCCACATTGAACCTTCATTGTGTCCCTTACGGATCATGTCTCCACGTCGTAGCACTCGCAATAACAGAGGTGAAAACCAAGAGAAAAGTAACAACAACCACAGCACCAACCACAACAACAACAAAAACAACAAAGGTGTTGATGCCCAACTGACTGCGATTATTCACAACCCTGCTCAGGTTACTAACCCTAATCATCTTGGTAATTATGCTATAAACGTGGAAACCCAAATCACTACCGTAACCGATGCCCTAAACTAAACCAAGATCAAGACCCTCCAACTACTTAACAGCAAACTCTACTATCTGAATGATGTCTATTTTTCTCTTTAATTCCATGTATTGACATTTTATTTTCAATCAATTCAAGTATTATCATAACATCTGTGTGCATGCTTGTTTGAATGTGAACTAATTGCTATATCTATGATCATACTTGCTTACTTGTACAACAGTTAGTTGACTACCAAACAATCTACTTAACGATTGGTAGAGGTCATCATGTCTTTCCAACAGTCGGGGAGAAGCCCTACAACCTGCTCAACGACTAGTGGAGACTATCAGACCTGCTCAACAATCGGTAAAGTCATAAAAGGACACAAAACCCTAATGTAAGGTAAATTGGTAATTACGGTCCGGAACGTAATCGTGAATTTACAGGTACGTTAAGGTGGTGTGGAATTCTATCAAGATTTCCGGTAGTTAACCAAATATCTAGTAATTCATTTAGTAAATCAACTCACACGTAACACGCCTCTTATCCACGCTATTCGAGACTAGTTACTCTATTCATTGTCATACCCTAACATAAAATTCTTCAAGTCACACTCGTCCTAATTTTTATCCAACCCCCTTCAACCCTGGTTTTCTCTTAACTTCGGGACGAAGTTCCTAAAAGTAGGGGAGACTGTAACATCGCAAAAATTTACAGTTTTTAAAATACGTATATTATTTTCATAATATGCCTAGGTTTTATTTCCCGACCACACAACATATATATATATATATATATATATAATAATAATAATAATTATAAAACAAACTCTAAATCAAACCTACATACTAACCCACCATCTTTAACCCAAGTCCATAACCTTAAACCCAACCCAACTCCCCTTTTTCTTTTATTTCTAAAGCCCAGCCCAGACTGATATGGCCCAACATAGGCCCTAAACCTGAAGCCCACATCCCTTATACCTGTTTCAAAAAAAGAAAAGAATTATAATGTGCTCGCGCCGGGTTTCGAACCCGAGCCGAGCAGGAAGCAGCACAAGACTCCACCACTAAGCCACTTAGGCAGCTTGTGAATGATATGATACATTAAAACATTTAAACGCGATTTTAGTCTTTATGTCCTTCTTGTCTGCAACTCATCGCTGTACATATTTTTTTCTTATTATTTTTTTTTTTGTTTTGTTTTCCTATAATCCAATAATTTAACATCTAATCTAGGCCTATAACTCGTAATTAGCAATTTCACCATGATTATCGGCCTAATCCAAGTCAAATGCCTCGTCAATTTACAATCAATTGATTCCAATTATAATTATAAACGCGTCATAATTGATTCAAGGTCAACAATTACCATTTTGAACACCAAGATGTTTTCCCTATAAATTGAACGTGCCTAGACTATCCCTAATCGCCGAACATCATATTCTCACCTCCAATTTCTGTTATCCAATCGTTTTTAATCAACAATCAAGCAGAGTTGACTTTTTCGTTGACCAAGCGTGATACACGAATTCGTATTTGTAAGTTGTATTTTTCTTGTGGGTTTTGATCATCAATCATCAACAAACAATAACCCTATGATTAATCGGGTTATTGTTTGCTAGATTTGATTATTGCATAAGTTAGGGTTTGATTATATTGAATTGGGGAAGAACACTAGTTGGTTCATGTTATTTATTTTTCAAAAAAAACAAGAGATAAACACAACTGATCATACAGATCAGTTGGTTATGTCTGTTGCCTTTCAGCCGGCCCACGCGAGTTCGAGACCCGGCGTGAACACCCCTTTTTCCTTAAAATCATTCTTTTTGTTTAAACCAATTATATATTTATATTTCACTTAAAATTTATAAATTCATTTTTTTATTATTAAAACTTTCTTATAAATTCTAAAAAAATTATATTTATTAAATCTGAGTTAAAAGTTTAATTTACAACTTTTATTTTTCTGAAATTCATTTATTTAATATTTATAATAATTAAATCAGTATTATTCTATTATATTTATAAAATTCCATTAAAATATCAAAACGATCTTATTAATTTCCACAAAAATTATTTTAAGTTTTTATAACATTAAACTTTTCAGAAATGATTTTTATTTCTGAAAAATCATTTATTTAATATTTTTAATCAATTTTTGTTAATTTTAATCATAATTAAATCATAATAAATCCAATTTTCATTATTTTTGCACCAAAATTTTGTACAAATTATTTCTGATCATTTAGAACAGAAATATGTATTTTAAAATAATAATTCTTTAATTTTAGTATTTTTGAATATTAAAGTTAAATTTTGACAATTTGTAATAAATAGATTTAATAATCTATTTTAAAGAAAATAATTTTATAAAAATTATTTTTACACTTTAAACACATTCTTGTAACCATCTTAAGTTTAAATTTCATAAAAAGATTTTTAGTTATTTATTTACTAAATTTCTCTCAATTGGCGAATATTTTTAATATTAATCAAACGAACAATTATCCCCAATTCGAAGCTCTAGAACTTATACATTTGTAGAATTGATAGACTTAGACATATTTATTACCTCATTTTAGGGTGATACTTGATACATTTGGTCAACACATTTCTCAACAGATATAACATTTTACCAAGGTGAGTTTTACATAGCCCCTTTTCTATTTATCACCATTTTTGGGGTGAAACATGTTTATAACATCATCATTGCAATTCAATCATCAATGTGTCTATGTGTTTTCTATGTTGCATTATGTCTTGAGCATGATTAGAGTAAGCACCATTCTAGCATAATCATTAACATTGATCAGCCGGCGGTATACATTGATAGATCTATTGGACTGACAATCCCACCCGGATACGTGCCTCCTACAAAGGTAGCGTGGGTGTTTGTTATCGTATAACATATTGGACCATGAGCGTATGGTATGTATCATTTTATAACAGTCATCAGGGTTGATTATGCACTCGATTTATTTCTAGTATGTTCTCACATATGGACTAGATTGACATGACACATGAATTGCACAACATTTTTATTCGATTATCAAAAACCTATGTAATTCTCACCAACTTTTGTTGACCCAAAACATTTTCAACTTAACATGTTTCAGGTTCTATTTGCTTGAAGATTTGAATTGATGCTTGAAGATATGTGTATAGTTTTATTCAATTTGATGTACAAATTCTAGAACAATTGTATGTAATTCATTTAAATCATTTAATGAAATTTGTTATTCACCATGAGCTACTGAACAATCATCAATTACGTGACATCCCGATGTTTCCGCCATCGGTTGGGGTGTTACACAAGACACACCACACAACTCTCTTGAACCTCAAACACTTGAACAAACTAACCTCACCTCTACACACCCTCGGCCGAACCCAGACACTCAAACCCGAACCCCTCGTCGACCAAATACCCTCGCTACAACCCACTCGATCCATTTCCAAGCTCTTGGAGGTCGAAGGTGTCACACCCTCAAAATCCACTTGCGGAGTTTTACCGCGAGGCGCATGACAAACCAGGATCCAAACCAACGATCACAATAAACAAGTCTAACATGAACATAATGCAATTTCAAAACAATGTTTAAAATTCCCGTTTACAGCGGAAGCTTATTCAAAACAATTATTCAATATTAAACCAATGTTCAACGTTTGTAAAACCATGCAACTCTAACTAGACGCCGTGCAGACGCGTGCGCCCTAGTTCCATTGTGCTACCTTAGCGACCTGAGAAAACATGTAAAAGTTTACGTCAGCACAAAAATGCTGGTGAGTTTACAGGTTTTGTATCCAAGTACCAAGTCCACCTGTCCATACTATAACAAATAGAAAACCAGTATACGCTAGCTAGGCGTACGTTTTGTTACTACCACGATTGGAAAACCATTACTAACTCGAATACCAAAAGTATGCCCGATGTATGTTCCTGTTGTTCCTGTTGTTCCTGTTTGAGACAATATGCACCCGCCGACCCTCCAAGTCGACGAGCGGGGTTGGTCACTCCCAATAGCGCTATTCACATTTCCCGTTGTGCAAACCCGCACATTCATGGTTCCCCCCGGGACTTCCAAAGATCGTGTAGTACACAATAGAAACCCATAGTATGACAGTAGTTACCACATAATCGTTTTAACACATGTTTTCTCCCCCGAAAATATGAAACCAGTTTAAAAGAGGGGCCGTAAACTCACCTTAACGTGCAAGCAAAGAATCCGAACAGCAAGCAATATATGCTACCGACACCCTAATAACAGTGTCGCTTAGTGAGTATAGGCGTAATATCATTACCCATATAACTCGTTTGTCCAAGGCGTTTTAAATGTTCAAAAAGTGTGTATGCGACGCCTAGTGATTCTACATGCAATAGTAAACCCTACGGACCCGTTGGTGAATACGTTGGTTACAATTAGTTTCTACATTCCGTATGTGTCTCAGACAAGTGTACTTCAGTTACATGTCAATTCCATACCACCTAAGACCTCAATTAATCACAGAATCACATAATACACAATCTGTGTTTTCAGGACAGATTGTGCGCCATCAAAACGAATTTATTTAAAATAGCAATTCAGTGAGTTAACCTCCCAAATTTTTACTGAATTTACTTTGGGATTCACTCGACAATACCTATTTTTGTTTTGTCTCAATTCCAAACACGAAAATTATGAAAATTCGTACAACACAGCTAGGTCCAGAAAATCTCCTCAACAGGTCAGTTTAGTAGGAAAATTCTTAAAAATTGTGTATTCATCCAAACGAGATGAATCCACTTGGAAAAGCTCTATTTTTGCAGTATTGACCTACTGTAAAAATTTCATAATCTAATTCCTTGTAAATCTCAAGTTATGACCATTTAAAGTTAACCCAATTTACAAATCCGAAAATCTGATATGACCCCTAATCAATCAAAATTCCAAAAACGACTCAAACGACGTCCAAATTCGATGGTTTTGCCCATTATGAAAAGCTAAGACCTTGTACGTTACAATCATGCAAAGAATCGATCAAATCAATTGTTTTCAAGCCACGAAACAGACCCTACAAGTCGACTTTCAGAATCTGTCCAGATTCTGATCGTACAATATCATCAATTATATCAAACCCTAGTTGCATATTATCAATCAATAATACCTAATAATCATCATACAACTTTCCTAATACCTATTCCCATCAGATCCTATTATCAAACATGTCAAGATCAAAGCTTTTAAGATCAAAACACCAATAACTTGCGCAACAAGCATCCTATGATGTTACTACGCGTTTATTAATAGGTTTAATCCGTTTAATCTTCAAAAAGACTCATGTTTTAATGTTTATTAAATCCAATCAGACCTGGACAAACTTGTTATAGGATTTTTACAATAAAACATAAAGTAAAAAGCGTAAGAAATCATGAGTTATACCCTTAGCTCTTCAAATCAATCAATCGCGCGCCTTGGAGCCTCCCAATTGATGATCTTAAGCCTTAGCAGGTGTTTTTGGAGTGAAATATTCGTGTGGGGCAGTAAGGGGGCGATTAGGGTTGAGTATGAGGGCTGCATAGGAGTTAAGGATGTTTAAATATGAGTTTGAGGCGGTTTAAACCCGTCAGTGCCCTTCGAGCGGCCGCTCGGAGCCTGTGAGCGGCCGCTCACAGGTCCGGGTGGCGCGCTTTTGCCTCGTTTCGCCTCCCGACGCGTTATCCTTCGACGTTTTCGTTATTACGGACCGTAACAAGTGTAACCCCATGCGTTAAGACCCTAATCCACCTCACGCTCCACTTTTAATAATTTTTATTAACGTGTTCGGTCTAGGTTCACATAATCACGTATGGTTTTCACATAAGTTTGTCAGATATCACCGAGACACATAAGTTTGTTATTCACCAACGTCCGAGGTTCACTAATCATGAAATCACATGTTAACTCACACAAGGAGTCAGAACCCGACCCACACAAGGAGTCAAAGCATCTCATAACCCGAGATAATGCTCGTATGTCCTATCTAGCTATCTAGATAACCCTCGTTAAGTATAATATACGCGTGACTCGCTAAGGTAGACTTCAATCTAGACCATGTTGTTAACCAGAATTTGCCGGTGTCACAGAAGGTGGAAGGAAACCGACTTTAGATCACTCTAATCTCCATTCTAACTCATTTTAGTGTGGTATGTTAACTAACTATCTATGCATCGATTTATCTATGTTTCGGTCCACTCACTCGACTAGTATCACCACTCGCACACATATATATAATCATGGCAAGTTGTTATTAATTGGTTATAGTAATCACAATGTCGAAATAGTTGTTAAATAAGAACACTTATGTAAACACCTACATGTGGTATGTATACACTGGTATAAACACATATATACGAATACATATACTCACAAACATACAGACGAGTGTATGCGTGTGTATAGGGTCGATATAAAGCCATAAAAATCATTTTTGGAACTTAAAGTTTGACATATATACATAACGGTTATTTGGAACATACATTAAGAGCCAAGAAAGCATATGTTAAAAGAGTTTTAAATCAAAGTTTTAGAAAAACATGTGTTAACAACCTAGACATATGTGTAAACTATGGTAAAACATGGGAAAATGACATTTTTATACAAGAAAGACCTAAAACATGTATTAACACGCCTTATTTGGTACAAATAAGTGGCACACATACCACGTGATAATATGTAGAAAGCCAAGACATTGGTTTTTGCCACAAATGGTTAATCACAGTCATAAATAACGACAAAACGAGCTTTTCCAACACATACAGCGTGTGACACATATGGACAGCCGTACATAAACACACAGTCCATAACAGTACAAGTCGGGTGAGCAATTGTGTAACAACCCGACCATGAGGGGGCTGGACGTTACGATAGTTTGGTAACAGACTTGCATAACGGAAGCAACGATGACTAATATTAATAAATATTTATACAACCTCTAGTTACAAAATAATACAAATATATAATATAGATTAATTAATATCTATTGCAGGGACGAAACACGGCGGTCGTCGAAGCAGTTGAGGAGTGTAATCCACTAGTCGTTCCATACTTCTACCAACGCTTATCTCTAATGCTCTAATCCGCAACACTTATAGTCCGAATCTTCTATCGAAGTCATCTAGCGATCATCACCTCTAATCCGCATCATATGAACATAATCCGTATGCTTCATAATCATCCGAACGCAGTACCTGAACATATGCTTAAAAAGAGTTGGGTCAGCAATTATGCTGGTGAGTCCGTGTAAGTTGTTAAGTAAATCCAAAACAATTTAATAGTTCAAAAACATGTTTACACAGTTCATAACATAGTGATGTACAAGTCACACACCTCAGTCCTAACACTAAATCCATCTACTCCCAATATGGATTCCCATGGCATAATATATGCCACAACGGTCCGCAGACCTTAGTGGAGGGTTTTTCGGGCTTCCGGATCCACTGTGCGTGGGGGATTCCCCAAGTAGTACTACCCATATATTAAGTGGCCCAATTCCCTTGGGTTAATGAGTGTGCATCTGGTTTCGGGAGTCCTTGTTACATCAAGTAATTTCACACGCAAAAGATTTTACATGTACAAGCATATGTTCACCCCAAAACATTTAAAACAGAAAAAGGGGAAGTACACGAACTCACCTATCAAGTCTCACAGTGAGAGGGTATTCCAATGCCTTGAGCCTGTCTATGTATTACATGCCAGATCCTATCATGATCACAAGTATTAGTGCATGTAACCAATGTCGCGGTTACACGTGTGGGCACGCTTAGGTTCATTATCCAAACTTCTAATTGTCAAGTTCATCATCCTCTTATGTCCTGCTAATAACTAAAAAACCGATGTTTATGTTACGTTGTTTATATAGTTCTTCAAGTTCTAAATGTCAAGTTATTAATCATATAATATCTATATGGTTATCTAAAGTCCTCATAGTCTATTTTACTATAATTTCTACATATGTCAAGTTATCCATGTCCTCATATAATCGCATGGTTGGATTTTGTATGCTTAAGTGTTCGGGTACAAATCAATACCATCCGCAAGTCCATAACATGTGCTCAAGTGTTTACGTCTAGATTATCACTATAAGTCATATAGTTATTACTAGTTTATCCAAGTTCATCGCCTCATGATATTATGATAGTTATACTATTCGTGTAATGTCCAATATTTCAAACGTCATTCTTATATCACACTTAGCATTAACATTATTTCTATAATCGATTATCTCCTCGCCTTAGTAGTTATAATTGGTTTCTCATACACATATTCATATGTAATATAATCTATTAGTCAAGTCGGGTCTAGTTCAATAGCTCGGCATTATCCCACACGTGTTTGTCCGCCTAATAACAATACTAAGAAGGTTCGGGTTCTCGCTTTATACCTCTCGACACACCTCCGGTTTGACTATGTTGACTGGTCAGTTGACCAGCGTTGACTTTCGTTGACCTGTGTTGACCGAGTCAACTGGGTGACTCGGGTCTAAACCATTCATCTTCCACACAATAACTACCCTCAATAATCATCACAACCCTATAGAACCACCAGCTCCGCCACCTGTGACCACCTCAGCAGGGCCGGCTCAGGGCAAGGGCAGGGTGGGCGATCGCTGAGGGCCTAGAGCCTTTGAAGGGCCCGACATATTTGCTTCCGGCGAAGTGGCTGTAAGTTTCTTCCGGCGATGTCCTACCGAGATTTTAACTACCTTGACCCTCATTCCTCTCGCTATTGTGGAGTCGTTAAAATGAATAGAGATGGCATAAGTGTGTAGAGAGGTAACAACTAACAAGCAAAGTTTATTTTTTTCCGGCGACCGAAACCAGGTTGAAGTGGAGAAGATGACTTGAAATAGAGAAGTAATAAAATACTTCTTTAAAAAAATACAAAAAGGGGGTTGCAGCCTAACCATAGCTTTGTTGGTCAACAAAGGTAGCAAAATATATTACTAGTTTATTATTTTATATTTCTTTTTTTTTCTCAAGTTTTAATATATACAACTTAAATATAACGATATTTCTCTTGCAAAATGCTTTGGTGTAATATTCACAACAATCAAACAAACATCAAACTTTCGTTAAATCCGAAAATTAATTAATCGGTAAAATAAAATGTCAAAAAATTTAAATTATTATTATGCAATTGTGATGTTTCATCGTCGCGTGTACCAAATAATGGTTATTTAAAAGTAAAACGAACTAATTGATCTAAACTAGTGAATGTAAACATAATTTGTTGTGACTCTTTGGAAAAAAAAAAGTTCTGGTTTTGTCACTGTTTAAGATAGATAAAGCGATAAAAGAAATAATCATAATCGTATATATAAAACTTTGATGTATATGAGTAGTTTAAATAATTCTATATCGAGTAGGCTAATCAGTTAAATTACTTTACATTTGATGTTTGGTCTGTGTCACATGATAATTGGAGAAAGAGGAGCTTGATAGTTCTCATATAAGGGGAGAACCATGGCTAACACTTTTAGGGTCTGTTTGGTACGAGGTAATAGAATGGAAGGGGGAATGGAATGGACGAGGTAATGGAATGGACAAGGTAATGGAATGGATCATTACCATTCCATGTCTTGTTTGGTTGCCATGTGGGAATGAAACAAAACATTACTTTGTGTTGTTAGATAGGTAGGAAGAGACGAAGGAATAAAATCGGTGGTGAGTGGTTATGATGGTTGGTGGTCGGTGGCGGTAATGGTGGGTGGTGATATGTGGCAGTAGCGGCGGTGGTGGCGGCGGCGGTGGTGGCGACGGTGGAAGGTGGAGGTGGATGGCCGTGATAGTGGGTGGGTGACGATGGTGAGTAGTGGCGGTTGCGGGTGGTGGGTGGTGGTTGGTGGCGGTAGCATATTGGTGGGTGGCGACAGCGACGGTGGGTGGTGACGACGACGGTGGTGGCAACGATGGCGATGGGTGGAGGTGGATGGAGGTGATGGTGAGTTGGTGACGCTGTGACGGGGGTGGTGGGTGGTGGCGGTAACGGTGGTGGGTGGTGGCGACAGCGGTGGTGGATGTTGATGATGGTGGTGGTGGGTTATGGTGTTGTTAGTAAAGGGTGAATGAGAGATGGAATGAAAAAAAAACATGGGGGTGGATGGAATGGTTTTGAGGAAATGAAATGCCTTGTGGAATGGGTGATTCCATTCCTTTAACCAACCAAACACATTATTTTTCATTACCTCGTAATGGTCCATTCCATTCTCCCTTCCATTCCATCATACCAAACGCTACCTTAGTCTTTGCATAAAGCAAGTAATCATACACTTTCGTTCAATAGAAAATTGTATAACCAATATTATTTGCTTAAATAAGTAGGTTCGATCATTTTTCTACGTTACTTATTTTTATTTATTTTATAACAACTATCTTCTTATTATGGATTTTACGATATGGGTAGGGCCTAACTTTTATCTCGTCGAGGGCCCAATTTTTTTTTAACATTTTCAGAGACGGGCCTGCACCTCAGCAACCACCACCAACATCATCACCAGTTTCCAACCTGTCCTCCCTGTAACTGACTTCTAACCTGTAAACCAAACCACCTCGGAACCCTAAGTCCCAGCTGCCGCCGCTCTGCTCACAGCCGACGCCACCACCGTAGCCAACAATCCAATCTCCAACTCCACCTTTGAGGATCTGAGAATATAACTGACCCGATCAGAAGTTTGGTGATGTTGTTGTCTTCGCCGTCACCGTGAACCGCCGCCTCCTCTTATTCTTTTCCTTCCATTTTCTCTCTCTCCCTCTCTCTCTCTCTCTCTCTCAGCTCTGTGTTCTCTCTCTATCTCTCTCTCTCCGGTTCTTCTCTCTCTCTTCTGGTTATGTTTTTGGTATATGTGTGTGTATAGGTATCAGTAGGTGGAAGAGGGTGTGGGGTTGCGTGTCAGGTGTCTCTGGTCGGAGCTCCGCCGCCGAGGGTGGTGGCCGGAACCCCTTTCTCCGGTTCCTCTCTCTCTTTCTCAGTTAGTTGGTTATGTGTGTGTGGGTGCAAAGTTAAGCAGACAAAATGGAGGACTTATGAAGGAGGTGGAGGTTTTTATAAAGGAACGTGTGTGATGGTTTTTCAATGGTTTTGTTGTGATGGCATGAGATGGAGAGGACAAGTGTCCTCCCTAATGAGTAAGCACGGGGTGTTTCGGTGGGTTCGTTAACGGGTATCACTCTGCTATATGCCATACGCTCACGTATAATAATTATATATAATGATTCGAGTTTCAGTTTCGTGTAAAAATGTATTGTTTATTTGTTATAATATTTCTAGTCACGAAAAATTTTGGGCCTTACGACCGGGTTGTTACAAATTACATGGTAAATAGTATAATACATAGACTTAAGTTGTCCTTATGTGAATCTAGGGCACTTTTGTTCTGACATTTCACGACAAATTCAGTCAGTAGTTAGCACTCAGACATTAGGTGAGTTCTCACGGCCCCATTTTTACTGTTTTCATACTTTTTTTTGGGGGGGGGGGGGGGACATGCGTACAAGTTCAATTACATTTTGACTATTATGTGAACATGAGACAAAAAGGTTTAGAGTACTCATAAGCCCTCGTGTCATACATTTTGCTATAACCATTAGCTATGGACTTAGCCATGAAAGACTGTAATAGATCTATTGGGTTAGCACCCCCACTATTGGTTAGTCGCTCTAACCGGATGGCAGATATCAAAAGAGTGCATGTATTTCACATTACTTTCATTATCTATAGTGTACAATGGGCGAGACACAACATTCATCAAAGTTTGGTTACGAGCTCATGACAGTCACATAATGATTATTGTCTTAGCTAGGCAATGATCCACTCACCCATGGTTTACATAGAATTCAAAACCCGTGTCCTCACCAACTTAATTGTTGACATATTGTACTTGCATGTTTTTCGGGCAATTAATTAAGCAACATGGAACTTGGAGTCACGCATGAGCATCTCGGGAATATCTTGAACCTTATTTTGATTAAATGATTTAGACAATATTATTTTAAATGTGGTTCTTAAGACAATATTTTGGTGGTTATGTTTAAACAATGACGTCTTTTAATATATCTCTTAATTTACAAATTTGATGCTTGCGTGACTTGTGTACTTGAAAACCGTTCGAAGTTACATCTCGCGTTTCCGCCTTGACGGGGTGTGAGACATAGCCTACCCGAATGGGTGACAACAGTGTTACCGATTCAGGTAGTATACCCGCAAATGATACCCACATAGCCTACCCAAAAAGGTGACAACAGTATTACCAATTATGGTACTTTGCCCACCGAGCCGACCCAGGGGTGGGTGAGCCGCACTCTCGGCCGAGGCCCGTTCTCCCCTAGGGCACTAAATTTATATATATACTTTATATATACACCGACGAAACTACGGAAGGATGCATGGGTTAAATTGTAAGAGGAGCAAAGATAGGTAGTATTTTACTTTTCTGGCCGGCGATCGCCTCTGTGTCGTCGTGTGTAGTAAAAAGGAGGAAGATGTACATGAATGTGAATATACAATACTGTAAAAGTAATAAAAAGCTGATGAAAACACCGCACATGCACACATTTGGTCAAAAAAATCTCAAAATAATTTACTGTTTTGTTCATATGTTGTTAATATTTTTTTTATTACATCTGTTTTTAATTTATTAGTTGTCAATGGGTGTATGGAATGGTACGCATTGTTATAGATTATAATATAATATAATATTATTATATATTATTTTGTTAAGGTATCATTATATTGGTTTTAATGCTTATTATTTTCTAAAAAATCTATATAACCTAGAGCATTTTTTTTTAATTATGTACAAATACCTTTTTAATACAAAGAACTTGAAGCAAACATAAAAGTTTAACTAAATTTACTAAATAGCTTTATACTAATAATAGGGTTTAAAAATGGCCAAGTTGTTAAGACAATTAAATTGTATGTGAGCAGTTCCTCATTAATCAACAAATGATTGTTTAGTTATAGTTATATTGTGACCTTTAGTTAAATAGTTCTTGTTCTGTTATTATATATATGTGTAGAAGAGGGTTATCTTGAGAACGTTAAATATTGTGAGAACCATGAGAACAAGTAAAAAAATCAATCAAAATCAAATTTTTTTAATACAAACCTCGTTATAATAAAAAAATAACATTAATAAATGAATTTTTATTTCCAAATAATTCATCTTTTCTTGCAAAAACACTTTCAAATTAACTTTTTACACATGTGTAAAAACAAATTATTTTCGTATACGTTTGAATTTTTACGCGTAAATTGTGTTTTTAAGATTGTATTTTAGTAATAAAGACAAGTGTAAAAAGAAATTTTGAATTTGAATGGTTTTAGATGCCGTTCTCATGGTTCGCACGAAATATAGGTGTTTTCAAATTAACTTTCCCCTATATGTGTATATATAACATCATCTAAAATAATTACTTTATATAATTTGTTAAGGTCTAAGGGCCTTATTCTTCGGTTCGTACAAGACACTTGAATCCTTAAGACCGGCTCTATTTCCTCACAAGGCAACAACTCCTCCCTTTGTTCATTTGATGTTTTGAGTGACTAAAAGTTTTTTAACGTATATTTTACCAAAGTAAAAGTGGATCAAGATATTTATTCTTGTGATTTTCATAATTATTATACTATTGTTCACCACTAATGTAGCCACCTATTTTACACATTACAACCGTTTTTTGGATAATCTTAGCCGTCCAGGTTAGGCAGTTATTTATGAGACAAAATCTGGACCGTAATAAGTAGGTAGTTATCTTATAAATTTGGCAGTTTATTTTTAAAAAGTGTAGTTATTGGATGGTTTCTTTAACATCCCTACTATCCCATGAACTAGCTCCCATCTGTTTCTCTCGACAACCGCTCTCATCTACCCATATTATAAAATAAACCCCCAACCACCATAGTCCATAGCTTTCCCTTCATATACAATTTCACAACATCTGAAGGCAATTGGTATGTATCTCTGATTTCCTCAATGTTTTGTTTGCTTATCATTAGTCATCGATGTTTATTTGTTTGATTTGGATTCGTTATTTCGTTTGATTGTCTAATTATAGTTTGTGCTGCAAGAACCGAATCCAAAGACGTTTCTTTGGTTTCAGAATTCCCGATTGCAAGGTTCCTATCTCTTATTCTAACTCAACGGTGCAATTCTGTGTAAATTAGTAATTCTAAACATCTTCAGCCTCTTTCTTTTTTTCTTGGTGGTATTTCTTAACGATGAATATTATGATTTAGATTTAGACGACCAAGAAGATGATGAAAATCACAAAGATAGGGGCATATGGCAAGGTCTTAGTTCCATGTATGTCTCTGCTCAAGGATTTATATACTTCGACCCTTCTTCTTCTCTATTCGTAGTACGACCTATCTTCAGGTTTGTTTTGGTTTAATCAAAGGTTTGTATTTTTTTCAATTAATATGTTTCGCTTGTGTATTCATCATAGCTTTTGGATTTACCCTGAATCAAGGTGATGCAAAAAGATCTTTTCTCAAACAATTTTAAACGATTTGAGGTTATCACTTTTATAGTTGAATCATCATGAATATTTGTATCTTTACATGTTGTTGATAATTCTTAGTGTTGTTGTTCTGTTACTACTATATCTTTCTTGTATACGGTTACTTGTTACCAAAAATCTCCTAATTTTGAAGCTTTTTTCATATTGTTCAATTACACACATGCCATTTGTTTGGTCAATTGGCTCATTGAACAGATTTGTGGAAAGTATAGTTTCTCAAGTTATGTTTTATGTTAATAGAAAATCATTTTTTTTTCATACTAGGTCAGATGAGATGACTAATAAGATGATGGCACAACATGTTAATGAACAACCATCTAAGGTATTTTTAAAACTCTAAAGGATATTTACATAGTCAAGATAATGTTTCAGTTAAAAAAAAATATTTTTTCATACTATATCATGATGCATGAGAAGATGGCAAAGAATGCTGAAGAACAACCATCAAAGGTACTTAATCTATAGGAACTTCACAATATCTGGTTAGGATATAATGTAACATAAATTCATATATTTTTTATACTATGTCAAATGCATGAGAAGATGATGGCAAAGGTTGCTGAATAGAAGGTAGTTTTCGCATTATACATACATCTCAAACATTTATTATATCTAATTCATTTCTTTGTTCTAACATGTAATGTATAGGACAATAATTCACATGTGGAGATTATTGGAAATGATTGGCATTTCAACCATTACAAATCCCAGCTTCAACAAAGACTTACTCATGAGGTAGTGTGTATTTGTGTTTTATTCACAATATAAAAATGACACTAATTATTTTATTTAAATTAGTTTCATCAATATGAAAAACATACATTTGATTGGAAATTAAATGAACTTGTAGATATTAGCAACTGTGAAGAGTATGATGTTGCTGGTATTTAGCATATGACAATGAGGAGTCAAAGGAAGAGTTTAGTATATTGGAAATTCGGTATTATCTATGATCAAAAAGTTAAAGATTACTAAACTTATAGTTCACAGCCGGAACAAACCTATCTCATTCTGATTGTTTGATTGGTTTCTGTATGTTTTCCCTTGTATGTCACCTCTTTTTTTGTTTATGAATGTTTGTATGGTCACTGTATTTATGTATGTTAATGAATGGTCTATCCATCCAAATATAACTATTTTGTTTATAAGGCTTCCCTAGGCGAATTAGCATTTTTAGAGGCTGATTTGTTTAGCACGTCTGAAATCTAGATTTTAGTTTTGTCATTTCAATTTTTATGTTTTTCCAAAAGTGTCGACTGTAAATCAAATAAAGCTTTTTTTAGTTATGGTTTATGATTATTGGGGATCCAAGTCTAAATTATGTATTATAATTCATATGCACATCGAACTGAAGGTATGCCTTTTATTGGAAACGAGCCTTATATGCTTTATGCTAAGAAGCTAGGTGACTTAGGATCTACTTCTTCCATCTAGAAATGATGAGACCTAAGGGCACAAGGGGCGCTCAACTGAAGTTGTTTTCACTTCACTGATTTTTACCAATCCTACACTGCCACATCACTTCACTGATTTCCTTCACTGAAACACTTTTTTGTAGGCAGCACTCCACTGATTCTTTACCCAACTATTAATTATTTTCACACATAACCAAGGTTGTAAAAATCGGCCTAGGCGGCGCCTAGGCGTTAGTCGGCCATCAATATCGGAAAAAGGCCCTAGTTGGAGATTTAGGCATTTTAGCCATTAGGCGGCTGTTAGTCGAACCTAGGCGGGCCCAGGCGAAGTTAAGCAAAACGGGTGCTGAAGAAGATACCTTTAAGCTGCTAGCCTGTTACCATGGTTCAACCTTCTTTTGCATGAATAATTATTAGGAGAGGAGTAAACCCTATGGAGCTCCTCTTTTGTAAGCGACGTTCAGTAAAATGTGTCCAATACCCTAAAAAGGGTTATAATGGTTTATTCATTTATTGGGCTTTTTTCTTATGTTGGGCTTTTTTTTTTTTAATGTGGTGGGCTTTTAACTATGGGAAACCTAAATTATATCTTTAATTGTTTTTCACTTTTATTATTTTAGTTTGTTACAAATATTTATATATTTATAAAAAACACTAATTATTATTTTTACAAAATATATTTTTTATTTTCTGTTACATTTGTATATTACTGCTAAATTATTAATTTTTATATACATATATATATATATATATATATATATAATACATATAAATACTAAAACGCCTAATTCCGCCTAGTCCCGACTAGTCCCTAGGCTGGACCTCACCGCCCGCCTAACGCCTTTTGCAACCTTGCACATAACAACAACAACAACAACAACAACAACAACAACAACAACAACAACAATAATAATAATAATAATAAGAAAGGAAGAAATGAGCACACAGGGCTGTTGTGAACTTGTAACAAAGAATGAAAAAAAAATATTTTAATCTTTTTTTCCCTCTCTCTTTATACTTCACACACAATACACATATCTATATATACACAACTTTTATATCTATCACCATCTTCATCTTCACTTTCAACCTTCAAGCTTTTAGAGTTAAAAAAAAAAAACCCTACAACTAAAGAATAGAGAGAGAAGAGACTAAAACATAAAAAAAAAAATTGTGTGAAAGTTTGTGCCACATCCGTGAACCAGCACGATAACTAGAACCCGAACTTCGTTCACGGGACCACTACCAGCATGGGTGGCGACGGTGTTACCGTGCTAGTAGTGGGGTACCCGTGACCAATTCTGGTAGCGCCCCGTCCTCCCTAAGAGTTAGCTTGACCATTTTGCTATTATATGTTAACTAATTGATTCCTTTAATACACATGGGGAATTGAATTGTAAAGCGAGAAAAGCACAAAGCTTAATGATATCATTGTAGTGAGGCCTTGTCATAATTGTTCGTTCTATACAAGTGATTTGTCAAGCTTTAATGTTTTTTCTTGAAACAATTACGCTGTCTCTCAGATGCCCTCATTTAAAACTCCTAAAAATGTATTTTTATACCGTGTGCTTCGTTTAAAAAAGTTCTTGTTTTTCAAGTGACTTGCAGGCTCGCCCTTGGCGCCTTGCGCCTTTAACAACTATGGTTAAATGTTATAAATTTCGGTAACCTGTCCTAACGGACGGGTACACTACTAGTTAATATTGTGACATCCGATTATTATCTTATAAATGTTCAGTTTCATTAACCAATATATGGTTAGTGATTTTTTACCGCCAAAAATACCAATTTACTTACACAGTTAACTGCCAATTAACAGTTAACATTTCCGCCATTAAAAAAACTTACAGATAACTTGTCCAAAAAGATTAGCTAACCAACCCACCAACGACGACAAAATCAAATATCGTTATTCCCGTTCTTCTAATAATAAGGTCCACTCTCCTCCTTCACCGCCTTCCTTCCTTCCTCTTCACAATAATAATATTAATAATAATATTCACAACCCAAACAAACCCTTTAAATAATAATAATATTCTCTTCTCACTTCATAACTATTCACAATCCTCTCCAACAAACAAACAGTCCTTCAACCACTCCAACACAAGCAAAGAACAACAATCAAACACTACACGAAGAATCTCCTGCTTCCATATACCTTCAATCGGTACGTTTCCTTTCCTATATCTTATTCCTTGCTTCCAATTCTAATTCTGTTACCAGATCGAACCATATATTGCTTACTATTATTAATTTATTATGTTTTTTTAATACCGCCAACGTAAATACCTAGGGTTAGGGTTTGGTTTGTAATTTGTTGTCTGTGTGTTTACCGATCTCGAATCTAGTGAAATAGTTTTGTTAATTTTGGTTTTCATGGGGATTTGTGACGGTTTTAGCGGTTTTTTAGTACGTATGTTACGTAAGAGAAGGTCAGACGAAGTAGATACGGTTGATGATGTTAGTGGTAGTGGTAGTAATGATAATTATACTGATAATTTGTGTAAGAAGGTACGGATTGGTTGCTTGACTTATTTTTGTTCGTTGATGTTCTCTAGAGCGACTGTTGCCGAGACTGTAGGTAGTGAGATTGGTATGGGGCTAGAAGATGTGAATATGCAGGATATTGATGAGGATCTGCATAGCAGACAGCTTGCTGTGTATGGTCGTGAGACTATGAGGCGGCTGTTTGCGTCTAATGTGCTTATTTCTGGGATGCAAGGACTCGGTGCAGAGATAGGTAAACACGGCACTGTTTTATCTTATTTTCGTAAAGTGATTTTACTTTCTGCTTGGACTGCTGTGTAGTTAACTCAGCCGATATATCGGTACAGAATATCGGTACCGATATTATCGGTGATATTGACCAATATTTGACCGGTATATCACCGATATTCCTGATGTCGGTGACTCGGTGTCTTTCTTCTTAGTTCTTCCATTTGTCTTGCTTCTTATTGCTATTCTTAGTGTTTTAAGTCTTAATTGTTAATTGTAGTGTTAAGTATTAGTGTTTTAAGTTTTAATAAGTTCTCACTTGCTACAATTGTTATCGCTTTGCAAGTTGCAAGAGGTTAATTTGTTAATGATAGGATACTATATAGAATTGTTAGTGTTAAATTGCTATATATATGGATTTTGCATGTTATAAAAATTACCAATAACCCAACGATATCTCACTGCGATAACCTATATCTCAAATATCGGTCCTTGACCGATATCCGATATTTTACCGCATTAACTGCTTAGGCTAGGAATTTGTGGTTGTGCCAGGAATTGGTTATGTGTATGTCTAATATGAATATATATATATTTGATTATTTGATTATATAAGGTCGGAACCTTTGATTGCAATTAGTTCAAGCGCTTTTGTTTATATTTCTTGTATTGCAAGTCTGTAAGTTATCTTGCCACCAGGGTTATGTTTTGCATGTATATCACCATCTGGTTGTTCTTTTTACAATGAAATTAATTTCTCTTGTTATTCAAGTTGTGTTATGTTATTGATCCAAATGCGTTATTATGGCTGTGGGCTAGATATCAATTTATGTATGTGCTTAATTTCCATGGTTGACTAAGGGGGTGTTGGATGTACATTTTGGAAGTGATCGTTGTAACTTGTAACTTTTGAAAATCCAAAAAAGGATAATTAGTTGATTAAAGCTACGGATAGGTAGTTACTTTTACATTTGGGTGTATATTCAGTTTCCATATATAACCCTTCTTGCATGTTTCTCCAAACCAAGTTATATTGACCTTAGATAATTGCAACTATATGTTGCAGTTTGCACATCCAAACACTACCTAGAAAGTACGAACATGGTTTAATATTTATAGTCTGGACATGATATTGTAGAAGCTATTTGTTGACTAATGTAGTGGGTAGGTATACTATTATTGGTTCCAATTGATGCTATATACAGTATACTGTATCACATTAATTGTTTGGAGTTGGTACGGTTTTTAGCTATTAGAACTTTATTTATAGCTGTTGTCTTTCTATTTTTATTATTCATATGAATATATAATAGGATTTGACAGTAGTTATATGGATTTTCACTATCTTTCTTGCTTGTAACACAATTTCTTAAATTGGGGCTTTTTCATTTTGTAGCTGTCTTCATTTAAAGATTACTTTATGCTTGTGCTTAATTGACATTGTTTACTAGTGCAGTGTTTGGATCTGCAATTTGATAGTGGTTATCATTTATATAATCAGATAATCAATTGATCAATCCTAAGACAGGTAGCTAATTATGTGGCTCAATAATCAGTTTCGAATACCTTAAATTATTGATAGAATTCAGCTGGACCCTTAACCCATTTGCAGCCCATACCCAGTCAAAGGTTCAGTCAAAGTCAAAACCCAGTCAAAGTCAGCAGGCTAAAGTTTAGGAGCAATAACATCTATTATGCTTATTAATATTTCTTGTTCTAGTTTTGAGAATTGTCTATGTTTTATGTTATCATAATAAGGTTATAATCCTTTAAATTGGAGACCTCCCATTCTCGAATTTGGGCACTATCCTGTATTTGATTTCCGTATTTTAATCTATCAATTTTCGGGTTCTATCATTTGGTTCCATTGCCGGGAAATCGACATGGTTCAGATCCGGGAAGATTCAGATTCTGTGGCTGTTCAGTTAGCATCAATCGCTGCTAGACTTGACACCATAGTGTCACAATTTAGGGGCGATGTTGCAGAACTCAAGACAAAGATGTGTGGAAAACCAACCAATAACCAAGCATCACCACCCGTAGCAACACCTATGCCTTTCTTTGAACCGGTAGCATCGCCACCCGCACCAACCCCTACACCATTCCTTGAACCGGTTGCATCTTTACCAACTCCACCGCCCCCACCGTTGAAACTACCAGGACCGCCACCAAAGCAACCATCTTCTACCATCGGGACTACCGACTTCACCATCACCGCGTCCAATACAACCATCTTCCATCATCCGTTTCTGCCGTTGGTTTTTTATGGGTACAACACAAGAAACACCGTGTTTGATGATGATGTTTATGGGCTACAACAAGTTAGAGAAGAAGAAATGATTCCAAAGCTGGAAGAAGAAATAAACCAAGAAGAAACAAAGCATTTTAACCATCAACAACATAAGGGACAAAACAGGAGATCCAATGTTCATGACAATGAGGGTTCAGTTGTTGATGATTATGTATTGGAGTGGTCTAAAAATAAGACGTGGATGTATCAATATGAGGATGAATCAAAAGAGCACCACAAAGAGATGTTTCAAAGAATCAATCCGGCCGCTACGACCGTTACTCTTTTTGCATCAATGGACGTTGCGAAGCTGTTCAAACATGATATGTATTCTGCTTGGGATACGACACAACTGACACCATTCGTGTTCATGCGCGAGTGGCACCCATTGTTGGGCTTCGCTAAAACTGCCCCAAATGCCACTAATCGAACCGAATGGCGTCCGCCATGGGTTTTTGTTACAAGTCAGCCTACAATTGAATGGCTTATTGCTTGGTGCGCCAATTCCCTTCTTTCCGACTTGAGGACAAGTCGTTTGTCCGGGTGGGATGTATTGATAGAATTCAGCTGGACCCTTAACCCATTTGCAGCCTATACCCAGTCAAAGGTTCAGTCAAAGTCAAAACCCAGTCAAAGTCAGCAGGCTAAAGTTTAGGAGCAATAACATCTATTATGCTTATTGATATTTCTTGTTCTAGTTTTGAGAATTGTCTATGTTTTATGTTATCATAATAAGGTTATAATCCTTTAAATTGGAGACCTCCCATTCTCGAATTTGGGCACTATCTGTATTTGATTTCCGTATTTTAATCTATCAATTTTCGGGTTCTATCAATTATCTTACAATCATAAGCGCACTCACTTTCCCGGTTTCACCCAAACCCTCAAAACTGATTATTGCAACTTCAACTTGCAATAATTATCTTAAACACACATTCCAACACCCTTAAAAAGTATGAACAAGGTGAAGTATCCATTCTTTGTATATGATATTGTAGAGGTTATCTGTTGGTCTTACATATCTGGCAGTGATGCTATTAGTTGTTTCATTTTATTCGTATAACTGTATATTATTACTTTATTAGTTACTTGGAGGTGCTGCATATTATGCTATCAGAACTGTCTGTGTAGCTGTCGTCTTTCTATCATTATCCATATATCAGGACTTGTTAAATAACTTGATTTTCTTTCTTGGATGGTTTCGTTTTGAGATCCACCATGTTGTCCTGTTGCATGGCTTCATCTTCTTGATTACCCTTGCAGCAAAAAATCTTATACTTGCTGGCGTGAAGTCTGTGACATTGCATGATGAAGGGTGTGTGGAACTGTGGGATTTGTCCAGCAATTTTATCTTTTCAGAGAGCGACATCGGCAAGAATAGAGCCCTAGCTTCTGTCCAAAAGCTGCAGGAGCTTAACAATGCCGTGGTAGTGTCCACCTTGCCTACAAAGTTGACTAAAGAACAACTTTCTAACTTTCAGGTACCCGTTTACTTTACATGCACACGTAATGTACTAGATCTTTAGTAGATCACATGAGTTTAATGGAACAAGATGTAAAAAATAATGTTAATTCTGCACATGATAGTTTTATGCTTGCATGGTCAGCGAAGTCGTATATTTTATCAACTATGCCACAAATGGGTTTCTTTGAAATCTTTTATATTTGATATTCAGCGTTGATTTTGTGTAGTGGTAGCTTTAACAAAATGTATTGGTCTGTTATGTTCATTTATCACTTGCTGCCTGTCCTCGTGTGAAAGTTTCATTTCTGGATCATGGTAAGGTACATTTGCCCGTCTTGAACTAGGTTTTGCAACATTACAGAGATAGTTGTTTGATATATATGCTGATTCTGGATATACTTGCTTTGTTCATATTAGTCCTGACTTGAGGTAAGGCTGTAATATTACCATTTTTTTAAAAAGAATGTAAGTGTCTTCTGCAATACCAACAAGTGGAAGGGTTCCTTGCTTCATGAGTAATGAATTGTTACACCTGAAACAGAAATGATTCTTTATAAGGTGTCGTCGTGATATGTAAATGATGCATAATAGGCTATTAGGAAGTGCGGAAATTTGTGAGAAATTGATATATGAACATCTTGTTGTTCGGACACAACTCATTACTCTAGAGGTATATGCTTTGTTTAAATTAAATAATATCTTGAGGCTGTTAAAAAATGTCTTAAGGTATATACAGACTGCAGTATTTGCCATTACTTACATAAGAGTGCAAGTGTCCTTTTGCAATTACCAACTTGTGGAAAGGTTCCTTGCTTCATGAGGAATGAACTGTTACACCTGAAATGGGAAAAAAATGTTTAGTAGGTTTCATCATGATGCGCAGATAAGCATAATTGGCTATTAGGATGGACGGGAATTTATGCGAACTTGATATGTGCTCATCTTATTATCCGTAAATAGCTATTGATAGTGATGGAATGGTTTTGAATTTGAAGTTCGCCATATCTTAATATTGAACCTACCAGCAGATTTGTGTTTAGCACAAGTGAAAATTTCAATGACGAAACAAACCAACTTGCCTCAGAAACATTAGGATCAAATCAGAAACCTAGACACCTGTGATTATTATGTCATAGTGTCATACACAAATATCAAATTAAAGTACAACTCGTATAGAGCTACTAATGTCTGGTGTAACTTCTAACAACAATAGCTGACAATGCCCATACTTGTAAACGAAAACCATACATAGATAAAAGTGTCGTTTACAAATACAACCTTTCTTCTAAATTCTTCTGCTATCTAAAATCACATATGCTCTCCATATCTTTTTCTCCTTTCCTAACACTCTCAGGTCTGTTACCATATGCCTATCTCGCCTGTAGTCACCTATCACAATTCACACACACGGTAAGCGATAACTGCCTAGTGAAAACCATAGTATCAAACTTCATTTTCTGTCTGATTTTAGCCATAATCTTCCAATTTGGTTCAATTTCTTCAATAGAGTTATTATAAAACATGTTAAGGGAATCAGGGCTAAAACAACATAATTGCTTAGTAATTTAGCTTTAACATCTAATTGCTAAACTCATGGTTAGACTATCATTTTCATGCACGTCTTATTTCCATGTTTCTAGCAGGTTGGAAAACATGTGGTCATGGCTTTGTCATTTCGTATTTAAGCATTAAAGCTTTACAAGAAATGGCAGAGAAGAATTGGAAGATTTTTTCTTTGTTAATATCTCATTTTCGTCAATTTGGATCCTATGCTAATTCAACTTTGGCAAGTTGAATGGTGATCGTAGGACCAAGTTCAATATAAGCGGTGACTGTGTGTGTTCCTTAATTTTAATTTGGAAGCCCTATGAACTAGCTTGTGAGGTTTCTATCTATCCCTGCCTTGACCCTGTGAGTTTGAGTCATTGAGTGGTATTCTTTGGTCCTATTTTCTTTATATGAGTGGTGTAACTGTAGCTTAAGGTTTGGGAGTTCCACCCCTACTTTTTAGTTCAGTGGTGTATCTGTAGCCAAACTAGCCGTAACCTATCTAATTTCATCGAGTTGGCTTTAAACCGGTGTTGTCTGGGTCAACCTATAACACGTGGATAATGCATTATCTTTTGATTCTCAAGGGACGATGTCTAACATCTGTTTCACTAATAATACGGTCATCATGAAGATCTAGTAATTTTATTTGTAATCAGATTAAAGTGCACAGTATTTTAAAGCTAAATTGACGGTTCATCTTTTTATTATATTTCAGGCTGTAGTCTTTACTGATATTGACTTAAAAACGGCCAAAGAGTTTGATGATTACTGCCACAACCATCAACCTCCTATTGCTTTCATTAAGACTGAAGTCAGAGGACTTTTTGGTAACATTTTTTGTGATTTCGGTCCTGAGTTTACTGTAACTGATGTTGATGGTGAAGAACCACATACTGGTATCATTGCATCTATCAGTAACGATAACCCTGCACTTGTAACATGTGTTGATGATGAACGCCTGGAGTTCCAAGATGGTGATCTTGTTATGTTTTCTGAAATTCACGGGATGACAGAACTCAATGATGGAAAACCAAGGAAAGTCAAAAGTTGCAGACCGTATTCATTCTTTTTAGAAGAAGACACAACCATGTTTGGCACGTATGTGAAAGGTGGTATCGTGACTCAAGTGAAACAGCCAAAGGTCCTGAATTTCAAGCCTTTAAAAGAAGCACTTGGATCTCCAGGCGAGTTTCTATTGAGTGATTTTTCCAAATTTGATCGCCCGCCTCTTTTGCATCTAGCTTTTCAAGCACTTGATAAGTTCAGAGGTGAATTTGGGCGATTCCCTGTTGCCGGTTCAGAAGATGATGCACAAAAGCTGGTTTCTATTGCTACTGCCATGAACGAGAGCTCGGGAGATGGAAAGTTAGATGATATAAATCCAAAACTTTTGCGGGATTTTGCTTATGGGGCTCGAGCTGTGCTTAATCCCATGGCTGCCATGTTTGGCGGCATAGTTGGTCAAGAAGTTGTCAAGGCTTGCTCTGGAAAGTTCCATCCACTTCTTCAGGTTAGTGTAGTACTACTATTTGTCTATTTGGAATTTACAGTTATTGTGCCGTCTAGAGGTGGCAAGTTGGGTGGGTCAGGTGGGTTGGTTAACAGGTAAAAGCGGGATAAGGTCGGAATAGGTCATTTTTAGATGGGTTTAATTGTTATTTTCTTTATAATTATCGAGTGTTCTAATACCACAATAGTCCATATTTTTTAATAAAACGATTAGGAGGTTGTATGTACCCTGAATTAAAATTAGATTTGGGTTACCTTTTCATCTGTTTGACCTGTTCAGCCGGTTTGAGATAGTCCCATATCAATCCATTTCTAAGGAAATATGTTAATTTTTCCTCCTCTAATCTATATCATATTCCTGAGTCTAATGTTTTCCATTATGTTTTTACAGTTCTTTTACTTTGATTCAGTTGAGTCACTTCCTACTGAGCCATTGGAACCCAGCGACTACAAACCTTTGAACACTCGTTATGATGCCCAGATTTCAGTATTTGGAGCTAAATTCCAGAAGAAATTGGAGAACACTCGGTCTTTCGTTGTAGGATCAGGTGCACTCGGATGTGAATTCTTGAAAAACTTGGCCTTAATGGGTGTTTCATGTGGCACTCAAGGGAAATTAACAGTCACTGATGATGATGTCATCGAGAAAAGCAATCTCAGCAGACAATTCTTGTTTCGTGACTGGAATATCGGGCAAGCGAAATCCACCGTTGCTGCTTCTGCAGCTACATTGATTAACCCTCATCTTCAGATTGAAGCTTTGCAGAATCGTGTGGGCTCAGAGACCGAGAGTGTATTTGATGATACTTTCTGGGAGAATTTAAGTGTCGTCATTAATGCTTTAGATAATGTCAATGCTAGACTTTATGTTGATCAAAGATGCTTGTACTTCCAGAAGCCACTTCTTGAGTCTGGTACACTTGGTGCTAAGTGCAACACTCAGATGGTTATTCCTCATTTGACTGAAAACTATGGTGCTTCTAGGGACCCGCCAGAGAAGCAGGCACCTATGTGTACTGTGCACTCGTTCCCACATAACATTGACCATTGTTTGACTTGGGCTCGGTCCGAGTTCGAAGGGTTACTTGAGAAGACCCCATCAGAAGTTAACGCGTATCTCTCCAATCCAAGTGAATATACATCTGCAATGAAGAATGCTGGTGATGCCCAGGCTCGGGATAATTTAGAACGGGTTCTTGAATGTCTTGACCGAGAAAGATGTGAAACATTCCTAGATTGCATCACTTGGACTCGTCTAAAGTAATACCTTTCTTTCACAATATATTTTTTCTTTCTATTCTGATCCATGTTTTGTTCATGCTTTTATGTTTTTTAACTTATATAATTTATTACTAGGTTTGAAGATTACTTCTCTAATCGTATGAAGCAACTGATTTTTACGTTTCCGGAAGACGCGATGACAAGTACTGGAGCTCCATTTTGGTCAGCCCCAAAACGTTTCCCACGTCCACTGGAGTTCTCTGTTTCTGACCTGACCCACCTTAACTTTGTTTTGGCGGGCTCCATTCTTCGGGCTGAAACATTTGGCATCCCGATTCCTGATTGGGCTAAAAACCCCCAGAAACTCGCTGAGGCTATTGACCGGGTTATTGTCCCTGACTTCCAACCAAAACAGGGTGTCAAAATTGAGACTGATGAAAATGCTACCAGTTTATCTTCTGCATCCATAGATGACGATGCGGTTATTGCGGAATTAATCAAAAAGGTGGAACAACGAACAAAGACTCTTCCCCCTGGTTATGTCATGAAACCTATTCAATTTGAGAAGGTTCCCACTTTTACTTGATTTCATATTTATTTGAGCTTGCAATTTGTACCCGTTTACTCAAATGGGTCGATTTGATTTGAGATTCTCTTTGATCTCATATGGGGCATACAAGTTGAAGTCACCAAAAACATAATTTTAATGCATACAACATTTTAAATAATTACAATACTACTTTTTGTGATCTTTCCAAAAAAAAAAAAAAAGAACGGACAAGAAAGTGCTCGTCACCAACCTACACGCTACATGAGCAACCACATTTTTGACGTGTAAGAAAAGAAAAGAGGTGTTTTAATTCGATCCGTATTGAAATGGACCAAAAGGTGTTTGTGGGGTCAACCCATCATACTTGGCCTGTTTTGACCCGTACTGAATTTCTGAAAATGTCCCAACCGGAGACTGGACTATAAAAACACAAATTGTTATTTGCAGGATGATGACACAAACTACCACATGGATTTCATAGCTGGACTGGCCAATATGAGAGCAAGGAATTACAGCATCCCTGAAGTTGACAAACTGAGAGCCAAATTCATAGCTGGAAGAATCATCCCTGCAATCGCCACGTCAACAGCAATGGCCACGGGGTTGGTCTGTCTGGAGCTCTACAAAGTTATCGACGGGGGCCACAAGGTGGAAGACTATCGTAACACGTTTGCTAACCTGGCACTCCCTCTTTTCTCCATGGCTGAGCCCGTCCCAGCAAAAGTCATCAAACACCAGGACTTGAGCTGGAGCGTGTGGGACAGGTGGACGATCAAGGGCAACCCGACTTTAAGAGAACTCATCAAATGGCTTTCAGATAAGGGACTTGATGCTTACAGCATTTCGTGTGGAAGCTGTTTGTTGTACAACAGTATGTTTCCTAGACATAAAGAGCGAATGGATAAGAAGGTGGTGGACTTGGCCCGGAATGTGGCTAAGATGGAGATTCCGCCATATCGCCGCCACTTGGATCTGATGGTGGCTTGTGAAGACGAGGATGAGAATGACATCGACATCCCTCAGGTATCTGTATACTTCGGTTAACCGCTTTCATCCACGTTTGCGTGGGAATAATTGAACACGGTTTTGTAATACCTTTGTGTGATTGTCGTTTCGAGCTGTTTCATATGCATTTTTAATAACCATCTGCTTCAAACCCTAGTGAAACTTGGCTAAACAATGTTGTTGCATTTTGAATAACCATCTGTGTTTCAAATCCATATTTATGATGCTTGTCATAAATATGAAAATGAGTATAACTGTGTGATTTTTTTGTTGGCAAATTATGATATTATACAACTTTTGAGGTATGTATGTGATAGCCTGGGTTGAGAAAACACAGAGAGAAGAGAGGGAAATGGTTTAAGCTTGTGGATTAGTTATTTATTAACGACCATAACAGTCATAACTAACTAACTATTACAAAGTTTACTTTTAGTCCCTCTACTATTATTCTACAATATTATAGTCCTTAGACTATTACAACATGTAACAATACCCTCCCCTTATTGAAATTTTTGTCCTCAAAAAATAAAATCAGGAAATCTTGCTTGGATATACTCTAAAAATTCCCAAGATGCATCAGTCATAGGCAATCCTTCCCAATGAACTAGAACTTTCATAGCAACCTTATTTCCTCTTTTCACTAACTCTCTATCAAGTATTGCCCTTGGCTGCAACACAAATCTAGGACCTTTATCTAGGTCCTTGTGGCAAATCAACAGTGAGTGTGAGAGACCCTTGAGTCTTCTTTAAGAGGGAAACATGGAATGTATGGTGGATTTGAGCAATAGGAGGCAAATCCAGCTTATAGGCCACCCTGCCAACCTTTTTAACAACCAAAAATGGTCCAAAATACTTAGGAGAAAGCTTCCTATTGTGACGGGTCTTCAAGGACTACTGAGCAAAAGGATGAAGCTTTACACACACCCAATCCCCACCTGAAATTCTCTATCAGTTCTGTGGCTGTCAGACAGTTGCTTCATTCTATTTCTTACAGCCTCCAAATTCTTTTTTAGCCTTTGAATCATTGCTTCTCTGTCTCTATGTAACTCTTCAACTGTAGCTATAGGAGTGTCTCCAGGAATGTAAGGAATATGAAGGTTTGGTTTGACACCAAACAAAGCTTCATATAGAGACATTTTAATGGCAGAGTACCATGTGGTATTATACCACCACTGAGCAAGTGGTACCCATTTAACCCATGTTAATGGTGCATCCATACACATGTTTCTCAAATAACCTTCCAAGCATCTGTTTAAGACCTCTGTCTGTCCATCAGACTGAGGGTGGTAGGCCGATGACATAGCTAGCTGCACACCTTGTAACTTCATGAATTCTTGCCAAAAATTGCTTAAAAACAAAGGGTCTCTGTCTGACACAATGGTGTCAGGGCTTCCATGTATCTTAAACACATAATCTAAAAATACACTTGCTACAGTAGCTGCTTTATAAGGATGACTGAGTAGCAAGAAATGCCCATACTTAGTCAACCTATCAACAACTACCAAAATAGTATCTTTCCCTTGAACTCTTGGAAAGCCTGAGATAAAATCCATTGAGATGTCACTAAAGATGGTCTTGGGAATGGGTAGTGGTTGCAACAACCCTCGATAAGCCACTGTTTCATATTTAGATCTCTGACAAGTGGTACATTCTTTAATAAACTTCTGAACATCTTTTTCACATCCCTTCTAGTAGAATAATTCTTTGATCTTAACAGCAGTAGGCACTACCTTAGAATGTCCACCCATAGAAGATGAATGATAAAGGGCAATAATGTCTTTTCTCAGGGTTGGGTCATCAGCTATCAATAACTTGTTCTTCCTTCTTAACATATGGCCATCCCAAGATCTATTCTTCACCACCGATCCTTGTTGTAGCTTGTCAATTAAGTCTTTGGTTTTGGGATCTTGTTGCCATGCCTCTTGAATTCTTTTCCACAGAGCAAGGTTAACAGAACTAATGCTCATTTCAAATAATGCCATACCTTGCACTCTAGATAATGCATCTGCCACTACATTTTCAACTCCCTTCTTATAACATATCTCATAGTCATACCCAAGTAATTTTGAAAGGCATTTCTGTTGTAGGGGTGTCACTATTTTTTGTTCACCAATTTTGTCTCCACAATTAAAACCCAATTTGAACGCACAATTAAAACATTCCAATGCGATAATGGTCGTGAATATGTAAACTCATCATTTCAAACCTTTTTCACCACCAATGGCATCTTTTACCGCCTATCATGCCCTTACACATCTTCCCAAAATGGCAAAGCTGAACGAAAAATTAGAACCATAAACAACATGATCCGCACTTTACTAGCCCACGCCTCCCTCCCTAACTACCTTTGGCACTTCGCACTCGAAACTGCCACATACCTCCTTAACATCCTACCAAACACCACCACCCACACTAAAACTCCCACTGAATGACTATATAATTCCACACCGTCCTATGACCATTTACGTCTTTTTGGTTGTCTGTGTTACCCGTTAGCACCCTCTACCACAATCCACAAACTTGACCATCGCTCCACACCTTGTGTCTTTCTTGGCTACCCCCTACACATCGAGGGTACCGTTGTTTGGACTTAAAATCCAAACAGCTCATCATATGTCGCCACGTTGCATTTGATGAAACCACCTTTCCCTTTGCTGAACAAATCGGCCCAACACCTACTTATGAGTTCTTAACGGACTCCTTCCCTCACCATTTATGCCCACATATCACCACCCCTAAGCCCAACCCACCTCCCGGCCCAATTCCACCATACCCATCTGGACCGACAACCTAATCCCCACACTCGCCCTCACCTTCCAGCCCGCCACACAACCCCACGTCTCCCACAACCCCGGATCACTCACCTAGCCCAACCACTGGCCCATCTCCACACTCAACTCCCGCACCCGTTCCTACCACCACTAACGTCCCACCACCTCCACCACCTCCACCACCGGCCCCTCACCCACCACCCGCTCGCACCATTCACACCCGCTCCATGCCTGGCATCTTTAAACCAAAGCACCATCTCAACCTCTTCGCCTCCGTACCTACACCCTCCATCATACCTATACCCAAAAACCCAACTGATGCCCCGAACACACTGGAATGGTACTCCGCCATGTCTACAGAGTACAACGCATTAATTAGAAATAGTACTTGGGAACTTGTTCCCAAATCACCTAACATGAACATCATTAGGAGCATGTGGTTGTTTAAAACACAAATACAGGTCAGATGGTTCTCTTGAACGTTACAAGGCTCGGTTAGCATGTGATGGTCGTTTACAACAGGTTGGCATTGATTGTGGGGAGACTTTTAGCCCGGTGGTAAAACCTGCCACCATTCGGACAATGTTGTCTATAGCGCTTTCGAAACATTGGGCAGTTCACCAACTCGATGTTACTAATGCTTTCTTACATGGGAAATTAAACGAGACAGTCTACATGTATCAACCTATGGGGTTTCGTGACAAAAACTACCCAGACCATGTTTGCTTACTTAAAAAATCTCTTTACGGGTTAAAAAAGGAACCACAGGCATGGTACCAAAGATTTACAGATTATGTGGTCACTTTAGGCTTTTCTCATAGCAGGTGTGATGCCTCCTTATTCACTCTCAAGCAGGGTCCTGACACTGCCTATCTACTTCTTTATGTGGATGATATCTTGTTGGTCACCTCTTCTGATTCTCTCCGACAGCGCCTCATGGCACGACTCTCTACCGAATTCGCCATAAAGGATTTGGGTCCCCTGAGCTATTTTTGGGCATATCCGTCACTCGCACGCCCGACTCTATATTTTCTGGGCATATCCGTCACTTATGCAGTACAACAGATTTGCATGCACATGCACTCCCCACGTCTTGATCACTGAAATGTTTTGAAATGAATTATCAAGTACATTAAAGGCACTTCATCATTTGGATTAACGTTACATCGCTCCACCAATCCGTCTCTGGTTTCCAGTACAGATGCGGATTGGGCAGGTTTCCCTGACACACGTCGTTCTACCAGCGGATATTGTGTTTATTTTGGAGAGAATCTTATATCCTAGTCGTCCAAAGAGTACAGTTTCCCGTTCCAGTGCCGAAGCTGAATACAGGGGGGTCGCCAATGTCGTGGCCGAAATTTGTTGGCTTCGCAATCTTCTCCTTGAGCTCACTATACCACTGACACGAGCAACTTTAGTTTATTGTGACAATGTCAGTGCTATTTACTTGTCAGGTAATCAGGTACAACATCAGCGCACCAAGCACATTGAACTAGATATTCACTTTGTTCGAGAACAAGTTTAACGAGGCCAGGTGCGCATACTTCATGTTCCATCACGATATCAGGTAGCAGACATCTTTACAAAGGGCCTACCGCGTATCTTGTTTGAAGACTTACGCTCCAGTCTCAACATCTGGTCTCCTCCCGCTTCGACTACAAGGGTATAATCGGATATATTATATTTAGAAGTCATTTATTGTAATTATCTTGTATTTATTTGTATCCATAATTATCGGAACCAATTGTATTATTTATTGGCGATTATCAATAGAGAGAGGGCATCGATCCTATTCTTTCACTTACAAAAAAAGTACAATGATCGAAAACAGAGCATGTTTATAATCGAAAATAGCATTAGGTTTGATTGATTCGTGGATTGATTAGATGGTCAATCAATCTAAAATACATAATCGTTCGAATTGAAATACAGAATTGAATAGAAAAATTCTCGATTACAATTGAATCGTGATTGAATGATCAGAGATTAACGAATAACAAAAGGGCTAATTTACCCCTTTAATCAACTAGGTTTAGGTTAAGTAAACTTAACCATAGTTGACAGGTGGCATGATTTGGTAGCTTCCTACACTTCTCACGTTAAGGAACTTTGTATCGTATACTTTCTCAAAAAAAATAACGTGTCTCTAGTTACTTGTTATTTTAGTGTTGTTCAGTTGTTCACATATAACATACGTTCAACAATGTTTACTAGTATCTATATGTTATATCGATATTGAAGGTATCATCTATCTATCTATATATATAAAAGAAAACGTAAATGCTGACGTGACGTGCAATGGAGGCCTCAACCTTTCCTTGAGAGTGCCACGTGGCATCATAATGGAGAGTTTTTAGTGTTTTTGAATTTTTTCCTTTTTTAATTAAATTGAGTTATTTTAGGAAAAAAGAATTTAAAAATAAATTTAAAATTTTCTCTCTCATATTTCCTTCCATAATTTTTAAACGTTTATATCTTTTATATACGGGATTTTTTAAAGAAAAAAATTACACCAAATTAACGAGCGTTTTATTATCTTTCCAACGAGTACCATAGTGCTATATAAAAAACGGAGAAAAAATCGACTATTTTTTGTGGGGTTTCGTTCATATAGGAAAAAAAAACACACAAAGTGTTCATGTTATCACGTAAAATTAGATTTTGTGGGGAATATGAGTTATTACTGATTAGAATACTATGAACATGCAATGATTGAGAGATTTTGTAGTTAGTTTACTTGAGTCATTTGCAATAAGTTATCACGTAAAATTAGATTTTTCAACCACGGGACCCTCACAGGGTAATCAGCTAGTATATTTTATATGTAATTAAACTCATATATACAAGTAAACAACATTCTCATTTTCAATTTAATTTTTTGAAATTTTCTAATTAAAATGGGCAAATATACTTAGGTCGAATCTTGCTATATCTATACATATAATAAACCAAAGCCATTTTAATGACATGACATTCAAAGAGTCATTCTCTTCCTTGAGTGTGTCATGTGTCATCCCATGTGACATTGAGATATTTTAGGAAAAAAAATTTAAATAACAAAATATGATTTTTATCTCTTATCTCTTATGTTTCCTCCCACAATTTTTAAACGTTAATATCTTTTATATACGACATTTTTTAAAGAAAAAAATTACGCCAAATTAACGAGCGTTTTATTATCTTTCCAACGAGTACCATAGTATTATATAAAAACGGAGAAAAAAAACGACTATTTTTTTGTAGGGTTTTGTTCATACAGGGAAAAAAAAACACAAAGTGTTCAGGTAAATCATTAATCATGTATAGACAAGTCACTAATTATGTTTCGGTAAATATGAATTCTATTTTCAACATGCGTTAGTATTGGAGTTATACATTGTTTTAGGTTAGATATTAATATTAGAGTTATACATTGTTTAAGGTTAGACGTTAACATTGGAGATACATTTTTAATTGTTTTAGGTTAGGTGCTACCCGAAGCTTTCCTGCATGTAACTGTAAAACACATCATTCTATTTTATATGTAAGATTAATATGTCATATTAGATTTCTCAACCCCGGAAGGTTCCGAGGTATAATCTAGTAGGAAATATATGCTTTCTTGACGGACATGTGTTTCCTTGCATCTATTGTGATGGATGCCTTCATCAGACTCTTACAACAATGATTTATATCAAAAGAATATCACCTCACAATAAAAGATTATATTATATTGTATTCGATTAAGGAAAGATAATCTTTAGAAATCCAAATTCACAATCACACTTATGCTATATATGGTTTGTTAAAGTTATAATTAACCGTGATATTTTCTAAAAACTATAATTTACCAGGTTTTTAACACACATGCTTCTTAAAATCAACAGTAATTTGTTATTTACGACAAATCACATTACATGCTATTTAGGTATGGGTATTTTATTGACAAAAAACACATACACCGACGTGCACATTTCTCACGTAGGGGCATGCCGAGTTTCGTTAAAAACAAACTCCATTTATTTATGTTTCATTAGTATTTTTTTTTGAAAGGCTTTCATTAGTATTTCTTTTCTTTGTACTTTAAACACCGTTGATATTTAAAAAAATTCTTCCTTTTAACATCCTAATTCATTTTGATAACAACAATTATAATAAACATCATACAATGGCAATCTCCCTTGTGATTTTAACCAAACAAAATCAAATCCATAATTATGCACAAATCATATCCACAATTTACTTAAAATAAAACCTTAATAGTAAATTAACTTTATATTATAACAAATAGCACCATCATCATTGTCGCACATAATAATTGAAGGATGGTCACCAAAAAGGGCAATAAGTGTCCAAATTGAAATTTTTGCCAATCACATTTGTATAAATTTATTATTATTTCTATTCATCACACCGCCATCATATCCACCAAACCGATTTTCTTTCATCCAACGGTTGCAACCCGACCCGATATGTGGAGATCACGGCCTAAATCCAGCAGCCGTGAAATCGATAATAATAATAACAATAATAATAATATTATTATTAACAACAGCTCTTCAATCCGTAGATCATCATCTCCAAATCTTAACTTCATTCATTCATCTTTAAAAGACGTCGTTAACCTCTTTTCCGATGACGTCACCAAAACCCTAGCTCAACCGTCACCGTCGTTAACAACCGCCACCAGACGACTATCGATATTCCACCGAGTTCATCTCGCTAACAAATTCGCTCGTGCCTTTTCCACAAATCTAACCCCTAAATCCCCCAAATCTCATCACGATTCAACCGATTCATCGCCCGATTACCGAGTAATCAAATCATCCATTTCTACGCAATCCAACCGTCAGATTTCCATTCCTGAACACGAAAAGCCCTCACCGGATAACAAATTAATAATATCTTCAAACTCAACACAATCTAACGGTCAGATTTCTATTTCTGGACCCGAAAAGCCTACCGCGGATAACAAATTAATAAAATCTTTCAATTCTACGCAATCTGATCGTCAGATTTTAGTTCCTGAAGCAGAAAAGGCGGTTGCGGATACTAAATTAGCAAAATATTTCAATTCTACGCAATCTGACGGTCAGATTTCAATTCCTGAAGCAGAAAAGGCGGTCGCGGATACGAAATTAGCAAAATATTTCAATTCTACGCAATCTGACCGTCAGATTTTAGTTCCTGAAGCAGAAAAGGCGGTCGCGGATACTAAATTGTCAAAATATTTCAATTCTACACAATCTGACGGTCAGATTTTAGTTCCTGAAGCAGAAAAGGCGGTCGCGGATACTAAATTGTCAAAATATTTCAATTCTACACAATCTGACGGTCAGATTTTAATTCCTGAAGCAGAAAAGGCGGTCGCGGATACTAAATTAGCAAAATATTTCAATTCTACGCAATCTGACTGTCAGATTTTAGTTCCTGAAGCAGAAAAGGCGGTAGCGGATACTAAATTAGCAAAATATTTCAATTCTACGAAATTCGACCGTCAGATTACGATTCCTGGAGCTGAAAACCGAGTAATACTCTACACAACAAGCCTGCGCGTAGTCCGAAAAACATTCGAAGCCTGCAGAACCGTTAAATCAATACTACGAGCCTTCCGCGTGTCAATCGACGAGCGAGATCTCTCAATGGACGCTAAGTTCGTTAAGGAGTTGCATAGCATAATGAGCCAAGTCGGCGAAGATGTTAACGAGAGGAAGCTAGAGTTACCTATGGTTTTTATTGGTGGGAGGTATATAGGAGGAGCAGAGGAGGTGAAGGAGATGCATGAAACCGGGGAATTAAAGAAGTTTTTGGAGCGGTTACCGGGATTACGGGTGGTGTGTGTGAGGTGTGTGGTGACTATAGGTTTGTTGTTTGTGATGAGTGTAGTGGTAGTAGGAAGTGTTATAGTGAGAAAGGTGGGTTTAGGAGTTGTGTGTTGTGTAATGAGAATGGTTTGGTTAGGTGCCCACTTTGTTTGGGATGATTGATTATATGATTAGTTATATGATTATAGAGATAGTTATTGGTAGTGATATGACTATTAGTTGATTGTTTAATGCAATGAATTTGCTTTGTTTTTGTAGTTTTTGTTAGTGACATATATGGTTTATGTTTTGGGTAGGGTTTATGCTTGATTTTAAGTAAAGAATTGGTAAAGATCAATGCTTTTATAACTTGACTGGTGATCAAACCAGCTGTCATAGTGAATCGACCGGTTTAAAATTGACTTAACTGGAGCGATTATGTAGTGCGGTTGTGGTCTGATCAGCCAATAGTGGTGGATCCAGAATTTTTTTTTTCAGACGGTTACTTTTGTTTTGTTTTGTTTTTTTTTTTTTTTTTCAAACCGAGTGAACAAGACTGGATCCACCCCTGTCAGCCAGCCTAGTTGGAACAATTTAGATCATACCCGACTTGGCATGAATTGACATGGGGTTGAGACCGATTAGGTTGAAAAACGAGTATTGGACCATATGAGGATGGCTCGGTACTTGGTTTGGCCGATTTTGGGTTGGGTGAGACTGAAAGCTAATTCAAGAAGACTTGACAGACATGTTTTGTAGTCTGCTTGATCACCTTATTAGAGATGGTGTTATGTAAATATGGGTGAGGGTTGGGCTTTTGAAACTTTTGGTGACCGGACCGGACCGAGTCCAGTGAAAGACTAGGAGCGAAGACTAGACCACAGTCCACAAGTATGTTGTATATACACACGGGTTGGGTTGGGTTGGGTCAGGCCAGTCTGGGTTTTCTGGTCAGGTTTCTTGGTTTGGCCTGGTTCTAGCTCTAAGCCTCTTAACACTACATGTAGTTATATAATTGTGTTATTGTATTATGTAAACATATTAATCAATATCTATAGCTATCTGTATCAAAATAAACATCTTTTTAAAGCTTAAACCAAAGACAAACCAGTTACAAGTGATACGTAGGTAAACGGGCCACAAGTTGCGCCGCTACCCCTTTTTGTATTGCAAAACCTACTCTATTGAAAATATAACATTGGCCTTTAGCAGCTGGGGAATTACTTTGCATAACTTTCTTCACGCGATCGAGGAGCTTGATTGCTTGCGGGGCCAGCGCTCCAAAAGTATCAAAAGCGAAGGGCACAAACACATGCTGGTTCTCTAGACAAGCCGCTTCATGTTTATCCACTTTTTTGCCCTCAGCTTTCAAAACTGCCTGCCCAGCCACAAAACCCGAATCCCTAAGTCCCACCAATGGGGATACCCCAGTCAAGTCAACACACGCATGCTTGCCTTGCGCCCATCCGAACACAAGAACATCCGCTGACCTCAATGTGGACCGCCCGTCACGTGGGTCCGTCAAGAAATTCACGGGGCCTCTTTTTGGCTGAAATCCCTGCCCTACGTAAAACATCCCATAGAACATCTCTAACCAGGTCATGTCTGTATTTAAAGCCTGGCAACTCCTTACAATGTAGGGCGTGCTCTCCAAACTTGTCCAAGCGTGTTTTTTTACAGATCGGACACGGTTCGTCGACGGGGAACATGGGAATCATCAGTCGGTATTTGAGGATCGCCCGATATTCGATAGCCGACATATGTTGCCCTAGTCCGTCAATTGGGAGCGTAGTGAGGAAATCTTGAGCATGGGCCTCTTTAAGACATTCAAACACCGCTTTCTGGCGCGAAGACATGTTAAACTCCTCCTCCATAGTCTGCATGGCTTTACAGTTAAACGCACTCGCCAAGATTTTTTGAGGCTTTTTTGGGGCGGTGTCTTTATTTGTAAAGCCGCCCACATCTACATTGGGAGAGAGCTGCGAATGTTGTCCAGTGCGAGCTTATAATCATCATCCATCCCAACCACCCCGCTGTTCCTTAGTATGTGTTCCTGTAGTTTCCAAGACTGCGCCCTAGAAGCCACATACGCATATGCGGACACATCTTCCGCCGAGCACAGGCCCAAGCCCCTCGAGCTGATCGGTAAGGACGCCAAACGCCATTGAAGATCCCAAAAAAAAAAGCTCCCCCACAAACAACGATATCCTCAACAGCACCTCGGAGACCTTTGTCAAAAATGGATACTGCCTCCCCAACAAAGGTCAGTTGGCACGTTCGAAGCCCAAACAACAGTTTAGCCACACCCATACATGAGCGTAGCAATAAGAGCTCACTTTGGGGGTCCCGTAACTTCTGCAAAACACCCATCAGTCCAACCGCGCGCTGAGCCCTCTTGACTGCCATTGAGCTAATGTAATCCCCATCACGACTAACAGCCCCCCTAGAAGCTTTACCCCTGTCTGTGGTCTTCCGATCTCCTTAGGAAAAATACCTGACTTCGCTTTAATACCATTGCATGTTGGCCAAAAGATCTCTGACTTCTTAATATTAAGCATAAGCCCAAACTGGGGACCTTCTGCTCGGATGATGTCTAGGGCTTTAGCTACTTCTTCGGCCCTGCCTATAATCGTGCCGTCATCCAAATACCACGCATGGAAGGGTAAGGAACAGTGTTCTTCCACCTGTAGCACCAGCGGATGCAAGACAAGGGCAAAAAGAAGAGGTCCTAAAGGATCCCCTTGCTGGACCCCTGTGTAGGCCCCGATGCAAGTATCTCCTACATATAGCCTGGCAGGTTGGGCGTATAAAAACTGAACCCATTGGTAGATAGACGGGCAGCGGATACTGACTTCACGCAGAAGGATTGTCCGGTCAACCATGTTGAAAGCGTTCGAAAAATCCACAGTGAGCATGGCCAGTGATCCGTCGTCACGGAACGCATTCAAGAATCTATTCGCACTGTGGAGTATAGCCTCTGCACCATTGGGGACTCCGACCCCATATTGAAAGTCCCCTAAGTAAGCCGACATCTCCTTCCCAATTTTACGCATTGCAACTTTAGAGACCAACCTTCGCCAGATACCCCCGACAGCAATGGGTCGGATTCCGTTATCGGGCTTTAATAAGGGGGTTAGGGGGCAGAGGCAATGAATTCCGCCAGAATCTTCGGGCACAGCCCTCGCAGGCAGATGTTAACCACCTCAGTGATGGACACAAGAAGAGCAGATGGCGGAGAGGACCCCTGTCCGCACAATGCGTCCAAAATATGTTGCGCTCTCAAGCCATCCCTTCCACAAGAAATTCCTTTGGGGAAGGAGCGGATATTCTCCAACACACATTCAGCGTTAACCTGAAGAGCATCTTTATTGGGCAAGACATGAGGCAAGTGGGGGGATCCCTAACCGGATGCTTATCAACCAAGGCTTTTAAGGTGGACTCCCCAACTGGTGCAACTCCAGAAGAGCACAAAACCTTCACCGCGGCTGTGAAGTGACCATCAGCAACCTTCCTCAGACATTGTTTGATATTAGCCCCATTCTCCGATTCATTTTGGCTGACTGGCCCTCTAGCCGGCTCTTCATTCGATTGGGAAAGAAGGGGAAGAATAAGCTCCTCCATGCCCTCGCCATCTTTCCAAATTGCTAAGGAGCGCATGATGCTACTGCATTGCAAGGATTTACGATTCCCAGACCTCCGCTCCTGCCTGTAAGACGGTAGGATCGTGCGTAACGTGCAACGGGGCAATAACAACAACCTGATCCAGGCCTCAACCGACCCAGGGGAAGCCGCCACCTTACCCAATGTATTGGATAAGGCCTGCGCAAATGCTAGTCGACAAGACGAGGGGATGCTCTTAACTGTAGTAATCCGCATAGCAAAAAAGTTTTCCAGAAGACTGATATCTACAACCACCGTTCTACCAATATCTGGTTCGGTAGCGGGTTCGACTGTTGGCTGGCTGGGCTTAGGGATCCCTATGATAAATTTACCCTTACCATCAGCATTTCGCAAGAATTTGGCGACACCATCTTCATGATGACACCCCCTATTGAGAGCATGCAAGACCATGCATTGGCCACATAGCCACTGATTAAGGTTTTGCAAGGCATCCACAACTTCTCCAAATAGGCCCAAATCCCCAGAAATGGCATCCCGCAAGGTGTTTTTACCATCATCCCACCCAAAATGGTCCCGTTTAAGGTGAGCAAGCAGCCGGGAGCTACTTGATATACCAAATTTACAAGAATGAAAAAATTTAAAAGGGCAGGCTTGTCCTGCATCAGAAACGCAGGGTCCACCGGTCTCAACAGAACACCGCCGCCTTCTAACAGATGGCGACATAACTCCCAAAACCCGACTCGAGGTGAGTGGGCATACGCTATCTTCCAAGATCACACCAGGGCAACTAAAAGTTGCCGTTGCCTACTCCCCGGATAATCACGACACCTCTAAACCATGGCCCGAAGGTCCCCAACTTTATCAATACCCAAATAAACTAAACCAAGATGAAAACTTTATCAATACCCAACAAAATTAAACATAATTATTATTATTATTATTATTAACCAATGATATTCATTTATCTATTTCCTAATAAAAACCCTTTAAAGTTGTAATAGCTACCCACCAAACGACCAGAAACGAGGTAAGGTGAAGGTACGGTGAAGGTACGGTGGTCGAAGGGCGGTGGTCGAAGGAGACAGAGGGGTCGAGGGAAGGAGGCAAGGGGTCGAAAGAAGAAACCGGTCGAAGGGAGCGTGGGTGAAGGTACGGTGGTCGAATGAAGAACCCGGTCGAAGGTACGTTGGTCGAATGAAGAAACCAAATCAAACTGTTCAGGGCGTCGGTAGAGGGTGGAAGAGAGGGAAGAGGAGAGAGGGCAGAAGGAGGGGGTCGGTAGGTGGGTGGAAGAGACAGAAGAGGAGAGAGGGCAGCCGGAGGAGGAGGAGTGGCGGAGGTGGTGGGGTGGCAGAGGTGGTGGGTGGAGAGAGGGAGAAGAGAGGTGAAAGGGATAGGGTGGAAAGAGGAGGAAGGAAAAGGTGATGACGTGGAGCCCGGCGAGAGAGGAGATGAACGGAAAAACAGGGATGGAAGAGGAAATGATTGGGTTAGGGGTAAAATCGGAAGAGATGCCGCTGCTATCTGTATGGTTTGCAAATTTAAGATTGGTTTTCTAAAAAAGTTAAAAAAATATTAAACGACATATTAAATTAAACAAATGATAATAAAAGGCCCTGTCTATTTCAACCCCCCCCCACCTTCTATTTTCACCCCCCTTAAAGCGCCTCGCTTAGGCCAAAGCGAGGCGCTTTGCCCCCATTTCGAGGAGGTCAGTACGAGGTCAGAAAAAACTGAAATTTTAAAAGCGAAGCGCCTCGCTTAGGCCTAAGCGAGGCGCTTCGAATCTAACTTTATTTTTTGGTAGTTTTTTGGTGTTTTAAATTTTAAAAGCGAAGCGCCTCGCTTAGGCCTAAGCTAGGCGCTTTACCCCCCAAAGCACCTCTCTTTGGCCAAAGCTAGGTGCTTTGGCCCTTTTATTTAAAAAAATATATATATTGTTTTAATTAAATTTAAATAGTTTTACTTAATTAAAAAAATATTTTAATTCATTTTTAATTGTTTTAACTAGTTTCCAATCAAAGAAAAATTAGTTTGGCGTGTTTTGGTTCGTTTATTGCTCGTTTGTAGTTTTCAGAACATACAACCGAGAATGAACAACTTTCATAAATATATGTACGTAACACATGAAGTGTGCAATCAATACCATGTTTTACCAAATTTCAAATTTTACATCTCTAATCGATATACTAGACTTCCGGACATTGTTTAACGCTTTTGGTTCGTTTAGTTGCTCGTTTCAGAGCAAACAACCGATTATGAACAACTTTCATAAATCAATGTACGTAGCACATGAAGAGTGCAACCAATACCATATCTTATCAAATTTCAAATTTTACATCTTTAATCGATATACTGGACTTTCGGACCTTGTTTGACGCGGTTTGGTTCGTTTAATTGCTCGTTTGTGGTTTTCAGAACAAACAACGGTGAATGAACAACTTTCATAAATAATAATATAACTTTTAAAGTCAGGTGCTTTACCCCCAATTAAACTATCGTTACCTGATCAGGTCCGGTAACGAACCGTACCGGTTTCAAACTAACCGCCCGGTAATGAACCGTATCGGTTTTGAACTGACCGGCCCGTTATCCACCTGGACCGTATCGAATTGATCAGGTCCGGTAACAAACCGTATCGGTTTCAAACTGACCGAAACGTTATCCACCCGGATTGTATCGACCTGATCAGGTCCGGTAACGAACCGTACCGGTTTCGAACTGACCGCCCGGTAACGAACTGTATCGATTTCGAACTGACCGGCCCCGTTATCCACCCAGATTGTATCGACCCGATTAGGTCCGGTAACGAACCGTACCGGTTTTGAACTGACCGGACCGTTATCCACCCGGTTCGTATCGACCTGATCAGGTCCAGTAACGAACCGTACCGGTTTCAAACTGACCGCCCGGTAACGAACTGTATCGATTTCAAACTGACCGGCCCGTTATCCACCCAGATTGTATCGACCCGATCAGGTCCGGTAACGAACCGTACCGGTTTCGAACTGACCGGCCCGTTATCCACCCAGATTGTATCGACCCGATCAGGTCCGGTAACGAACCGTACCGGTTTTGAACTGACCGGCCCGTTATCCACCCGGACCGTATCGACCTGATCAGGTCCGGTAACGAACCGTACCGGTTTCGAACTGACCGCCCCGGTAACGAACTGTATCGGTTTCGAACTGACCGGCCCGTTATCCACCCGGATCGTATCGACCCGATCAGGTCCGGTAACGAACCGTACCGGTTTCGAACTGACCGGCCCGTTATCCACCCGGATCGTATCGATCCGATCAGGTCCGGTAACGAACCGTACTTGAAGACTGGATTCGATGCAATCAGAATCTGAATATTATATTACAATAATATTACGTTGAGCATCATCAATTTGGTATTAGTGGTTGGAAACTGTGATGACAAAGCTGGTGTGTGTTGAAACAAGGTATGGATATGGAGAACATGGAATGAGATGATTTCGATTTTCGTACAAAGATTCCATAAGTAAAAGTCAGTTGTTATCGGAGAGATAGCTGTCAACGATCAAGGCAACATACTTGAAATCAATGGGAAGGTAAAAAATTCCTGCTCATCTTGATGAATATCTTCATCAATCTCCTTGATCTACGCATAAGTGTGAGAGTCGATCCGACTGTTGATTTCTTTTTGCAACCGGTACAACGAACTCTGAAGGTTTGCGCGTTAGCGCCGATCCGATTGTTAAAAGTATCAAGACTATGAAATTAGTAAAACAACTTTTCAGTTGTTATCGGAGAGATAGCTGTCAACGATGAAGGCAACCTGATAAAGGCTGAACACGAGTGTAATCAAACAAGGTGCTATGAAAACCACCAACGATCAATTATAATATAGTCCGGAAGTCAAGCATATAAATTAAACATGCAAAAATTATGTTCTGAAAAATATGGGTATCGAATGTATAGTCGGAGGACCACGTACAATGATTCATCAAAGTTGTACAAAGCTGGATGTTTCTACTAAAAAACCCAAACGAGCAATAAACGAAGCGAAACGCCTCAAACAAATTTTCTTGACTTGGAAACAACTTAAAAGAACTAAAAATGAATTAAAATTATTTTTTGGTCAATAACAGATAATTTTAAATAATTAAAAGAAATTCATTTTAAAAAAACGATCATTACCATTAACGAAGCGAAACGGAGAGATATAATTTTCTTGGCTTAGAAACAACTTAAAAGAACCAAAAATGAATTAAAATTATTTTTTGTGATTAACAGATAATTTTAAAGAATTAAAAGAAATTCAATTTTTTTTTTAAAAAAGGCCAAAGCGCCTCGCTTTGGTCAAAGCGAGGCGCTTGTGGTCTAATCAAACCACTCAATCGCCTAGCTTTGGCCAAAGCGAGGCACTCAAGCGCCCCACTTTGACCAAAGCGAGACGCTTTGGCCTTTTTTAAAAAAAAATTGAATTTCTTTTAATTCTTTAAAATTATTTGTTAATCACCAAAAAATAATTTTAATTCATTTTTGGTTCTTTTAAGTTGTTTCCAAGCCAAGAAAATTATATCTCTCCGTTTCGCTTCGTTAATTGCTCGTTTTGGTTTTCCAGTAAAAACATCCAGCTTTGTACAACTTTGATGAATCATTGTACGTGGTCCTCCGACTAAACCTAACTCGCAACAATTGTGGATGAGGATTGTTTATCTTCCCATTGACACACAAAGACGAATGTTGCAACATGAGTTCGACCAAGATGACACACGAAGCTTTCGACTCCAACCGGATCCAAGTATTACTGTAATGATCAGGAACATTCCAAATAACTGTTCAATTTCAGCTTTTGTTTAACTATTTTAGCAACTTCCATAGAGAAGTTATCAATCTCACTTCTCACTGTCCATGTTTACCTTCAACGTCCAACGGTAATGAGTAACCTAGTAACCTCTACAATGATGTGATTTGTTTTAGATAACGAGGTATATGTACAATGAACTTTTCATGCAAGCAAGTAAAATTCAGTTGTTTTACTAATTTCATAGTCTTGATACTTTTAACAATCGGATCGGCGCTAACGATGAGTTTGATGAATCATTGTACGTGGTCTAATCAGGTATATGTACAATGATGTGATTTGTTTTAGATAAGGAGGTATATGTACAATGAACTTTTTACGCTAAATAAAACCGATTAATGTTCTTTATATATGAATAGTGACCCTTTGGCAATCATCGTTGGTATTAATGGCAAGATATGTGGCTTTAGTCCTTTACGCAGGTTTGCCAGAGGGTCACTATTCATACACACAACTTTTTGCTCTAGTGGTGTGCTCTACCTTTTTGACAAACACCTGGCTTAAGAAACGAGCAATTTGACGAACCAAACTGCGTCAAACAAGGTCCGAAAGTCCAGTATATCGATTACAGATGTAAAATTTGAAATTTGATAAGACATGGTATTGACTGCACTCTTTATGTGCTACGTATATTCATTTATGAAAGTTGTTCATACTCGGTTGTTTTGCTCTGAAACGAGCAATTAAAAGAACCAAAACGCGTTAAACAATGTCCGGAAGTCTAGTATATCGATTAGAGATGTAAAATCTGAAATTTGGTAATACATGGTATTGATTGCACACTTCATGTGTTACGTACATATATTTATGAAAGTTGTTCATTCTCGGTTGTTTGTTCTGAAAATCACAAACGAGCAATAAACGAACCGAAACACGGCAAACTAATTTTTCTTTGATTGGAAACAAGTTAAAACAATTAAAAATGAATTAAAATATTTTTTTTAATTAAGTAAAACCATTTAAATCTAATTAAAACAATATAGTTTTTTTAATAAAAGGGCCAAAGCACCTAGCTTTGGCCAAAGAGAGGTGCTTTGGGGGTAAATCTAGAAAACATGTCCAGATTCATCCCCCCTAGAAAAAAGGGGCCAAGGCGCCTCGCTTTGGCCTAAGCGAGGCGCTTTGAAGTTGCCTTTTGCTTTTCCCGATAAAGCAGTCAACCTAGTACTACGATTTGACCCAAAGCGCCTCGCTTTGGGCAAAACGAGGCGCTTTGAAGGGGGGTTGAAATAGAACCCAGGGGGTGTAAATAGAATGGTCCTAATAAAATAGTAAAATAAAAATGTACTTGTTACAAAAACATTGCCAATTTACATAAGACAACAATGTTGTGAGTTGTGAAATATCTAGGCTGTATTCCAAGTTAGACTGGTCAATTTTTGGTTTAGTAAATTAAGTACGCGTGACTTTTATTTTATTAATAAACAAACTATTGTATAACACCTAATATCTTAAAATTTTTTATCGAGATTTAGATAAAAAAATAACATGTCGCTATAATATACCTAGAATTTTATAGAAACACCGTATCAAGTTACGAAAGAAAAACAAAATATGTTTAAAATTTTTATGTAAAGAAATATGAAAAATAAATAAATACTTGTATAATTAAATAACAAGAGTATATAAACCGTATAAACACTAGTAATATATGATACAATTTTCAATTTTGTAATTGTCTACTTTACTCTTTTTCTCTGTGTCCCGTTACATAGGAAAACTACGTAAAAAGAAATTTTACAGTTAGACTATTCGGTGTGAAGACGGGAGAGCCCACATCCCACACTCTCTCTTTCTCATCTCTGTCTTCAACACCACCCCCTCCCCTCCTCATCCCCATATCTCCAAAAGAACATACAGAACGGACCAATCAGGAAGAGGCACAATCAATTTTTGAACGTTTGACATTTAATACTATTACCGTTTGAAATTAAATGGTTGACTTTAAAAAAAAAAAGGTTTTTTAAATGTAAAACCACACCACTCACCTCTTTTTTTATACTACATTCACTCTCCTCGTCCCTTTTCTATCTAATATTTTTTATAAACTCTCCAATTGTTTATAAAAAATATCATGGATTCATTCAATCCCTTCAACTAAAACAACCCAAATAACCTGAATCCAACGATGTGTTACACCCCGGTTCAAGATCCACCAATCTCACAACAAATACCACCTAATTTAGTTGTCAACCAACAACAAGCGAACTCTTTCTCCCAGTTTAATCCATTGCAATATTTGCAAATGCAACAATTTATGCAAATGCAAAACGCGTTTCCAACTCAACAAACACCTTTTCAAACAACCCAACAATTTTCTCCACAACCACCTCCCGTAACATCACCTATCGGTCCGTCTCAACCTGTAGACGTGGATAGTGCCGATGAAGAGATTATTCCGGAAACTCCACCTTCGCCACCCAAAGCTAAAGGTAAAGGTAAAGCTAAAGCTAAAGCTAAAGAAAAAGGTACGGGACATGGTAAACCGAAAGATGGAGTAGCCAAGCCATGGTCCGATGTTGAAGAGGGGGCGTTGGCTAAGGCGTGGGTTGCTACGTCAAAACGTGCCGAAGTTGGTAATAATTTTTTTTCGTGTACATACCAATCGCAATATATGTGTGTGTATATATATATATATATATATAAATTGTTTAAATTTTTTAATTATTTTTTTTAATTGTAGGTACTAACCAATCGCAAGAGGCGTTATGGATCAAAGTGGTTGAAAACTTTCATATGTTTATGCAAGCCGAGCCGTATCGACTAGTAGATTCTTGTAGCTCGAAGTGGAGAAAGATCAACACAGAATGCGGTCGATTTAATAATTTTTATAACCAAATTAAGTCTAACCCGCCTAATGGTTGGAATGAGCAAAATATTTTCGAGAAGGTTTTGCACAAGTATAAAGCGGAGTATAAAAAAGCTTTCTCGATGATTAGGGCTTGGTCGGTTTTGAAAACTAATAAAAAAATGGACGACGGTCCCAAACGAGGCTCAGCGGGCCAAACGTACAAAAAAAGCCAAAAAGGAGGTCCGTCCGTTCCAATTGACATTGATATCAACGGGGATGCGGAGTTCGACATGCCACCTATTGAGGAGGAGGAACGCCCCATAGGTTTATAAATTTACAGTTTTTTTTACATAATTGTTACGATTTTTTTTGTAACATATAAATATTATGAGTGCTAATGTAGGTCGGGATAAAAGCTCGAAAGGAAGCGGCGGCGGCAAAGAAAATGGCATTGGGTAGCACGAGCGGGGGCGGTTCAAGGCTTGACACTTTATCGGCACAAATGGAAACTTTCAACCAAGCAAATGCAAAAAAAATAAAGATCAAGAAGGAAAAGCTTAGGTTGATAGACGAAGCGAAAGCGGTGGAATAGTTCAAAATTATGTCAACCGACCTTTCTACTTTTTCCCGAAGAACAACGCCAAGTCTTGCAAAAAATGAAAGAAAGAATTCAACATAAGTGGATGTAGTTTTTTAAAATTTTAGGAAATCTTGTCTTGTTTTTTTTTTTCGGTTTGTTTGGATGGTTTGTAGTTTTTTTTATTGATTTTAGTATTTATTTTAACATTAGTATTTGTTACTTTTATAACTAATTAAAATTAATATTAAAAAATGAATTAATTAATAAATGAAAGAGACATGGTAATTTTAGTATCTCCACACCCTTGCTATGTCTCAAAAATGAGAATATGGGTCTTGTCCTAAGTGGCGTCCTAGATGACATTAAGATGATCTTTTTCATGTTTTCACACTAAATTACTTCTGTATTAAATGTGGCACTACTTAACTAGCATAATTAATTAAAATAAAGAGTTGTTGACAAGAAGGAGAAAGAGAAGATAATTTGTACTCAAATGACTTTAAATAATTAAATACCAAAGTATAAGTAAATGTTGTTGATCCGATCCGCACTTGTGGCCTAGTGGTATGAATACTTGGGTTTTCCGGTGGAGACCCAAGTTCAATTTTCATATGTGTTACTTTTGGTGGATTATGACAATCAACGATTTGAGCTAAGCCTTGTGAGGCTGTTAGTTCGAATTCGAGCCCACCTGGGTTGTCGTCCCACTGTGTGTTACGCTAGAGAAATCAGCTCTTGTGGCGGTACAATGACTGTTAAGTAGCAGCCGGCGGTAAGGTTTCCCGAGGAAACTTTGAAGCCAGCGTAGGCCCAATTAAAACAATATAGTCTGGCCAAAGTAATGCAACGAGACTCTTCGATCTGTGAAGTGCGGGGGGCTAAACATAAAAAGAAAGTCCTCATCCAAAAAAAATAATAAAAGTAAAAATAACTGTGTTGTTATCATGACTTTCCAAAGTTGGACACGTTCGTGTGATGTTCCTCCCCAGTCCCCATTGAATGGTGGACAGTTTAGTGTGGGGATGTAAAAGTATTTTTTTTTTTTTTTTAGTCTTCTAAAGACTTAAGTGTGAGGAAAAATAAATGATGTAGCCTATCGTATTAAAATGTATGAAAAGAAAAATGTCAATTTCTTTGAGGATGAAGGATCTAGTTTTATATATAGCGAGGGGACAAAGATGTAGGGGCTGTTTGGCTGATTAAGTGCTGAATCATTAAGTTGGACCTTTTAATGGTTAGTTTTCTTGTCCCACATTAGTAGGAGAGCCTCATTAACGTTCAGCCTAGTTCAGTGTTTCGTGGTTCAGTGCTTAATGGTTCAGTAACATCCCAAGTCTTAATGGTTCATCCTTAACCATTCCATTCAGAAGCTGAAACAAACGCGCTGAATGCTGAATCATTCAGCGCTAAATGGTTCAGAGCCTTGTTAAGAAGCTTACCAAATAGCCCTGTAAATCAAAAGTTATGCAAAATAAGTTTTCTAGTTGTTGACACATTTACAAAAACTTTAATCAAACGTTCATTTTGTTTGATCCCTATTTCCCGAGCTTCGATCTTTATTTACCACCTTAATTGGGTGCTTTTAATATCTTTAAGGCAAAAAATTACCTCAACTTGAAATGTTGACACATATACATTTCTTCAACACTTTAATCATTTTTACATGATTACATACACAAATACACAATATGTGAATCATGTTTACGAATTGGGTAACATATATAGTTTGTGATACGAATACTCTACGTTAATCATCTCCATGATCACATACATAATTTGTGATTCCTTTATGAATTCTAGAACCCTAGATAAGTTTGCACACACAATTCATCTTCTAAGTTATGGCTAAATATTATGACCATATTTCACGATGATGGGGGTATAAAAAACCCATCTATGCAAGAATTTGGAGGTTATACTTCTATTTCACAAAATGTTTTTACAAGACCCATCAATTCAAGAATCTAGGTTTAACAAATAGCTTACCTCTTGTTCTTTATTTGATAGTGATGGGACCGAAAATCACGAGACCTAATTTTTTCCTATCGGTGGGGGCTGGAAGATCAAATCGGCTGGAGGCGGACTCAACTCATATAAAAATTAACTAAGAAAATCGCAAACTTCCATCGCTGACCCAAAATACGAAGGGGGCCAGACACCCCTGGCCCCGTTATCCTTCGCCAATGCGTACACATACACCCTTTTGTAAATTTTGGCTCAAATGAAAGACATATCTTTTCTTGATCCCACTTTTTGGTGGTTAGTTGGATGCTATTCTTGGTACATACAGTTTTCTTCCCTTATAGTATTGGTAAAATTATAAAACGACCCTTATGGTTTACTTTCAAATTTATTTGTCCTTATTTACACTTTATGACGTCACTGTAGCTTTTAAATCTTTTATTTTATTTCCCTATAAACAATCTCATTGGAGTAACTAGTGTTTTAATTACCCGTGCTTCGCTGCGGGAGCTTCTGTTTTGTTGCGGGTTTGTTAGACAGTAAAGATAACATTAAGGTGACTGTTATTTTCGCGTGGGCTTCACAAAAATACCTGCGGCACATTAAGTTCCAGACCAACTTTAAAATTACAACACTTGGGTTGCCTTTTGTTGCCTTTATTCGGAGGCCACAAATATGTTGCGCTTCGCTGCCGGGGCGCTCGTGTCGTTATAGGTTTTGTGGCATTATTAGCGATAATATTAGGTAATTGTTATTTGTTTAAACTATTCTAAAATAAATGTCTTCGCCAGTTATTTCAACCAATTTTCGTCAAGTATGTGGGCCACTAATCTTCAATTACATTAGCAATAACCTTCAATTACGTGGGCTAATAATCTTCAATTATATGGGCCAGTCTAAACACAAAGAAAATAAATTAATATATGCAAAGCTTGGAGTGAATCAAAAGTTTTTTTGGGCGGTTGTAAGCCTTTTTCTAGGCGGGTTTCGAGGGAATTTTTTGGGCGGTCTTTTACTATGCATTACATCTTGTACTCTCAGTTATTATGGTTGTACGACACTGTAGAAGTGTCGTACAATTAATATAGATAGAATTCTTATGTGAAGGCTCTTCTTAGAACACTCACATGCCATCCACCAAATGTATGTGAGTGTGTCCATCAAATTATATGGGGTGAGTGTAAGTGGTTGTGAGTGGAGGAGAGAGAAAATATTTGGTGGAAGCATTGTTCCACCCTAAATATGAAAAGCTACTGTTCACCCCTATATATATTTTAATATTTTTTGTAATAGTTGTGAGTGAATAGAGAGAAAATGTAATGATAAAAGTATGAAAAATTATTATTATTTTAATTAGGAGAGGGAAGATTTAGGGGTGAAGTAGTGATTTTTAGTGTAATTCAATGGATGAGATTTGGTGAAGGGAATGTAAATGCTCTTAGCCCATATGTACAGTTTCATTATTTTTAATCGTCACGTTATAAAGTGTCCTTCACATTACTCACACATCTGAAATCAAAATTAAGTGTTTAATGACAGGAAAACTAAAACAGCGGAGGTTATTGTGGATGTGATGACGAAGAGGAGACTGCAGAACACTTTTTATAGGTTGTTTTTTTTTTCGAGTGCAGTTTGGCAGGCGATAAAGGTTGAGAGTTACCTTCAGATGAAACAGAGGACGACGAAGAAGATGACATCGATGAATCATCTGAAGACATTTTAAGACTAGGTATATAATCCTGAAGCATATCAGCAACTTCTTTATATCTTCTAAGATAAAGAAGAGATCTAGCTTTCAGTTCAAGCACTTGTTCACATTTTGGAGATAACGCAAGTGCTGCATCAAGCAGATTAAGCGCTGATGCAATATCGTTATACTCAGGTGATGAAACTAGGGCTCGTGCATCCTTCACATACTTATCAACGATCTGGAAACAAAAAAGATGAATTAATAATCTAATCGAGTATAATTTTTTTTTTTAAAAAAATCGATTGTTGTGATGATTTGTAATGAGAGACGTACCTTTTGTTGGTGAGCCACCAGTATTTCTTTTCAACACAACCGTAGGAATAGGAAGGGGAAGGGGAAGGGGAGGCGACCATTGTTGATGATGATATGAAGGAATGATCAACCAACCATTAATATCCCTTATATTTTGGTGTGTGAAAGAAATCTTATGTATTAATTCAGAAAGCGTAGAGAGGGGGGGTTATAAATGTAGGGGAGGGGTTGTGTGTAAATAGAGTGCCAGCTGTGATAAGAGAGAGAAAGGTTTGATCCCTACATTTCTTGTTATTCTTGATGTTGTACTTTCTCTATTTGAGACAATTTGTATTTCCCAATTTTAGACTTATTAATGCTATGAATGAAATCCATCTTTAAATTATTTGTCACAATACTAGTGTCATGAAGTCTTTGAACAATACATCACAAGTCACGCCTCGATGTATTCCGCCATCGGTTGGGGTGTGACACTTACTTTCAACTAGAATTCTATTACCCCGCACTTCGCGGCGGGAGCTCCTATTGCGTTGAGGGTTTGGTCGACGTTAAAGATCACGCGTCGCTGTGGGAGCTCCTGTTGCATGGAGGGTTTCGTGGACATAAAAGATAATATTAAGTGACTGTTATTCTCGCGTGAGCTTCTGACACTTTAATAGCCTCTCTGTTTTGCTAACGTGCACCGGTATACCATGTTAACGTGAATCACCACTACTTTGTTAACGTGCACCGTCGTTAACTTGCTAACACAGTATCGTTGTTTTAATTTATACATTGGCCACTAACTTTTAGCTTAACTTTATTTTCTTCTAATCTGACCTCCAAACTTTTAGCTTTTACGATTTAAAACTTTGACCACCAAACTTTTAGCTTTTAGGATTTCAAACTTTGACCACCCAACTTTTTTAAACTTGCATTGCACTTTGGCCACTAACTTTCTTACTAACTTATGTACTTTATTTTCTTCCAATTTGATCACCAAACTCTGACCACCAAACTTTTAGCTTTTAGGATTTCAAACTTTGACCACCAAAATTTTAGCTTTTAGGATTTAAAACTTTGACCACCAAACTTTTAGCTTTTAGCCGCGAGTATTTTTTTGAAGCCCACACGAGAATAACAATGACTTAATATTATCTTTTATGTTCACGAAACCCTCCACGCAACAGGAGCTCCCACAGCGACGCGCGATCTTTAACGTCCACCAAAACCTCAACGCAACAGGAGGTCCCGTCGCGAAGCGCGGGTAATAGAATCCTAGTTTATCTAAAGATTGTCACCGAATGAACATGTAAGAGAGAGATGGAGAAACAATTTGCTTTGGTTTGCTTCCTGAATTTATTATTGTTATCTATTCTATTCTATCTATATAATAAATAAATAACCTCGGGTCGAATGGAGGCCTTAGAGAGGGCTTGTGTGATCCAAGTAGCTATATGGAGCTTCAAATCTATGACTATAAAAACATCTTTTTTTTTTCATTCTCCATATCAAAACTCTCATACTACTCTTCTAATTCCTATTGATACTACTCCATATCAAAGCTTCGAATCTAATTCCTAACAAATCTTAGAGGCTTTCTTCTTCATCTTGCATCATTTCTTGATTATCCACAACCGATTAAAGGTAAACATCCATACTACTCTTCTAATGTTGATTATCCACACATATTCAATCGGATTGTGATAAACAGATTTGTAATATAGAAATATTCAATCGGAATTTTTTAAAGCATATTTTCATTCATCAAAAATCATTTGAAGCGTATTTTGATTCATTTGAAAGCATATTTTTTAAAACCATATTTTTATTCAGATTTGTGATAACTGGATTAGTGCTAAACACATTATCAATCGGATTTTTTTAAACAGATTTGTAATATACCCATGTATTCAATCGGATTTTTTTAAAAACATATTTTCATTCATTTGAAACCATATTTTTTAAAAACATATTTTCATTCAGAATTGTGATAACCGGATTTGTGCTAAACACATATTCAATCGGATTGTGATAAACAGATTTGTAATATACCCATGTATCCAATCGGATTTTTTTTAAAAACATGTACTATTCAATCACTTACCCATGTAATATACAAATATTCAATCGAAATTTTTTAAAGGGATAATAAGGATTTTTTTTCATTCGGATTTTTGTTAATTTTATTATTATTCAATCGGTTTTACTAATGCTATGTTTTAACATTTGAAAAACAGGATTTGATCCGAAGACACAAATTCTAGGATCCAAGTAGTTATATGGAGCTCCAGCTTTGTATCTATAAAAACCGTTTTGTTTATTTATTGTCTAAATCCTTTTCAAGAGTCTATCGATTCGGTTTATTTATTGCATTCTTTTGAATCTTTGGATTCTGTATATGACACAAGAAACCGACTCTTAGTTTTTTTGAAGATATTGTTTAACATTCAACAATCGGTCAACAATATTTTTTAAACATTAAACTATCGACAATTTTCTTATGTTAATTTTGATATTTGTTGAAGAGGTCATTTCAATATTCGGACTCTGTAATTGAAACATGAAACCGACTTCTTAAACATTCAATCAGATTTACTATTTGAAAATCAAAACAGAATGTAAAACAACATATATAACATATATATCGAATGGATTTTGTTATTGTTTGTTATTATTTAAATTGGATTTAGTCATTGTTTAAAGAAGTGTCGTGAAATTCCATAAGTACCAACCGGGCATATATCAAATCATACATACATATTATGTTTTGTTGTTTTACATATACATTAGTATTCAATCCTACATTCCATATTCGGAGCATAATATTAGACCAATTTTAATTTCATTAATTCTGAATTATTGTTATTTATTTACATTAAATAAAGTTGACCGAATTTAATGTCATTTAATCTGAAATTTGAATTTTAATAATTGTTATCAATTTACATTAATAATATTATGACCTAATTTAATCTTATTTATTACTATCTTTTAATAATTGACCGAATTTATAGTAACATTAATACGAATTTAAGTTTACCATAATAAGCCTTATTTATTATATAGAGGTTAGTTATATTATTTTTGTAAAGTTTGTATAAAAAATAAATGAATATTTTTGGTAATCATTTAAACCTACTTACAAAAATATATTTCAGGATAAATGTAAGTAAAAAGTTGACAAACTTAGCGACAATTACCTATGTATTTAAATTTGATTGAAATAAAGTTGACAATTACCTAATATATACACCATATGTAAATTAATAGTAAATTAAATTTAAGTTTAGTCAACAATATATATCGTATTTAAATTAATAATAATAACATTATTAATTTCAGTTAAAGATATTTAATAACCTTAAACACAATTTTGTTATACATTGTTTATATAAGTATAAAAAACTAACAAATTAAAAACATAATTACTATTAGTATGAAATTGATTAAATTATACGAATTGATTAAATTAATACCAGATTTTTTTAATCTATAATTTCGTCTAATTGATTAAATTGATTTCGTATAATTGATCAAATTTATGGTTTACCAAAATAAAACGTATTAATTCTTTTGTGTAAATGATTGATTATAAATCAATTTGACCCGAAATTTTGGATTATCATAATTGACCGAATTTAATGTTATTTATTACGATTTTTAATCTCATTAATTTATATTACTATTAATACAAAATTGATTAAATTGATTAAATTTTACGAATTGATTAAATTAATACGAGTTTTTCTAATCTTTGTTTCGTATAATTGATTAAATTATACGAATGATAATATTGATTAAATTATAATTGATTAAATTGATTTCGTATAATTGATCAAATTTATGGTTTACCATCATAAAACGTATTAATTTTTTTGTAAGAATTATTGATTTATTATCAATCATTCCCGAATTTTAGGATTACCATAATTGACCGAATTTAATGTTATTTATTACGATTTTTTAATCTCATTAATTTATATTACTATTAATACGAATTGATTAAATTATACGAATTGATTAAAGTAATACGAGATTTTTTAATCTCTAATTTCGTGTAATTGATTAAATTATACGAATAATAATATTGATTAAATTATAATTGATTAAATTGATTTCGTATAATTGATCAAATTTATTGTTACCATAATAGCTCTCATTTATTTTTATTTTTTTCTTATTTAACTCTTATTACTATGCAGATAATTCCTAATACGATTGCTGAATTGGCAAACTTAAATGAATCAATGAAGATCAAGATTAAATTTACAGATGGGTACGCGTGGTCTGTGCCGGTGCGAGATGGGTACGCGTGGTCTGTGCCGGTGCGTGTAGAAATTTATGCTCAAGTCGCTAGGTTTATTATTCAATTATTAAACATTATGTTTACAATATTCTTATTTTATAATTAGGTGGACATTCTAAATTTACTATACATAATGCTTGTGTAAAGGTTTACTGTGATTGGATGGCCTGATTTGCTTCAATCAAAAGATATTTCCATTGGCAAATATTGTGTCTTTAAATGGTGTTCAATCCAACACATGCTATTTGTTACTAAGGTTGCACCACAAGAAGTCATTGATTTTAAAATTTAAATTACGATCTTTTATGTTTTTAATGTAATTTATTTGAATGATTGATTACGATTTTGAGGTTATTTATTAATATTTATAATTAAGATTTATAATCTTAATAAGATTATGATTAGTCTTTATTGCAATTAATAAGATTTATAATCGTACTATGTTTACGAATTATGATTAGTCTTGTTTGCAATTAATAAGATTTATTAAGTTTAAATGTTATTTATTAAGATGTTTAATATTATTTATTGACATTAATAATTGACCGAATTTAACGTTATTTATTAAAAAATTTAAACTCATTTATTTATATTACTTTTTTTGAATATACGTTTAATATTATTGACCGAATTTAATTTTTTATATTATGACTTTCTTTTAATCAATTCTCATTAAATGATAATAATCAAAATCATTTTCTTTATATTATGACTTTCTTTTAATTATTCTTAATATATTTTTATTATGTTAGATTTACTGTTATTTATGGACATTAATAATTGACCGAATTTAATGTTATTTATTACGATTTTTAGCCTCTTTTATTTATATTACTATTAATACGAAATTATGCTTTATCTATTTTTACGAAATTACGTTTAATATTATTTATTAACATTAATAATAATTGACCGAATTTAATGTTATTTATTAAAAAAATTAATCTCATTTATTTATATTATTTTTTTGACTTTATGTTTAATATTATTGACTGAATTTAATTTTTTATGTTATGACTTTCCTTTAATCAATTCTCATTAAATGATAATCATCAAAATCATTAATTTATATTATGACTTTCATTTAATTATTCTTAATATACTTTTATTATGTTAGAATTAATTTTATTTATGAACATTAATAATAATTGACCGAATTTAATGTTATTTATTACGATTTTTTAACCTCATTTGTTTATATTACTATTAATACGAAATTATATTTAATCTATTTTTACGAAATTATGTTTAATATTATTTATTGACATTAATAATAATTGACCGAATTTAATGTTATTTATTAAAAATTTTAAGCTCTTTTATTTATATTACTGTTTTTTTTGAATTTAGGTTTAATATTATTGACTGAATTTAATTTTTTATATTATGACTTTCCTTTAATCAATTCTCATTAAACGATAATCATCAAAATCATTTCAATAATAATTGACCCCTATTAAAGTTATTTATTTCAATTTTTTAATCTCATTTATTTATATTACTATTTTACGAAATTATTTTTAATCTATTTTTTACAAAACTATGTTTAATATTATTTATATTAGTATTTTTTTCGAATTATTATTAATCTTGCCTACAATTAAAAGGATTTATTCATTTTAATGTTATTTATTATTAGTTTAATGACATTAATAATAATTGAACGAATTTAGTGTTATTTATTACGATTTTTAATGTCATTTATTTACTATTAACCGAATTAAATTACTAATATATTACTAATAATAATACTAATATTACGATTTTTAATCTCATTTATTTATTATTAACCGAATTAAATTACTAATACTAAAACTAATATTACAATTTTTAATTTTAATCTCCTTTATTTCTTATTGACCGAATTAAAATTTTATATTATGAATATATTACTAATACTAATATTACGATTTTAGTATTACTAATCGTAAAAATAGTATTGTTGACCGAATATATTATTAATACTAATACTAATTTTATGATTTTAGTTTTACTAATCGTAAAAATAATTTCAATAGTAATATGCAATGACAATAAATAAGAGTCAAGGACAAACCCTATTTAGGATAGGTCTGTATTTTAAAGATCCTGTGTTTTACACATGGGCAGTTGTATGTCGCTGCCAAGTGATAAGAGTAGAGATGACCTCAACATACTAATATTGGATAAAGATGACAACGTTAATAATAAATAACAAATGTTGTCTATAAAAAATATTTTGAAGTTTGTGAATAAGTATGCGATCATATTTTGCATAAATCGTTTTTTATTATTTTTTGGTTATATGATTTGTTAAACTACATTTATTTACTTTGAATTTAATATTCATTTGCATGCCGTTACAATAAATATATGTTTATTCATTTCATTATTTGTTTTTAAATCACGTCTAATCAAACATTTGTTGATTCATATATCTGTTATTGGGCGCGACCACCATATCAGGCAACCTTCCTCAAAAATTAGTCTACACACTGATTGGTCTTCAACCAAGAGCGCGGTTGCGGGATCACTTACAACCAATGGTCAACGTCCCAAAACAGGCGAGAACAAAAGGTTTCCTCGTTCTTTTCCCTTCGCCCATGCTTTATTTAACAGCCTCTTAAACAGGTTATAATTTTATATGTACTTACATTGTTGATGTTGAATACATATCATTCAAGTTCAATGCTACTAATATAATTTAGCAGCACTGAACTCGAGGACTAGCAAGGTGTAGCACCACTACTACTTAAAGTGAGCATCTAGTCTCAGCCTGTGTATTAGATGTGCAGACAGACCAGACATCCTCATGTAAAGTCCATCTATGTACAAGACGGGGAGTCACTAACCATTCGCAGGTTCTGCTACGGGTCAAGTCACTAGATGGCTACGTGCCACATCCCTATTCGGCTATACGCCACATCTATAATTGGCTATACGCTAAATCTATATTTGGTTGTATGCCACACCCAAATGAGGCTATACGCCACAGTCTGGTAAATGCCACACACATTTGGATATACGTGTCGCGCAACAATGAAGCCAGCCAAGCACAACCCCAGAGCAAGCTGGGACCTAATTGGGAAGGTCCCATACCCTATAACGGAATTCCTTAGTAAAGGCGTAGACACATTAGCGCACCTGGACGGAAGGCCAATCCCGCGAACATGGAATGTCGCCTAGTTAAAAAAAAAATGCTACATGTAACAATGAAACCGGTCTGTTGATCACCATTAGAAACATGCATGTATTTATGAATCCTTAACGGTTTTTAGAAAATGACCCTATTGCAGTATCGCACTTCCTAGACCACTGCAATAACACAGTGGTTAGACTGCTCGAATAATGACTACATTATAGTCACTAGCTTATTCTCTTTAATTACGTCGACCAACACTTGAAGTACAAGAGACCACAAAAAATACACAACTGCAATTACATTGCATTATAATCGGATAAACATATCCATTACACTTTACTACTAGCGGCGGACAAAAATCCGCAATGCTACTGAACTTTACAGCGCTAAGAGTGGATATCTTAATCTTGTAACGACCTGAAGTGTTACGGGTCTCTTAAACGGGTCGGATCGTACCCGACCACCCGATTACTTATTAAATTATTTAAGTTCGAATCTTGCGACTAACCGTTTTAATCGATTTTATAAATAATAATTATTGGAATTTTATTATCTCGATAAAACGCTCCTTATCTTCTATTAAAACGTTTCTTAATTTATTACTATACTCGTTACCAAACACCCGCGTCTTCAGTTATTATCCTCATTGCCAAACACCCCTTATATTATTATTCTTTTATAAACCACTCTCTCTTATCTCTCGCATCCCTCTCTCTCTCTGTATACAAAACACACACATATGTGTTCTTCATCAAGCAGAAGCAGCAGCCACAACCATCTCCACCTCCGGCCAGCTCCGCCGCCGCAGGCGCCGGACCCACCTTCTTCCCCGGCATCACCAACCCATCTCTTCTCCTCTGTTTCAATAAACGAAACCCAACCCGATAGTAATCTGTTCCTGTTCTGAACATGAACCCGGAACCCTTAACCCGATAATCTTCCATCACCGGCTACCCTTATAAACCACCCCGGTTATCCCTCTGTTCTTATTAACCGGTTAACTATAACCCATCAGTCAACCCGCTACCCTGCTGTTATTATTTAACGAGCCAGACAGTCACCAGATATGGTGACTGTCATGAGATCTGTAATCTTTATCTGCTCGGGAATCATAACCGGGTTTGATAATATGTTCTATGTCTTAATCGGGTTCCTGTTCCATCCGATAACCTACGGATTCGGGTCTTGTATAAAAAAAATTTGGAAGGAACCCATAAATAAAATGCTAAAGGAACCCATAGACAAAGATTTGAAGTGTTCAAGTGGTTCTGAGCGCGCTTCTTAACCTCAAGGTACCCAGTTCGAGTCTCTTTGTCTGCATCCATTCTTTCTTTTTATTTTTATTTTGTTTTTTTAATAGAAACCCACATTAGGGGTTCATGAAAAACAAACACAACACGCCTCTTCTCCCCTCGGTCCCCCCTCTTCCACCTCCGTTCTGTTGTTCACGAATCATGACCATTGCCCAATCCCCTTCCTTTCAGATTTTTAATCTAATTTCTTGGTGATTGTTATTTATTATTTACATAGTGCATTCGAGTACATTGATGTTCCATCTCGGCTTCTTAATTTGTTAGAATGCAGAATCCTTGCAATAGAAAACCATCAGCAATATGTTAAATGTATAAAGATTTGTCTATGCTGGAGATATCAACGTCGGTTTTCAGAACTCAATGTTCACATCTAGGTATGCCAGCATCATATCATTAAAAAAATTGATTTCTGAGTCTTAGTGATTTTAATTGATTTTCCTGATATTATTTATGACTTTATTATTCCTTTACTAATCTTCTATCTTTGTTATGTGGTACTCAATATTTGTATTTTTACTTTACACCGCTAATGTAGAACAATAGCAATATAGCATATAGTGGCAGTGCTAATTTGTGTGTGTGTTTGTTCAACAATGTATACTTTTGCGGTTACAGGAAGAACAAACAAGTGATGGTATTGGTTTTGAATATATTATCTTAAACACATTGCCTTTTGTTTTTTGGAATATTGTGAAAGAGCCTTGTTAGGAAAACTTTTGACATAATACAAGAACTTGATGAAAATGAGAACAAAGAGGTTAGCAAATAAATCGGTAAAACGACGAAATGTTGGGTCCGACCCGACCCGACCTAAAAATTCCGACGTTTGGCCATGAAAAATCTGATTACCGAAAAAAAGGAACCCATAGGAAAAAAATCCTGGATTCGCCACTGCTTGTATTGACCGGTTAACTAGAGGCAACATCAAACCAACCCGTGACCTGTTTCTATCTTGTTAACCGGACAGTCACCTATTCCGGTGACTGTCATCGGGTCTTAACCATCTGTTGCTTCTTATGGGTATTTGATAAGTTACCACGAATCCCTTTCGGTTGTCCTATAATCTATACAGTTGTTGTTATGAGTATGTTCGTGGGTTATAATCAGACAGATTGAGGCCTTCGGTTGATTCCTGTTATATGCCGGTTGGTGTTATGTTCTCTGCTGAGCTTCCGGTCACTCTCCGGTCAGTCCCCGGTAAGGTCCGGTTGACCTCCGGTCTCATACCAACGATTATTCGAAAGGTATAATCTAACAGTTATTATAGACATGTTGGTATTAATCGTTGATACCCGATTATAATACTGTTTCTGTGATTATTGCGAGGTACCGTTAATCCAATCGGAGAGTTGAACCCGATACCGAGTCAACCCAGTGACTCGGTCAACACCCGGAATAGAACCCGGTCCATTGACTAGACGAGGATTATTAGAATTATACGATTATATATATATAATACGAATAACGTACGGACTTGATAATAATAATAAGAGAATAATAATCATATATAGAATATATACGTTTATATATATAAGATTTGATATATAAAAGATATACTAGACTCGGGTTAATGATAATATGATCAGCCGAACCAGCATCCGGGTAAGTACGTGTCTAGAGTTCTGTAGGTTCGTGTGCCAAGCTGTAATGGCCAGCTTTATTAGCTACGAGTGCTAAGCTGTAATAGCCAGCTAGATTCTAGGATGTCCGTGTCGTGTCAATAATAAACCCCGAGTTTAGGACTATCTAATATATACCGAACTCTATATATACATAAATTGTATATGTGATATATATCCTAAATGATACAATCTAACGAGTCCCACGCGTAAAACGTATCAATATATATATTTGACATATAATTGTAATAAAGGAGACTATAGAAGATTATACGCAAACCTGTGAGTATCGTGAACTCCCCTCTTTTATTGTTTTATTAAACGTTTTAGGGGAAACACATGTCATTTATTAGAAAATATAGAAATGCTTTACATAATAGAATTAATAAAGGAAATATAATAGAAAAGGGGATAATAGAAACGACAAGGACAGTACTGACCGGTATCTAGCCATTTCCTTTATTGTCCAACTAGAGGATAATAACCAGTCTTACCCGAGTAGAGGGTAGGAATAAGTATGTTTACCACAAACAGAGTGGTACCATCGATAGGAATGGCAACTAATAGAATATAATAGATTGACATATAATCGGTACAATTTAATCGAATTGGTATAATAGAATATATTTCCCCCTCCAGAATTAGAATAGTAAAGCATGTTTTATAGAAAAGAATTACAAATAAACGAACTGGCCATTCACTTTATAAAATACACGACCTCACCAACTTTATGTTGACAGAAACTATTTTTGGCATGTGTTCAGGTAACCCAACAGATATGATGACGTGGATCCTGGAAGAGTCAAGACTGTCAATATCTGGAAGTCCGCTGCGTAACTCCGATAACCCGACCCGATGACCCGGCCACGTAAGGCTGGGTCGTTACAGGTTGGTATCAGAGCGGCGCTTATGGACAGTCTTGAAATATTTATTAATCCAGGATCTACCAGAAATGTCTTTTAAAAGAAATTGTGATTAGAAATATGGATAGGGTAAAAGAATATTAGAAGGTAAAATTTTGGGTACCTAAATGCCAAACCATTATAAAGTTGGTGAGCACCAGAATAGTATATTAGAAATTAAAACAAATCCACTACAGGATATTACTAGAATGATTTTGTGGGGTAAATTCACAATTCTGTACACAATTGTGAATTTACATACACATTCAATTTCTGGGAAATCTTACAGGATAATAAGGCCATAAGAAATACGAAAGAATATAAAATAGAAATTATGACATTAAAAGAAATAAGACAGAAATACAGAACAGAAACCGAATAATATTAAAAGAAATTAAATCAAGATATAAATAAAGAAATGAAATATATTATAAAAAGTATAAATATATATAGAAAAATAAATAGATTATAAAACATAAATCATCCATCGTTAATTCAAGAAACTTCCGATAAGTTATTGAATTATTCCAGTCCCAGTGACTATTTCTATCAAATCGTTAACCTCACGGTTATTCCAATATTATAATAGAATATAAATATTACGCTCCGACTTGAACATTCCTATGATCGAGTCTCCAGAAATATTATTTTTATTCCGAAAATTCCGAAATTTTATCAAATGTGCTAGAGACATATAAATATTGTGTTTCCTAAGAATTTTCCTCGATTATTTAAATAAAAATCCCATATATACCGCGATTATTTAAAAGATTTTAAAATCTTTTCAGTATAAATTTTGAAGTTTATTGAATTTAATATTATTTTTACAATATTTCAGTTTTGAGAAAATATATATAAATACTCTCCGTTCAAAATTTTAAATAAACGATTATTTAATTTATAAAATTAAGAAAACCTGTTGATATTTTTTTTTTTTTAGTATTGATAATTTTTGAAACACCCCAGAATCCATCTCAGGTTTTATTTAAATTTATCCGTTTAATCTTAAAGTTTTAATTTCGATATTTTAAGAAATTTAATTATTTTATCAATTTATAATAAGAATTTTATTTATTAAAAATTTAAGAATTCCGACACTATGAAGAATTTTTATAACGACCCTTTTCAAATAGTTATTATTTTCGAAAATAGGTATTATTATGAAACTTGAATCAGTATTATTATTATAAAATTATTCCTAAAAGTTTTTATATAAAAGAACCACGACCGTATTATTTTATCGAAACATATTTTATATCGCATTTAATGTTATTTTCATAGAGATTTATTCATCAATTCGTATTCGTATATATAAATATTAATAGCGTTCTTCCGTATAATTTGATATCTATGTTCGATTATATAATTTTTCGATATTATTCAATATAAACGATACATATTATATATATTCCGTTTTATAATCAAAATCCATCTCTGTAATTATATACAAATCTCGGTTAGAGGTCCTCCTCGATCCCTTCCAGAATTAAATAATATTTGGACAAAATATTATTTTTGAAATTCCGTAATCAACATACGCTGGTATCTGTCGGACGAAACCGAATTCTTACTCGCTCGATTACATGAAAATATAACTACCGTCTTAATCCTATGACTCGAACAAGTCAAGGGATATTAAGAAGATTGGATTGTTATATTAAATATCTTCTGACACGAATGAATTTCTGAACGATTGACAGTCTATTTCGTTAGACTCGAATCAACATGTTTTATTCCGAAATAATATAATTTAAAGAGAAAATAAAGAAGAAAATATCAGAATAATATGTGAAGGATACATACCTATTATGATTAAAATAAATAAGTACTGGAATGTTAGGTGAGGTGGAATAGTAATTATGATCGCGACATAATTATAAATGCCACAGGCACAGTAACATTCGAGTAGGAGTTTATCGAGATCACTGTATGTTTGTATCATGAACATATTAAGAGAAATAATAAGAAACAATAAGAAGAAATATATAGTCGAACCATCAGCATATTATATGTGGAGAATACGACCACAGAACTGACAATCTAGTTGGAATTTCTTCGTGAAATACAACTAAGAATATGTTCGCAGAATAAAAACCATCGATTGGTTAATTTCTACGAATTATAGAAATCAGTATATTGATTTCTGATTGCCAACCAAAGATAATTGTATATCCTCTGTGTAATTTCAGGGGCAAATGATATCTGGACCCTTACAGAAGGTATATCCGGACATTTGTCACCAAGTCACAGAATTCTTTATAAAGGATATATGATGCTATGAACAAATCTTTGTAGTCACTTCGTATAAAAACTCACGTGCGAGTTGTAGTACAATCAAATTGGTAAAACGGTAAGGTGTTACCAAGTTGAAAGTCAAGAAGTGATGGAGGAATTGTTAAATCCTTAAAATATAATAGACATAAATCTATATGGATTCAGAAACCAGAAATGGTAGAATCCAACGAAGTATCAAAGAAAATAATTTATAACGAAATATAATCGATACCAAGCGGAATCGCGTAGAGATTCGCAAGGTATAATCGAAGTGAAAATGAAAAATGAATAGAATTATGCTCATTTTTCCAGTGAAACTCTCCGGCCAAGGTATGTCGAAATTCCTATTTCGAATAACGGCTTGTGAGACATAAATTGAGAAATCACTGTTCTGGCAAGAACTATCTATACGAATATCCAGATGAAATAAGCTTTGCTTATAATAAGTTGGATTAAGAACATGTGATAGATTGCCTATATATAAGTTTATCGGAAAGTGTTTTCAGACACTGAAGGTATAAACTTTAATCGAATACATAAAAGAATATAAAAAGATAAATAATAGAATATAAATCGAAGAATAAAAAGAATTATATTCTAGAACAGACATCTGATATGTCTGAATAAAAGAAAGGCATAGGAAATGCCAGGTATCAAGAGAAGGCATTTGAAATGCCAAATATTATTTAAAAGGCATCCGATATGCCAAGAAATATAATAATTAGATAAGAATAATAGTCGTAAGGAAACGACTAGAAATTTTATAAAAGAATATTTTATAAAAAGAAATTATAGAATATCTAATCGAGAGTGTCAACGAATCTCGAAGTGATATCAAGAAGGAATAACTGCAGGAATACTTAACGCAATAAGTATTCATGCAGTAAACCTGAATGATAATCATGATTTTGAGAAAGAATAATCGATGCATTGCCATCAGAATCCTAAGTCAAAGAATCGTAACAACGACTGTTACCAGTTGATTCCGAGACTATAAAGATAAAGTTACATATATTGACTGTAGAATTGTGAAAGATTTTATTCACAATAATACAATGAGAAAAGTCAAATGATATGTAATGAGATACAATGCAGTTAATCATCAATGAAATAGTCAGTAAGACTATTATCAATGATTTAAGAAAAATCAAGACGATAAAAAGGAACTGTTGAAACAGTGAAATTCAACAAGTTCAATTAGTCTTTTCCGGTACCTTTATACTCCGGAAAAGATACATCTAATGATTTAAAGAAATCATTTCTACTCTTTAAAACTCGGAATTACAATGATGACAGATTCTAAAATTCAAATATAAGAGGTAGTAGCTCGGATCCCATTCAAGTCAGGACAATGAAGGGACTTCCGTATCTATCTCTTAAGAATCAACTAGAATCCATTATTGTAAAGAAATCCGAATATCAAGCGATGAATAAATCATATTGATTTGAGATTCTAGCGATGTTTGCTGGAGATTTGTAAATCTCTTTGAACATAAACGATTAGAATCCCAAAATATGTTCGAATCGTCTTTATATAAGAATAATATTCAGTCTGTTTCTTATTCTAATGGAAATAAGATAAGAAGAATATTCGTAGTATAAAGAAGATATCAATCTATACGGAAAACCTTTAATAGTCATACCAGAAAATACAGATAGTTCATGTATCTGTATTGTCACACCACGCCAATGGCGGAAACACGTGGCGCGACGCTCGAAAGCATATCAAAGTCAAGATTAACACAAACTATATTTAACTAGAAAAGATCATTATATTAAGATGTCGGGAAGGGATACCTGGTTTCAAACACTACTTAAATTCACAAACATTAAGTTTAAAGTGGGGCGTTTCCGTTTATGTCCCAACCCGATGGTAACAATAGATGAAACCCCCAACCAGTGTCCGACATCCCGAATTCCACCGTACTAGCCGCATACCTGTTCAGCACTTAGTTACCTGAAAGATATGTTTAAAAAGACGTCAATATATAAAATATTGGTGAGTTCACAGGTTTTAGTTTCGTAAGTACGACGTTTTTAAATCCTGTGCAAATCCAGCACACTTTTACATCCTGTGCAATCCAGCACATTTTTACATCCTGTGCAATCCAGCACATTTGGTGGCCTTTGTATGGAGTAGCTAGCTCCTACAAACTATGATGATAAGCAATCCCCTGAGTCCCATAACCAAACCAAGACTAATAATTATGCCCCGCTCCAAGTCGTTTCTCGGAACCCAACGACTTAAGTTCAGAATACGTGCACCTCTTGTCTTTACCGGGTTGACGCTATCAACCAGAGGTGGGCCTCGTCAGGCACCGATAGTACTATCCAAATATTCCTTTGGTTTCATTTTACCTGAATTAATGGTTACAGTAGCGAGGACCCAACCCCGAGTGGCGACCAAAAACTCAAGTACTCATCATGCCACTTACCACATTTTAACCTTTGAAAACATTTCAATATGTGATAATTTTGACAAACATATCTTTCCCCCAGTTAAAACAGTAAAATGGGGCCGTGAAACTCACCTTAATTTCCATGCTTAGCTAGCAAATAAAATCCAAAGCCTTGACCGACTTTCTCGTGCCCTAAGTACCAATAAAGGACACCTTAAAGTCTATCATATGTAAACCTAGATTAATTTCCGTTTAAAAGATAGTTTATTCAACTATCTTGACTCGTGTGTACTAACCCGAGTCTTTAAGTGTTTTAACTCGACGAACCGATCGTGACTTATCATAATTCATGAGTTCACATACGACATAGTACCCAAGTCGCGCACCTGTTACTATTCGTGTGTAAACCATGTTGGACTAATACCACGAATTGTATAACTCATCCGAGTCATAGCTCGTCTCGTAACTCGGATAATTGTATTTGTCTTGTATAATATTTTTGGAAAAATATACTTTGAAGGCCATAAGTGTAGTTATTACAATCAATTAACTTCAATTGTTGCTCCTTTTCCCAAATCCGTTTGCCTTTAAAGATTTCAAAACATTAATTTTTATAAAAGTTTCCAAGTAAGGTCGAACGTTTATATACTTTTTGAGTCCGAACAATAACCATTATTTAGTTACCGAAATCCTTCGAAAACTTGTTAATATTTGGCACTCGACAAAGACCATATCCTTGTTTTGAAATATTGTCCGGTATAGACTATTATTGTTACAAATAATCTTTGTCAAAACAACGTAGTGACTTTGTATAAGACTACATTTGTCAAACACTTGGAAAGTTTATTTGTGAAAACATATACAACGATATTAACCGCGTTGTGCTTCGGATTTTATAAAAATTTCGGCAGAGTTTCCTCTGTTTTTGTACAAACCAGACAACACAAGTTGTCTACAATTTCCCAAAAATCAATCTCCAAATCACAAGACAACAATTTCATTTATCCGCAATTCCATTAAAACGAGACACTATACGCTTCGATAACTTATATAAATACCAAACTTATTTATATAAATATATATAGAACAACATGTACATATAGTATAGTCCAATATTTTAGTCCGACGACAACGTAAAGTCACGCTTATACGCGAAACCAAACATCCGTCTTTTACTTTCTGTTTATTATTTTCGGCCCGTTCGCGAGTTAAACTCCGGTTTTATTTGTGTTTATAATCTATAATATGAAATGCAAAGTAACGCAAATAATTATACCAAAACGTGCGCGCGCGCGACTTGATGCGTCTAGAACGACGTGTTCGACCGAGTCGACATGTTTGACCGAGTTGACTCGGTCTGACCCGTTGACCAGCTGACCGAGCTTGCCCGCGTGTTGACCGGACTCCTGTTTTGACTAGATCTGACCCGTAACTGAGATCCCGAGCCGAACCCGACTCGCAAAACGAACCCAAACCTTGACCAAAACCGGGTCAGATCTGACCTGAGACCTAACCCGCTGGATCAACCACCACCACCCGAAATCACCTTCGAACCACCACACCAACCATCACCGCGCTGCCTCAACCAAGAACCACCACCACCGTACCCTCCCCATCCTCACCGGACCCAACCTGCGTCCCCCACAGCCGCTCACCACCAGCGAAACCCGTATAATCCGTCAAGACCCGGCCGAGAACCACCCTGACCCGACACCACAGACTCACCTAAAACCACTCATCGGACCACCCACCACCTGCACCACCTTCGGCAACCACAACAGGACCACCTAGGGCCATCACCTGCTGAAACGCGCTTGCTGAAACGAGCCACTGGATGACCTATTCGAGCTCAAAAAGCTTCGCACCACCACCTCACCTCAGATCCATCACGATCGGGCCTTTATCACCACAACCACGATCTCAATCGGCCCGTCACAGCCCTTTTTGTTGCTGCTTCAGCCCGCTTTCGGGCCTAAGACCACCGCACAGCCACCACCGTGGGTGGTGGTGGCCGATCCTTGGCATGGTGAGGAGGAAGGGGGGTGCGGGTGAGTGTAAGGGTAGAGAGAGAGAGAGATCCGGTTTTTTTTTTAGAGAGAGAGTAGAGAGAGAGAGGGCTGCGGCTGGTTCAAATGAGGAAGAAGACAATCTCATGCTATTTATACTTAGGGTTTGGGGTAGGTGACTTGTACCGCGAATCGAACCCGTTTTAAACGAAAACGCTTCGGTTTGTTATTAGGCCCAATAATTAATTACAAAAACTAGTCGGTTTTGTTCGAAATGAAAAACATAACTAAACCGAGCAATTTAAATGTTATTTTCGTAACTCGACGGGTGAAAACGGAACACGCGTTAAAAATCGCGTTAATCGATCCGGTCGAGCTATACTTCATTTAGACGACCCGTTTACTTTCGAAACTAAATAAATGAAGTTATTTATAATAATTAATTATTCCGAAAGTTCGATAACGGTTAAAACCACACGTTTTGACGTTCGAATCCCACGTCAGTTCCTCTCCGCGTTCTCCAAAACGCTGCGTTTTTGGCCGTTTACCACGCCGATTTCACATCCGTTCGCATCGATAGTAAATACGTGTCGTATTTTCATAGAATAAGCTTATGTTATTCCAGTTTGACAAATTTTTGCTGATGTCAGTTCGTTACGTTAAACACGCGAAGTCTTTCTTTAAAGGCATCAAGGCTTCAACGAACTTTCAAAAGGACATCGTAGGACTCATATCAGCTCAACTAACCATAATTAACCTTAAACCAGGTTAATTATTTCTAAAACATGATTAGCATCACGTTAATCGTTGTACGAAATTTGCCGGTTGTCACATTCTCCCCCCGTTAAGAGAATTCCGTCCCGGAATTCAGTTCAAGTCATCCGATACATTAGTATCCTTGAACAGGGCGGGATGTTTGCGACTCACACGATTACCCCTTTTCTTCGTGAACTTCCAGTTCACGCTTAGCGTCCTAACGAACACAATGTCATGAGTCGGCTACGGCCGAGCTCTTGGGTATCGCAACCCGGCACAAATATCGGTTTTCCCGAAATAGTAGAGCTTTGCGTCAACCTGAATCCTGTCGGTTGGGAATTGACAATGCTTCCTCAAGCCAGACCTGCGGGATTCGTCAAGAGTCCCACTAAGCTCTTGCGATAGTTCGAGCTTGTTCGTTGCAAGGCCAATTTTAACTGACATATCCGAGTCACTGGAGTACTAAGCGAAGTCACTCCATTACCGTTTTCGTGCTTAACTACACCCTTTCAGAGTATAACACTCAGCAAAGTCCTATACCAATTCGAAGTTCCTAAGGCCAACGCCTTGCTAGTACAACTTCTTGATTGGTTTGGCCACTTATTCAAGCAGGTTTGAATCTACCAGATTCGTTGGTCACCTCTTGAACTCACGCCAGATCATGTGTATATCTCTATCTGACATTCAATGTACTAGAGACGTACACGTATGCACTCCAGAGGACTTCGAGCAGTACACCCCGAACACTAGGGTGATGATTCCTATCACATAGGAAATTCTGGCGATGAAGTTCACGAGTTTGATTTGCCACCGACACTAATTGTATCACCCAGGACACTTCCGTCCAGGACAACAATTCATTCGTTCAAGAATGGTAATCCATACTCATCTCGAATTGAGTATCCCAGACTTGCGTTCAAGGTTTGGCACACCCTGGGGCAGGATAACTACTAAAATCCGATATTGTGAACGTTGGCATCTAGTGTCTAGCCACGACTCTCCAAGAGTATAGATGGCTACCCGTATGCCTCATATTATGACTGCAAACGAGCAGGGGGGATGAGAAGGTTCCAAACATCGATCGATCTTTGCCTGTGTCCCATCACAGCCACCGGGCACCTCAGGCGACATGACCATTAGGTTCGCTCGTTGAATTTCACTAATCGGGTGATCTTACCAGATCACAAAGCAGTCGACGTTCTCGAGAACGCTCCAGGTTGTTTATAGTAACGGATGGTAATCCTGTGTCCTCACATGGACCGAAATCCACCATGCATCCACTTACAACCTTTTCGTATGAGCGATTATGGTTAGTGGTACTAGGACGCCTAATATGGACTGATGGAGGTCGAAAGTTTTTGCGTCACTCCCACCCCTCAGTTCCCCAGGCAGTAGACAGTGTATATTCAACATACAACCGTACAATTCCACAATACACGAGAATTTAAGCCGACTAAAACACAAATGACTAGAGGCGCACATCACCTCATCCCATTGGTCAACATGGGATTGGTGTACATGAACCATCATAATATGGTTGCCGTAATAAATAGAAGATAGGGTCTTGACAACATCTCAACACGTTGGTTTCCACTGAAACGGTAAGCAGAGCATTGGTAACTACCCAAAACAAGGGTACCCAGTGCTTGTCCTGCTATATGTGCCTCACGAGCACTGGTGTCCTATCGTTATTAGCAACCTAGTAAATCAATTCTGAACAATACAGGACACTTTCCCTCGACTTGACTATCCGACCCTATGCAGTGATCTGAGTGAAAGGAGTCCTAAAACTGGAATCCCTCACTCGCCAAAGGTTCCCTCTTTCGGATCTTTCAAGTTAAGAGGTGAAATCGAGTCATAATGAATGCATCTGGCCTAGATCTCACGTTTGGGCTTGGCGGCTTCATGCGCCAAAATCGCTACTAAAAACAACAAACGACCGAGATCGCCCTACAAGAAGTAGTCTTGAGCCTTCCAACAAGGCATCCCATTCAACGACTCAGGTAGTCACACGCATGGGTGCAACATGTAAGCTTTCGAGCTCATCTTGGTTAGTCAGGTACTAAACGCACTGACCTGGCAGCTCATATTACTTTGGTGTCTCCAACAGTGTCTGTCAAGGACAGGGGATTTTGTCCTAGCGCGAGCAACGCTACTGAAAAATAACTGGGAACACCTGTATTGACCCAAGGTCGAAGGGTTCCACTATCCCAAGAATCTGCGTAACGACACCAAGACAAGATAAACCTACTATCAGAAGAATAGCAACATTTCCCGAACGGTTGAATCGATCATCCATCTCAACACGGTAGGGTAGTACCCTTATAGAGTAGACAATGCTACACGCCCTTCTAGGTTCAGGGTTTCATAAGACCTCCAAATCATGTACCGGGGACTCCACCAATGCACACGCTGTGGGTGGGTCCACACTGTTATTCCCGCAGTCATCGGCGTGACGCGTTGGCGGGTATGATGTCAAACGAATCCACTGGGATGAGCAATAATAAATTGAGTCTTTCAACTCCTACTAGCCCAAAGGTATGGGTCATAATATCGCTCACATTTACTCGATACCTTCAAGTTCGAGATGTATTCGAAATCCCTTTATCGCAAAGACGAGGCTCACCCCGTCATGTGTGGATCATGGGATTTCCTTTCGACATGATTCAAGAGTGGTTAGTCGACCAAAATGCACGTAAAAGGTTAAGGCTGGACATGGCGTCACTGATGCCTTAGATTTTGAAGAGGTAATGCTCCCGAAACGCGCGAGCATATAAAGAGGTCGACACATGATTCGGTCAATTACTGAAGCTACCACGAGGTTCGAACTTTAGGGAGATACATGTGCTAACACTAGGACTAGAGTGTCTTATTATGACTCCCCGAAAGTCCGTTGGACACCCGAAATCCTCCATAATCAATGGCGACACCACACGACCATTCAGCAATATAACAACGGTTACGTGGGTTTGGGGTAATGTCTTTATTCCAAGGGAACCAAGAGTGAATCAAACGACAAGTTATCACATCATCAAGTCAATCCAACAATTGTAGCAATACGTTCACGGTGCAATACGGTAGTAGAAATAACATGACATGACAACAACACATCCACGAACACATCAACAAGGGAACACCGCACAGGAACAACACGACGACAAAGAAGCATGACAACAAGGCAACACCGTATCATGGACCGCATGACACAGAGAAATACGACAACAAAGCTACACCACTGCAGGAGCAGCACAACAACAGGAATGCACCGTCGACAGTGAAACGCAACCGCATGGATATGCAGTCGGCAAAACTGTGCAACTACAAGAATGCACAATCGTTGGGGGTAACACCACAACGTGAATTCACGACAGCGGGACGACACGCAACCTAGCGAGTCCACTATACATAACTACAAGAAGCTCCATTACGGTGAGCACGCACCCCGGTGCGTTTCAGCTCTCTTATGGTGATAGAATCCTTATTCGTGTCCTCAGCCACGAACCCATACTCCATAGGCTCATTAGTAGGAACGATTGGATCACCAAAGGCATCCGCCATCACAACAGAAATGGGAACAATGGGTTCCACATAATTTAGTAGACTTATTAGGCCGACATCGTCCTTAGGGAAAACGATTGCAGGCTCGATATAAGTCACTCGAATAATGGCGACTGTACCATTGACAGACTTAACCCAAGCTTGAGAACCATTCTTGGCAGGAGCCAGGGAATGATAACGAGCGGTTCAACAAAACATCAAAGAAAATGGAGTTAATGGCAACGAACTCCATCGTGACACAAACATGATCATAGCGGCTTGGCAAGGGTCTTAGAGACATCTATGTCAATGGCAATGATCTTGGCAGGAGCCTTCGAAACAACAGTAACATCAAACTTGACAACAGCCATAGAAACATCCTCAACACGCTCAGTATGAGCTACGCTCTCAGCAGCGACGACAATATTCGCTTGGGCCATAGAACAATTACAGCAGGAGCAACATCAGGCTCGGTGGGAGCCTTAGACTCACCGTAGTTATTAGAATCGTGGTAATTAGCATCCATAGGACCTAGAAACCAATCTATACCTTTTCCAATATCACCATATTGGTCACAACGAGTATAGTAGAGGTAGAAGGATCATGATTTATCGAGACACCACGATAAAATAAAACGACACAGACTCTGGCAATTCAACCGAGTCATCCTTCTCATTAGGGTCCTCTTGCATGTTATTTTGGTCCTAACGCCGATAGTCATCGACCGAAATGCCTCTCCGACACTTAAGCAAGGCCAGCGAACTTCCTTCCTGATAGGCCACGCAGTGAGAGTTTCGAAATATGACAAGAGATTAGACAAGTCACATTGTCCATGACGAATGGATCTCGCAACCTTAGTTTATAAAACACCGTGACAAAGGGACGCAACGTCTCAATATCTATGGGGATTGATGGAATACACCTCGCATCAATTGCCACCCCAAATAATCAACCAGTCTCGTCGTCCTGACGAGGGTAGAGGACGTTCAACATTGCAACATGAGCAATGGAATTGCCGTCCCATGGGTAAGTTTAGTTGACGGAATAACGTGACCACTTCCAGTAGTCCGTTATTTGATTTTCGAGGGGAATTTCGATGTCAGCCAGAGCGTTCCGTGACACTTGACAATTACGAGTCACACGCTTTACGATTTCGGCTCCCGAAATGTGGTTTCACTCCCCGAGTATTATGACGGATTCAGACGCAAAACGCACGTCGTGACCCTATATTCAATATATATGTATGTCTCCATATATTTTAACTGACTTGGATAAAATTATCTCCGACTCGACTCACTTTACCATATAACTACTTTCCCATTAAGTAGTCATACTAGGATCTTGTCAGTCGAGACTTCATTTTTCCCGTAATCGACTCGACTCACCTTTCCATATATTTATTTTCCCATTAAATAAATATACTACGATTTAGTCGATTCGATATTACATTTCTCAACCATCAACTCGACTCACCTTACCGTATAATTATTTTTCCATTAAATAATTATACTAGGATCTTGTCGATTTGACATTTCGTTTTACCCCCATCGACTCGACTCACTTTACCGCATAATTATTTTCCCGTTAAATAATTATACTAGGATCTTGTCGACTCGACACTACATTTTACAATCATTGACTCGACTCACTTTACCGTATAATTATTTTCCCATTAAATAATTATACTAGGGTCTTGTCGATTCGACATTGTATTTTACGACCATCGACTCGACTCACTTTACCGTATAATTATTTTCCCATTAAATAATTATACTAGGGTCTTGTCGATTCGACGTTGTATTTTACGACCATCGGCTCGACTCACTTTACCGTATAATAATTATACTAGGGTCTTGTCGATTCGACGTTGTATTCTACGACCATCGACTCGACTCACTTTACCGTATAATTATTTTCCCATTAAATAATTATACTAGGGTCTTGTCGGTCGATATTTCGTTTTCGGCACCCGACCCGGCTCACCTTACCATATATTTATTTTCCCATTAAATAAATATACTAGGATCTTGCCGATCGATATTTCATTTTCAACACCCGACTCGGCTCACTTTACCATATATTTATTTTCCCATTAAATAAATATATTAGGATCTTGCCGATTCGACAATTCATTTTCAACACCCGACTCGGCTCACTTTACCATATATTTATTTTCCCATTAAATAAATATATTAGGATCTTGCCGATTCGACAATTCATTTTCAACACCCGACTCGGCTCACTTTACCATATATTTATTTTCCCATTTAAATAAATATACTAGGATCTTGCCGATCGATATTTCGTCTTCAACACCCGACTCGGCTCACTTTACCATATATTTATTTTCCCATTTAAATAAATATACTATGATCTTGCCGATTCGACATTGTTGATTTAGACGCGGGCTATCATGCCTTCTAGATAAAGATGATCAAGCCTATTAACTCCGTAAGGACGATCTTGCCCTCCGATAGGGGAAGGAACGCCTGACCCTCGAAGACAACTTGGGCATGTGTTAGATCAAGAATGACTTACTCACAGTAATAATATAGCAGCACACGGGCAACTAATCTCAATACCGATCCACACAGGGTCCCGTGCTCAAAACGCACTGGTTTTGCAGGGACGCACCCTCAGTCTTCACTGGGTTCCAGGTTTAGCATTCCACGCATCGTACCATGCATTCATCTCTTCGGTAGGCAGTGCATCCTCGTATGTCCGCTCCATCGAAGAACTTCGTGCGGAGGCATGAAACTCCTATACAAGGAAGTTTTCGTCTCCTGTCCTTATCCGATGCGAGGGTTTACGTCAGATTACTCATATGAAGTAGACGTCCGAGCTCTTCCGTGTTCGTACCTTAGAGGTAATGCTGAAGAAAGCTCATTCAGTTTGCGAGGATCAAAATCAAGGGATATTAACAAGACTTCCCTTTTAGCCCGTTGGCCAATCAAAAGCTAAGACTGACCCTACAGTACAAGAACAGACAAGGTAAGGAGTGATCACCAACCCCAGCCCTAGCGCCCACCTAGGTTACCGTGCACCACAAGTTATTATTACGTGTGCACCCGCAATGATAATCGGTGTTGCCAGGTAATTTTGGTGCCCGCTAGTTCCGAGCTTCCTGATCCAAAACAAGGATTTCACAAATAAAGGACCTAGACTAGCTTTGCCTTCCCATTATCAGCAACACGACAACGTCCACTAGCACGATAAAGGTTAGCCCTTCCGATCATCCCGTCCGCAGGTAAGCGGGTGAGTTCGTCGTAGACCACCGCTTGTCCTTCCCGCTTGTCGATGTCGGTAACCGATGCAAAAGTGCGGACTAAAGTGAAGTGTGAGACGATATCCTTACAGGCAAGCTATCTATACTACTTATATGCATTAACTAGCACTAGTTAGAAAATCGGATCTCTACATAATTTAAACAATCATATCCTTATTTTCTAACATTTTATATATTGACACACATGGCTAGTCGGTCGGAATTTCCCCTTGTACAATCCATGTACAATGTTCTTTCTTTTCTAAAAATATTTCGTTGTGTTTTATTTTTGAAAACTCCGTTTTCGAGCCAAAACCGGTTATAGTCTAGATTTTTCAAAAATACTAGTTCGCTATAACCTTGGCTCTGATACCACTTCTGTCACACCACGCCAATGGCGGAAACACGTGGCGCGACGCTCGAAAGCATATCAAAGTCAAGATTAACACAAACTATATTTAACTAGAAAAGATCATTATATTAAGATGTCGGGAAGGGATACCTGGTTTCAAACACTACTTAAATTCACAAACATTAAGTTTAAAGTGGGGCGTTTCCGTTTATGTCCCAACCCGATGGTAACAATAGATGAAACCCCCAACCAGTGTCCGACATCCCGAATTCCACCGTACTAGCCGCATACCTGTTCAGCACTTAGTTACCTGAAAGATATGTTTAAAAAGACGTCAATATATAAAATATTGGTGAGTTCACAGGTTTTAGTTTCGTAAGTACGACGTTTTTAAATCCTGTGCAAATCCAGCACACTTTTACATCCTGTGCAATCCAGCACATTTTTACATCCTGTGCAATCCAGCACATTTGGTGGCCTTTGTATGGAGTAGCTAGCTCCTACAAACTATGATGATAAGCAATCCCCTGAGTCCCATAACCAAACCAAGACTAATAATTATGCCCCGCTCCAAGTCGTTTCTCGGAACCCAACGACTTAAGTTCAGAATACGTGCACCTCTTGTCTTTACCGGGTTGACGCTATCAACCAGAGGTGGGCCTCGTCAGGCACCGATAGTACTATCCAAATATTCCTTTGGTTTCATTTTACCTGAATTAATGGTTACAGTAGCGAGGACCCAACCCCGAGTGGCGACCAAAAACTCAAGTACTCATCATGCCACTTACCACATTTTAACCTTTGAAAACATTTCAATATGTGATAATTTTGACAAACATATCTTTCCCCCAGTTAAAACAGTAAAATGGGGCCGTGAAACTCACCTTAATTTCCATGCTTAGCTAGCAAATAAAATCCAAAGCCTTGACCGACTTTCTCGTGCCCTAAGTACCAATAAAGGACACCTTAAAGTCTATCATATGTAAACCTAGATTAATTTCCGTTTAAAAGATAGTTTATTCAACTATCTTGACTCGTGTGTACTAACCCGAGTCTTTAAGTGTTTTAACTCGACGAACCGATCGTGACTTATCATAATTCATGAGTTCACATACGACATAGTACCCAAGTCGCGCACCTGTTACTATTCGTGTGTAAACCATGTTGGACTAATACCACGAATTGTATAACTCATCCGAGTCATAGCTCGTCTCGTAACTCGGATAATTGTATTTGTCTTGTATAATATTTTTGGAAAAATATACTTTGAAGGCCATAAGTGTAGTTATTACAATCAATTAACTTCAATTGTTGCTCCTTTTCCCAAATCCGTTTGCCTTTAAAGATTTCAAAACATTAATTTTTATAAAAGTTTCCAAGTAAGGTCGAACGTTTATATACTTTTTGAGTCCGAACAATAACCATTATTTAGTTACCGAAATCCTTCGAAAACTTGTTAATATTTGGCACTCGACAAAGACCATATCCTTGTTTTGAAATATTGTCCGGTATAGACTATTATTGTTACAAATAATCTTTGTCAAAACAACGTAGTGACTTTGTATAAGACTACATTTGTCAAACACTTGGAAAGTTTATTTGTGAAAACATATACAACGATATTAACCGCGTTGTGCTTCGGATTTTATAAAAATTTCGGCAGAGTTTCCTCTGTTTTTGTACAAACCAGACAACACAAGTTGTCTACAATTTCCCAAAAATCAATCTCCAAATCACAAGACAACAATTTCATTTATCCGCAATTCCATTAAAACGAGACACTATACGCTTCGATAACTTATATAAATACCAAACTTATTTATATAAATATATATAGAACAACATGTACATATAGTATAGTCCAATATTTTAGTCCGACGACAACGTAAAGTCACGCTTATACGCGAAACCAAACATCCGTCTTTTACTTTCTGTTTATTATTTTCGGCCCGTTCGCGAGTTAAACTCCGGTTTTATTTGTGTTTATAATCTATAATATGAAATGCAAAGTAACGCAAATAATTATACCAAAACGTGCGCGCGCGACTTGATGCGTCTAGAACGACGTGTTCGACCGAGTCGACATGTTTGACCGAGTTGACTCGGTCTGACCCGTTGACCAGCTGACCGAGCTTGCCCGCGTGTTGACCGGACTCCTGTTTTGACTAGATCTGACCCGTAACTGAGATCCCGAGCCGAACCCGACTCGCAAAACGAACCCGAACCTTGACCAAAACCGGGTCAGATCTGACCTGAGACCTAACCCGCTGGATCAACCACCACCACCCGAAATCACCTTCGAACCACCACACCAACCATCACCGCGCTGCCTCAACCAAGAACCACCACCACCGTACCCTCCCCATCCTCACCGGACCCAACCTGCGTCCCCCACAGCCGCTCACCACCAGCGAAACCCGTATAATCCGTCAAGACCCGGCCGAGAACCACCCTGACCCGACACCACAGACTCACCTAAAACCACTCATCGGACCACCCACCACCTGCACCACCTTCGGCAACCACAACAGGACCACCTAGGGCCATCACCTGCTGAAACGCGCTTGCTGAAACGAGCCACTGGATGACCTATTCGAGCTCCAAAAGCTTCGCACCACCACCTCACCTCAGATCCATCACGATCGGGCCTTTATCACCACAACCACGATCTCAATCGGCCCGTCACAGCCCTTTTTGTTGCTGCTTCAGCCCGCTTTCGGGCCTAAGACCACCGCACAGCCACCACCGTGGGTGGTGGTGGCCGATCCTTGGCATGGTGAGGAGGAAGGGGGGTGCGGGTGAGTGTAAGGGTAGAGAGAGAGAGAGATCCGGTTTTTTTTTTTAGAGAGAGAGTAGAGAGAGAGAGGGGCTGCGGCTGGTTCAAATGAGGAAGAAGACAATCTCATGCTATTTATACTTAGGGTTTGGGGTAGGTGACTTGTACCGCGAATCGAACCCGTTTTAAACGAAAACGCTTCGGTTTGTTATTAGGCCCAATAATTAATTACAAAAACTAGTCGGTTTTGTTCGAAATGAAAAACATAACTAAACCGAGCAATTTAAATGTTATTTTCGTAACTCGACGGGTGAAAACGGAACACGCGTTAAAAATCGCGTTAATCGATCCGGTCGAGCTATACTTCATTTAGACGACCCGTTTACTTTCGAAACTAAATAAATGAAGTTATTTATAATAATTAATTATTCCGAAAGTTCGATAACGGTTAAAACCACACGTTTTGACGTTCGAATCCCACGTCAGTTCCTCTCCGCGTTCTCCAAAACGCTGCGTTTTTGGCCGTTTACCACGCCGATTTCACATCCGTTCGCATCGATAGTAAATACGTGTCGTATTTTCATAGAATAAGCTTATGTTATTCCAGTTTGACAAATTTTTGCTGATGTCAGTTCGTTACGTTAAACACGCGAAGTCTTTCTTTAAAGGCATCAAGGCTTCAACGAACTTTCAAAAGGACATCGTAGGACTCATATCAGCTCAACTAACCATAATTAACCTTAAACCAGGTTAATTATTTCTAAAACATGATTAGCATCACGTTAATCGTTGTACGAAATTTGCCGGTTGTCACATGTATTAACCTGACTATAGCAAGAAAGGTTAAAACGTAGATGTGAATTGATATAAGAATCGATTTCCTCGCAAACCACGAGTACTGATTATGACTCGTGACGAGTGTTCAAGTTTGCATTATAACATCCTTATCGATCAAGGGTGTAAAATACAAGATCACTCAAATTTCGGGGACGAAATTTCCTAAGGGGGGGCGAATGTAACGACCTGAAGTGTTACGGGTCTCTTAAACGGGTCGGATCGTACCCGACCACCCGATTACTTATTAAATTATTTAAGTTCGAATCTTGCGACTAACCGTTTTAATCGATTTTATAAATAATAATTATTGGAATTTTATTATCTCGATAAAACGCTCCTTATCTTCTATTAAAACGTTTCTTAATTTATTACTATACTCGTTACCAAACACCCGCGTCTTCAGTTATTATCCTCATTGCCAAACACCCCTTATATTATTATTCTTTTATAAACCACTCTCTCTTATCTCTCGCATCCCTCTCTCTCTCTGTATACAAAACACACACATATGTGTTCTTCATCAAGCAGAAGCAGCAGCCACAACCATCTCCACCTCCGGCCAGCTCCGCCGCCGCAGGCGCCGGACCCACCTTCTTCCCCGGCATCACCAACCCATCTCTTCTCCTCTGTTTCAATAAACGAAACCCAACCCGATAGTAATCTGTTCCTGTTCTGAACATGAACCCGGAACCCTTAACCCGATAATCTTCCATCACCGGCTACCCTTATAAACCACCCCGGTTATCCCTCTGTTCTTATTAACCGGTTAACTATAACCCATCAGTCAACCCGCTACCCTGCTGTTATTATTTAACGAGCCAGACAGTCACCAGATATGGTGACTGTCATGAGATCTGTAATCTTTATCTGCTCGGGAATCATAACCGGGTTTGATAATATGTTCTATGTCTTAATCGGGTTCCTGTTCCATCCGATAACCTACGGATTCGGGTCTTGTATAAAAAAATTTTGGAAGGAACCCATAAATAAAATGCTAAAGGAACCCATAGACAAAGATTTGAAGTGTTCAAGTGGTTCTGAGCGCGCTTCTTAACCTCAAGGTACCCAGTTCGAGTCTCTTTGTCTGCATCCATTCTTTCTTTTTATTTTTATTTTGTTTTTTTAATAGAAACCCACATTAGGGGTTCATGAAAAACAAACACAACACGCCTCTTCTCCCCTCGGTCCCCCCTCTTCCACCTCCGTTCTGTTGTTCACGAATCATGACCATTGCCCAATCCCCTTCCTTTCAGATTTTTAATCTAATTTCTTGGTGATTGTTATTTATTATTTACATAGTGCATTCGAGTACATTGATGTTCCATCTCGGCTTCTTAATTTGTTAGAATGCAGAATCCTTGCAATAGAAAACCATCAGCAATATGTTAAATGTATAAAGATTTGTCTATGCTGGAGATATCAACGTCGGTTTTCAGAACTCAATGTTCACATCTAGGTATGCCAGCATCATATCATTAAAAAAATTGATTTCTGAGTCTTAGTGATTTTAATTGATTTTCCTGATATTATTTATGACTTTATTATTCCTTTACTAATCTTCTATCTTTGTTATGTGGTACTCAATATTTGTATTTTTACTTTACACCGCTAATGTAGAACAATAGCAATATAGCATATAGTGGCAGTGCTAATTTGTGTGTGTGTTTGTTCAACAATGTATACTTTTGCGGTTACAGGAAGAACAAACAAGTGATGGTATTGGTTTTGAATATATTATCTTAAACACATTGCCTTTTGTTTTTTGGAATATTGTGAAAGAGCCTTGTTAGGAAAACTTTTGACATAATACAAGAACTTGATGAAAATGAGAACAAAGAGGTTAGCAAATAAATCGGTAAAACGACGAAATGTTGGGTCCGACCCGACCCGACCTAAAAATTCCGACGTTTGGCCATGAAAAATCTGATTACCGAAAAAAAGGAACCCATAGGAAAAAAATCCTGGATTCGCCACTGCTTGTATTGACCGGTTAACTAGAGGCAACATCAAACCAACCCGTGACCTGTTTCTATCTTGTTAACCGGACAGTCACCTATTCCGGTGACTGTCATCGGGTCTTAACCATCTGTTGCTTCTTATGGGTATTTGATAAGTTACCACGAATCCCTTTCGGTTGTCCTATAATCTATACAGTTGTTGTTATGAGTATGTTCGTGGGTTATAATCAGACAGATTGAGGCCTTCGGTTGATTCCTGTTATATGCCGGTTGGTGTTATGTTCTCTGCTGAGCTTCCGGTCACTCTCCGGTCAGTCCCCGGTAAGGTCCGGTTGACCTCCGGTCTCATACCAACGATTATTCGAAAGGTATAATCTAACAGTTATTATAGACATGTTGGTATTAATCGTTGATACCCGATTATAATACTGTTTCTGTGATTATTGCGAGGTACCGTTAATCCAATCGGAGAGTTGAACCCGATACCGAGTCAACCCAGTGACTCGGTCAACACCCGGAATAGAACCCGGTCCATTGACTAGACGAGGATTATTAGAATTATACGATTATATATATATAATACGAATAACGTACGGACTTGATAATAATAATAAGAGAATAATAATCATATATAGAATATATACGTTTATATATATAAGATTTGATATATAAAAGATATACTAGACTCGGGTTAATGATAATATGATCAGCCGAACCAGCATCCGGGTAAGTACGTGTCTAGAGTTCTGTAGGTTCGTGTGCCAAGCTGTAATGGCCAGCTTTATTAGCTACGAGTGCTAAGCTGTAATAGCCAGCTAGATTCTAGGATGTCCGTGTCGTGTCAATAATAAACCCCGAGTTTAGGACTATCTAATATATACCGAACTCTATATATACATAAATTGTATATGTGATATATATCCTAAATGATACAATCTAACGAGTCCCACGCGTAAAACGTATCAATATATATATTTGACATATAATTGTAATAAAGGAGACTATAGAAGATTATACGCAAACCTGTGAGTATCGTGAACTCCCCTCTTTTATTGTTTTATTAAACGTTTTAGGGGAAACACATGTCATTTATTAGAAAATATAGAAATGCTTTACATAATAGAATTAATAAAGGAAATATAATAGAAAAGGGGATAATAGAAACGACAAGGACAGTACTGACCGGTATCTAGCCATTTCCTTTATTGTCCAACTAGAGGATAATAACCAGTCTTACCCGAGTAGAGGGTAGGAATAAGTATGTTTACCACAAACAGAGTGGTACCATCGATAGGAATGGCAACTAATAGAATATAATAGATTGACATATAATCGGTACAATTTAATCGAATTGGTATAATAGAATATATTTCCCCCTCCAGAATTAGAATAGTAAAGCATGTTTTATAGAAAAGAATTACAAATAAACGAACTGGCCATTCACTTTATAAAATACACGACCTCACCAACTTTATGTTGACAGAAACTATTTTTGGCATGTGTTCAGGTAACCCAACAGATATGATGACGTGGATCCTGGAAGAGTCAAGACTGTCAATATCTGGAAGTCCGCTGCGTAACTCCGATAACCCGACCCGATGACCCGGCCACGTAAGGCTGGGTCGTTACAAATCTCGAGATATGCAAAAACCACTACGAATCAAAAACCAAGTACTTGTCCCAAACGTATACAAAAATATACACCAAGGGAAATACAAAACACTCTAAATGACCTTTACGGATCACCGAGCATAGCACGCACTTCTGCAGGAGTGTAATGCGCAACTACGCCTACATTGGCAACTCCTGCCACTTCGGCAGGAACATAAGCTATTATAACCGGCGTAACCGCCTAGGGCACCACGCTCATCACAGGCGGTGCCACGTTCATGTTTACCATCGCCAAATTGTTAGACCGACAAGACAATGGTCAAATCCCTGACCTATTGCCCACAAAAAAATATGAGCTTACGTCAGCTAGCAACGACAAGCTTTAATTACTCTTGAGTTGGGCAATGTTAACCCCTTAACATTATAAAAATTAAGCACACATGCCAGAGCATTTCTGTTTAATGAAAATACAAGGGGGAAGCAAACAAACATAAAGCAAGCAACTTCATCATACTTACCATGGATCACTAAGTCAGCAGTGAAAGGAACGTGATTTATTTACTTGTGTTATATTTTTAATCATGGGGCATGTCACGAATAAAAACCTGAACTTGAGTTTCATTGGCGCTTTAGACGACCACGTGATACACATGTTACATAGAACATGCTTCATACGAGATCACACATGTTGTTTTTTTTTGGCATTTGTTAATTAAGTTCAGCGCGGCTGCCCTAACTTAGTAGCGCTAAACCAAGAGACTATTATGGTATAACAACAGTACAACACTATGCGTCGCTTCACTATTTGCTTATAAGATACATTATTCAGCCACGCGACTTCAGGGCGCCGGCTTCTGCGCCGCTAGGTTCGCGCCACTATTATTTACGTTTCCTGGTTCGCGCCTTCGGTTTTATGCCTCAATGTTTTAATGTGGGCCTTCACATGGCTCGTTTCCTCCCAACCAACTTTCAAGCTAAACTGCCTCATTTCAACTGGGTTTTACACCAACCCACCTCTGCATAACCGGCTTCCACGCCATCCACATGCATGTCACCAACGTTTCAACAATTCAGCCATCCACTTTTCCGCGATGGAGGGATTTAGTCCCACACACGTCAGCTCTATTTCGCTCTGCGTATAACGTACCTGCCCCGCGGGCTAAGGAATGACAGAGCCTTATGAAAGGGATCCTTGTGTAATGAATTCCAGGTTCAGGCACGCGCTGTAACATCTGGTCCTACCTACTTCGTAACTCCGTGCAAGCCGGTAACTCCGCGCTTATCGGTGACTCCTACTCGTTGGTAAGGTCTTCACGTATCCGCGGAGCATGGTCTTCACCAACCAGCAAAAGCTCTTCACGCATCTGCGGAGTAGGTCTTCACACGCGTCAGCACAGCTCTTCGCGTATCTCGCGGAGCATTGCTCCCGCCTGACGTAAAACATAAAAAGCCATCACCGCGGAGTACGGTATACATCAGTTGCGTGTATCATCCTCATCAAGGTATTGGAGGCGGTACTGCATCGGAATACGCATCCTCCATCTTCGTAACGCATCATCATGCGCACTATGACATTATTAGGCCACATTTGGCTACGTGAGGCACCACAGTAAAACGCTCAAGTCAAAGCTTTGGGCAATGTGTCATAACTAGTTCTCTATCTGGATCACGCATCGTGCTCAACTATGCATAGCCTGCGTACTACCACAAACCACCCCTCACGAAAGGGTAAAAAGAAATCCTATGGTAACGAATAATGGGCGTGGACAAACAAAGTTCAGGCTACATCATACCTAGTGAATAACACTCGGATATAACAGTCTGTCGGACGTCGTTTTGGTCTGTCATCATTATGTTGCTATCATAAGGGTAACTTTTATACTCCTACCAATTAATGGGGCGTGGTACGGATTAATCTCGCAATTCCCTAATGAATCGGGCAATCCGAGCTGGATGTAACTCCATAATATGTTTGGCCCGATTCACATGAATCCAAATTTTCACATTCCTTTGACAACATTTATAGTCTGGCGTCATACTCAATGTCGACCATCACACCAGACTGGGGGGCAGGACCGGGTATGATACGGGTTAACCCTAATCAAACCAGGCATTACCTACAAATCAAACAACATACAAGACACGTCAAATGTGCACAAGTTATATTGCATCAAACAACATGAAAGACATCGTGTGCGCAAGTTGTACTATATTATCCGGATTGCGCATTTGTAGTCAGAATACTTATGCTAAAGTACATTTAATCTTAGAGCCACCATCACATTTGAAACCTTAAGACACCCTAACACGGATAAACAGTTGATTAGCCAAACATTTGTCGCATGCCGCCTGAGTCCATCATAACCTATTTGATGAGACAATGCCTGCTATAGGACCACGAGTTTCTTCTAGTCTAGCACCATCATCCCAATCACGATACTAGACTGGGGGACATGACGAGGTATGTCCCGGCTCGGTCAAGCCAGTCAACACCTGATGTTATTTATACTAATATATATTATTTATTATTAACCCAATAACGAGGCACATCGCAATGTAGCTTGTATTAAGCTTACTGGGCTGAGGGTTTTATGGAGGCAACCCCCTAACTGGGCTTGGTGCCAATGGGCTATGTGCCCATATAGTTAGGGGTCTGTGATGGTGGCCCATTAGTTCCCTATTTAAGAGGTTCACCTCTAACCCTAGGGAACAGGTGGGAGTCTACCACACTTTTTGTGTCTGTAATGGGAGGAAACTCCTGGCAGTCGCCTCTATCTCTCTCTTTCCCTTTTTTCTCTCTTATCGCAGATCTGGATCTGAATCTGGAAGATGGAGAAGACGAGGTTGGGTACCGTTCATCATCATCGTGGGAATATATACCCGTATAGGTATGTGTTTCTTCATAGCACATAAGAATAGATTACACGAAGTTATTAGAGTGAAACTATTAAGAGTTAACTATAGAGGTATTATACGATTACAAAATGACTTTTGAAATTTGAAAAATGATCATTTTTAATGGGACACCCCAATTTAATATTGGGACACCATTTCCTCTCTCTTTTATATATACATACCAATATTACCACCCTTTGAAAAATAATATCCCATCCCCTCTTGGTGAACACATGAGCAATCATTAGATTGTTCTGATCCGAAGGTTTTGGGAGGCCTTTATCTTTAAATCTCACACCAGAATCTAATCGGACGGTCTAAAACCTTAGACATTTCTTTTGTTTCCTAAACCAATCCATGAAACACATATTGTAGCATCATCACCTCACCTTGCAATCTTATATATGAATCTTTAAACTTTATAAATGTCATGTCTTTTATCATTAAAAAGCAAACATATGTATGCAACTTGCATAGAGTACACTTTGTTGTTATTCCCAATTGAATTGACACATGCACTAAAAGATCAATTTGTTGGGATCCCAAAACAGACAAATAAAGGACCATGTCCGTTTTTCACCAATTACTACATTAAGAAATAAAATAAAATAACATATTGTTGTTAAAGAAGTCAAGAATGATAACTTGAATGGGTGCTACAGATGAAGTCTTACGGGCACCCGCGATAGCACCAGTGAATTATGATAATCTTGTACATAATCCACACTATGCTATCGATGGCGAAATTATGGCGTTGGTTATCATTTTTGTATTCTCGTTCTTCATTGTCTTGATAGTTTTGGCCCCTTATCTCATTATGCTACGAAAGAGAAGCAGAGATTCTTCGCTGGACGAGCAGAGTGTAGGTAACGCGTAAAAAGGAACTAGAATTATGAACACGCACACGCGATATGTGGTAATAGAGAGGGAGAGAAGAGAGATTACATGTTCATGTGTTCATGTTTTTAAGGTATTATTCACTACTTTTTGTGTTCTCTATTAATAGTCCTCATTACACAAATGTTATTATTTATTTTACATGATTCTTCTACTGGATTCTAGCTTATGCAACTACTGACTTACTAGAACATGATATACATATGATTTTAAATTTTTTTGAATTTGTTTTGACATTGGAGGTCAAGAAAAATGTACAGCATAGTATAAGGAGTTTTAGATAAGACTACAGATTGTAGGAACAAAAGTGTCCACACAGATTCATGGCACGTGCCACATAAAGATTGTGCGGAAGAGAGGGAGCTGGAGGAGCCGGGTGGGCGCGGTAGAGCGCAACTGAGAGGGTGGGACATGGTCATCTTTAAGAAATGTAAAAAGAAAAAAAATTGAGGCTAGGGTCACTACAAATAAACCAGGCCCATGAAATTTCGTTGGTCGGTGGTCATCTTGGCTCTCCGAATTTCGGTGGTTGTCTGACGTCTGGTACCTGGTCGATCTGAATTCTAGTGATCTAAAGTCTAAACCCTCGGCCTCAACACCCTCTCAGTCTCTCCTAACCTCCCGCCCTTAACAGATAGGCCCAAGCCCCACAAAATTGTTTTTTAAATTGTTTAAATTTCAATATGAGTTGGGTTTGTTTTATTGGGTTTAAAAATTTAAGTGATTTTGTGCCTTATTAGATGAGTTAATGTTAAAAAAAATTGATCACAATAGCCCACAACACAATGTATAGGTATTTTCAAAAAAACTTTGGGCCTAAGGCCGTCGCCTGTGTCGCCCCTATTAAGGGTTAGCCCTGGGTGTGGAGGCGAAGACGTGAAGCACATTGCGGCGTAAGGCAGTTTTCTATTTAGTTTTTTTTTTAATTATTAAATACCACAATACGTAATCATGTATAGCCATCTTAACCCACCACCACATTTCACATTTTATAGCACATAGTTTTAGGTGTGAAATGTGAGTGAAACTACCCACGGTCTGCGTGGAGCTTTTTTTTTTTCTTCATATTTCACATTCACCACAATTCATAGTCTAATGACAAAGTTAATACAACATGATTAAGTACATAAATAAGAAAAAAATGCACCATTGTTTATAAAGCGTAAGACAAGTGGAAAAAACGCCATAGCGCCTCGAGGCAACTTTTTATGTGCTTGAGTTAGTATCAAGGTCTGAAGGAGGCTTATATGTAAAAACGACCAAAAGGATGAAGAAGTTATGAATGGTTTACTTGACGAAGAAGGTTTATATTAAAAAGACGTAACTGTTGATCGTTTATAAAACTTATTTGGTTGTACACAATGTAAGACCCCGCATATTTGAAGCTCTCGCCTTTCGGGACTTAAAATAATTAAAAAAGAGTTGGTACAATCTCCAGCACAAAGATCGCAAATCATAGCGATTGCAATGGAATTCTTCGGGTGGATTGAACACAGAAGAAGGCGTATTCATGTTAAATTAATTAATCACGATCAAGTTTCTTTATAGTTATTCTATTTAAAAGTGGATAGCGACACAATTTGTAGCCCATTTACTCGTTTTCTACTTGTAAAAATGGTTGGTTTAATTATTCATATCAGTTGAAAAATAGATAAAAAAAATGCATTACAAATTCAAATTCCTTCAAATTTTAATTTTAAATACCACTTGGTGAAATTTGTATGAACGCTGTTACAATTAAAATTAATAATAATTTATTTATTTATTATTTTGAAGTAAGAAAGGGGTCCTCTTTTAACTATGTAGACCTACCTTATAAATATATGGATGCAAAACTTTATATTCTAATTTAAAGTCACCAACTGAATAACTGTAATAGCTTTTATACCAATTTCACCATTTAAAACCCATCCAATAAACACATCCTAACTCTCTTCAATCCTACTGCCATTTGTGTTGGAACAATGGCTTGGAATGTTGATACAAGCAATCTATGTATAATCAAAGACCGGGTCGCCTCACGTTCAAGCGTGCCTCATTAAAAAAAAAAAAAAAAAGTTTTCATCTTAAGACTAACAAAATAAAATAAAATAAAATTAAAAAAAAAAACTTTTCAGTGACATCAATGAAGCATGAAGCATCTACTTTTTTCAAAAAGTATATTATTAATAATTTCTGTTAGAAAATTATTAAAAAAATTACTTTATTCAAAGTATATACCACATCAAACATTCAAATTCATGATAAAAAATTTCTCTTGATCATCTCTACCAGATGAACAGACAAAGAGTGACTTACCACACAACAAAATCCACACCTCTATATCAAGTCCCAACCATTATTTATTCAACACTTTGTGCATCTTCTTACAATAACCATGGGACTCTCAAGCAAATATGTTTACCATTCATTCAAACCGCTCCCAGTCTTTAGTTATTTTAGTCGAATTTTGTACGCGGTTAGGTGCATTTAGGCTCCCAACTCCTGAATCAAATGTTTCCCATTTTGTCATTACTGAAACCGTAGACACAACACGCTTGTCATACCGGTTTGTACTCATGGTCGACTTTAGATTGTCAAGGATGTCGACAAGGCCCTGTACACGACGCACCTGTGAAAAAACATCAAACCAATTTTGTTTTAGAGTCTGACTTTCAACATAAGAAAGTAGCTTGTTTGACTTTTGTAAAGTCAACCTCGGTTCGCCTCTGCGCTTTTGCTTCTCCTTCAGCCTCAATCCTATCCAGTTTGAGCAACTCCTTCATGAGTAGCTCGGTCAAGACTTCAATTTCCTTCTCCAAAATCTTGATCCCGTTTTTAGCAGATGTCTCCATGGCTGCAACCTAACGAAGCACAAACAAACAAACGTTTAAAAAGTTGACTTTTTTACCTTTTAAGGGTTTGGTCAAAACAAAGATGGTTACCCGAAATACGAATGTGGATCAAAGATAATTACATTTTGATATAGTTAGCACGTTGAAAGTGATGTTGGTTACACGAACCTTGTGTGAGAGCTTATCCACTTCGATTTTGACTTTCATAATCGCGTCAAACGCTTGAACATTAGCATTGTTCTTACCAATAAGCTTTCTCTCTTTGCTAGCAGGATCTTCCAACAATATAACTTTTGACATGTCCTTTACACCAGCCATATCTAGGCGTTCATCGTCGCCTTTTTCTTTCCCTCTAAATAACAATCTTTGATCCTTAGCTTCTAAATTGATCATCCGGGCAAGAATCTTTTTTAGATCACCTACATCACAATTACCTCAACATGTTTACGTCATTAATAAAGAATCATATGACCGTCTAAGGAATGAATGCCGTAAAACTATAGATCAAGCAAGTTTATTTTAAACATCAAAAGGTCAACATGATCACTCTCTTGGAACATCAGAACTTGAAGTATTGGTACATAGTCAATACTTGTCAAAACTAGAAAAGTCAACAAAACATGAAAACACAAAATATGATCTAAATAATTAATGATCAAAGAGCAACATCAACAACCCTCATTCAAGATAACACTTTAAATAGAAAACTATATAAACAACTCAGTACCAAAAGAACAAACAACCATGATCCTAATTTAAGATTACTCAAAGTGTAACATATTCCTCTAAAAAGTAAAAACAATTACAAGTACACCCAACTGACCAACTGTTAAGTCAAAACTAGAAAACTCAACCAAACATTTTCATAGAATATTATCTAAAATCTAAATGACTAATGACCAAAGACCAACATCAACAACCCTGGTCCAAGAATCAAGATCACATTTTTATTTAAAATTTATCAATAATAATAATAATAATAATAATAATAATAATAATAATAATAATAATAATAATAATAATAATAAAATAAAAAATAAAAAAATGACCCAAATTCAAGATTACTGAAAGATAAAATCTTTAATAAAAAAAGTAACATATTTTAGTACCCATATCAATGATCAACAAAGTTAGTAACAGAGGAACAAAAAAAAGGTTATTTAAAAAAAGAGTTACCAAATGTTGAGTTTGATGGTAGAGAGAGATGATGATGACAAGATTCATGTGAGACTTTGATGTTAATAATTTGGGTAGTACCAGAACCCGGATCCGACCCGACAACTCTCTTCTGTACAAGCATACCTCCAGGTCTTACTTCCCAATCAATGGCAGCTTGAACTTGTTGTTGTTGTTGTTGTTGTGCTGGCTCTGCTTTTTGCTTACTTCTTTTTAAGATTGTTGTTGACCTTTTCATCATTCTTTAATATTAATATTATTATTATGAAAGTGATAAAAAAAAAAGGTGGGAAGTCTTATTATTATGAGTAGAGTTGAGAGGTGAATGTGAATGGGAATTGAATGAGAATTTGGTTGAGAAAAGTGAGGAAGAGAGAGTGCAGAGGAAAGGGACTTGGCAACACCACCTGGTTATTGGTTGATTAGCGGTTGGTGGTCGGTTACTGTATGAATCCTTTTATGCTTCCTCTACATAGAAACAGCATTATTTAACATTTGTCTTGGTAATTTAAGTTGGTGTATTTTTATTTTTATTTTTATTTTTATTTTTTGTCTATGGTACATGATATTTTATATATAAAAAATTGTCTATAATACGTGATATTTTATTATTTAAAAAGTAATATGTTATTATGTTATATTATAATCCTTGTGGTTTTATTAAAGCAATTTTTAATGAATCTTAAATATAAACAAAAATACCATAATCCACAATGGACCCATCTTAAAAATGTAGACAAGGATTTTAATGTGATATTATATATATATCTACTAGCTGATTATCCCGGGAGTGTCCCGGGGTTGATAAATGTAATATGACTTAATAAAAATGATAAAAGTAGAAAACATTGTATCATTTCAATTAGCAAAATTGATGGATGCTTCAACGCTTTCGGCTACTTAATACAAACTTTCATACGAAAATACCAGTTTGGGCAACTTAGCCGCGCTACCATAATCGCCACGGCCACAACTCAACGCATATTGCAAAGGCACCTTACCACCCATGGAGTGCCCCAAAACAACATCAGGTCAACTCCAATCTCCAGCTTATTAGCAAGATATCAATAATTTATATAAACTTTACATAAGCTTAAATTCAAAATACAATCATAAAACAGTTAGTAATTATTATTATTAACAAATATTAATAATATTTACCATAGTGAGAAGTAAGGAAACCACCGTTGCAAGAAGACTTAAACCTTCGACTCACTACATCTACCTTCCAATTTCACATCGATAGTCTGTCAAACAAATTTTAATAATATTAAACTCAAAATTAATGAATCAGAAACAAACAAAAAATAAAAAAAGTATCAGATTAAACAAATTAATCCTCTATAACTACTAAGCATCATATGATGGTTTTAATCCCACTAATATAATGGTTTTTATATCACCGAATAAAAAATAAGATTAGATGCACATTGAAGATTGGCTGATCTTCTTCAAATCATGAACCCATTATATTATTTGTATTCAATTTTAAGAGGAGTTTGGTTTGTTTGAATTCAGTAAATTTTATCACTCATAATATCCTCAATCTCCCCTACCTTCTCATCAAACCTAAACCTTAACCCCCATTCATCATACTCCACAACATCCTCAACCTCCTTTAAATAATTCATATCACTACCTATCATTTGAACCTGTGCATCTAGTCTACTATAAGGCTTTGTAAACCCTAAATCTCTATTACCAACACTATTATTAATAATATCAGTATCGGCATCGGAATAATAATAATCAGGAGCGATGATATCAGTGACGGTGGTACCGAGATCTTCAATGGCTTGGCCGACGGATTCGAGCGAGTCATGAGCGATTAGCAATAATTGTACCTGTTCATCATCTTCCCAATAAGAACAATAGTAACATTATCAAAATTAAGAGACTTACATCAAATACAAACATGTTCTCCTTGTAATTTGTTTCACTTTGTGTCTATGATTTTAAACCCGTATGTATAAAAATAAAACAGTTTTTGTCTTCTACCACTTTAGAGATCATAAAATACTTCAAATATGCATAACCTATATATAACAAAAGACACATTCGTTTTAAACTATTATTGTCATCTATAAAAAGTAGAACATAACCATTAATAAAAGTAAACATAGAGTAATTGCAGAATACCTTTATGTCCTCGAGGTGGATCACTACAACAAAAATGGGTTTTTAGTACGCACAAAAGTGTCCTAAAATGTTATTTTATAGGACCTTTTATATAATAGGACCAACGGTAAAAGTGTTTCATGTAAAGGGGTCGTAATAAGTCACGAAACTTAAAAAGCGTCCTAATATGTCAAATAAGATTATGAAACCAATTTAATGGTCTCATAATATGTCTATGAACAACCTAAAAAAACTACTAATAAAAACATATTAGGACACTTTTACAATGTTCTAACATGTGATTACCTACTTTTAATCTTTTAATACACATACAAGGGTCCTTAAAAATTAATTTATAGGACCCTTATGATGTAACATTATAGGTACTTTAGTACCAAGAAAAGGGTCATATTATCCCAAATAAGATTATGAAACCAATTTAATGGTCGCATAATATGTCTATCAACAATCTATATAGCGTCCTAAAAAAAGCATATTAAGACATTTTTACAATGTTCTAACAAGTTTAATGGGACAAAATTTCAAAGTCCTAATACAACGCTTTTTGAAACATCCACGCACACAATTTTACAATATGGTTATGGACATCTAAATAATAGTTTTATTATACAATAAAAAAGCCATCAACTTATAAAATCCTAATAGTTATTGTGTATATAACATCAACTAATGAAAGAAATAAAACTCTATTATATTTCAAATAAGCATATTCGTAACAAAAACACTAAACATAAATAAGTTATGGCATTATCCAACATAAAGTCTTGTAACACTTAGCAAAGAAATTAAAAGCAATGAAAGAAACAAGCAGCATAGAATCCTGAGTCATCATGCGTCCTCAGTCCTCACAGACTACCTACAAATAAACCATCCATGTATAAGTATTAAGTTCCAGATTATTAAAATCATACGTATCACAAGTTTAACAAATGAACTATCCATGTATAAGCATTAAGTTCCATATTATTAAAATTATTCGTATCACAAATTTAACAAATACATACCGAGATGACAAGACAAGGCCATGCAATGGACGCACCAATATAATCTTGAATTGTGGAAAATAATTCATATGGTATCACCAAGTTTACGTCTATTTTTATTGGTACTTGAACGTTTACCTCACACCATTCTGGTCCAATCTCTATACCACCAACTAGCTCATATGGGTCCAAGTTCTTCACCCATCCTATTGCTACACTCTCGGTAGAGTTTAGAATGCTTTTGAGGAAAACTTCATCTCCAACCTAGATTTTAGTTTTCAACAAACATTTATCAAACTCTGGTCACAATAATGCAAGTAACATTTCACAAAAAACAAAAAAAAAAAATTACACTAGCATGCTAAGATTTTTATGGAAAGACTAATATGAAAAAAAAATCAATAAACATTCTTTTTTTATAGTGTAGCCCAATGTAACCATTATTTAATCACCAACTTACAATCATTTTTAGGATGAGTCTACAAGTTAAAATCTACCTCTATTTCGCAGTTTCTACATATTCCATAGTCTAAGTATCCAAATTACAACCCAACTCAGCCAAACAGAACTCATATTTTCAATCAATTAGCAAAATCATGCTAGCGACTTCATACAACTAAAACTAATGTAAAAAACAGAAGCAGATAACAAATATTATGAAAATAGGTGATTTGATCATGTTATCAAGGTATTAACTTGTATTTCTTGTTATTAATTAATACTAACTATTAAGCTTTTGCTTTGTAGGTAACAAAAATCACACAAATAGTTGATTTTGATTATGTCAGCCAAGTATATAATAAAACTAAAAACACTCACATTCAAAAGCTAAATAAATATTTGACATTTTTCTTTGCAGTTATGCATACATATGGCTTGAACAAATTGAATTTCCATATATGATACACAAAAAATATGCACCATTTTGATTTGTTTGCATATATTTATGAATGCTTTTTATGAATAAGCTCTTACCTTTCGATACAAATTATGTTAGCAACCTAACAAACTAAGTAGTGGATTACTTAACTCACACAAACAGTATATTAATCAATTCACAAAAACAATACATGTGTGTATAAGCATAGATATATTTATACTTAGATTACATGAATTTTGTTCCAAAACAAAGCACGTACCTCCAGCGATTATGAATATATGTGTTTGAAAGATGAACTCCAACTATGGAAAAGAATTGCTTCAAAAGAATACCTCCTATGCCATATCAACAAGCTTCGAAATTGGTTCATCTTCAACGAAATCCTAGTCGTAGGCTCAAATTGATATATAAAAAGCAGAAAAATAAATATCTTAACATAGATATACCAAGTACAATGCATAACAAAGTCAACAGAGTAAATAAAACAGCTAATAAAACAAAGTTTAGTTCTAAAACAGAAACAATAGATCACCAACATGTCACCAGCGAAGTAGCACCATTCTGCGCCGCTACACCAATGATTTAACCTGTAATTTTATGACAATTCTGTTAATGTGGAGCAAGTTTTTATTAAATAAACCAAACCAGTAAAACAAGTTCCTTATTGAGTAGTCATCTTTAACCTAGGTAGTATAAAGGTTTAGCCTCTAAAATTCAAAACAATAGAAACAAGTTAAATAAATGGTGTTCACAATGGATTTGAATAAAATAAATAAATAAAGTAGAACCAACCCGTCCTCAAACCAATGCTTCAAACTAGGGGTGTTCAAAACCGGATATTTGTGTGACACCCGGCATGTTCGGCTTAAACATATTAGTAACATCTAAGTCTACCTTAGCGAGAAACGTTTATAAACAAACTTAACTGGGTTAGTTGAGTCGGGTCAGATTAGGATTGTCCAGGGTTCAATGATCTGGAGGATCATTGGGAGTCATTTTGGGAATACACTAGTACCGGGTTCCGTTGTTGGTGACATTACATGAACTAATTAAGTATATGTGTGGATTATGGGTCGTGTGGTGGATTGTATACTTATACTTGCTTAAACGATGTACAAATGATTATACGTGCCTAAATATGCTAAATATAGACTATGGATGCATGCTTATGTGTTAAGATGTGTTAGAATGCGTTAAACACGACAAACTGGAAAACTTGTAAAAGTGGCTTCTGGTTCGACCATCGAGTGGTCGAAGGAGAAGTTGCAGCTGGTTCGACCCATTGTTGGATGGGCGAACCAGGGAAGTGGAGTTGAAGAATTCCCTTCGACCTGGACAAGTCTCATTCGACCCTGTGAAAGGGGCGAAGGAGACCACCTTCGACCAATCAATTGGTGCGAAGGAGGATCAGTATAAATACCAACCTTAGTCATTTTTTCATCATTTCACAAACCCTAGCCGTCCCAAAACACTCTCAAACGACCTAAAACGCTAAGGAAGGAGTTTTTGCTCTTCTTTTTCATAATCTAACCTATCCACATCATCTAAACAAGAATCCAAGGTGTGTTCATAATCCTAAACCTTTTTAAAAGCATTTTGATTCGTTTTCATCTAACCCTAATTGTCCGGATCTGTTTTAAGGGTGTTTTTATGATTAAAAACCTTTCAAACATCTTTCTAAAACAAAACCCTATCATTTAACATGAGTTTTCATAATAAATAACATGTGTTAATTGAGTATTATGTGGTGTAATGTGCTATTCAATGCTTTGCTGCTTTATCTATGTTAGAGACATGATGTAGGATTGCTTTTAATGCTGATTGATTGTTGTTTAGGGTTAGAATCGATTGGATGATGATATTATGTGTAAATTGGGGATTTTGACGAATCTAGACGTAACATGTGGTGTTTATAATCAATAGAACCCATAGGGATGATCGGATGATCGACAAACTGAGTACTTTAAGTCAAACATGAGTCGATTTCAAAAGTTTCCAAATTGGGTAAAGATTTCATGCATGAAAGTGACGTTTCCATAATTTTTGCCATTTTGGGAAAGGGCTGAAACGGATATGGTTTGGGGCAAAATCAGTGGGGTTTTGTTAGGATAACATAATCATGTTTGACTGCTGTGCTTGGTGATGTTTCGAGTCGTTTTGAATGTGTTTTAAGCGTTTTTAGGCAAAATAGAACAACAGGGGCGAACCTGGCCTCCTTCGACCAGTCGAAGGTGCGAAGGAGGAATCCAGGGTCGAACCAGGCTTTTCAGTGGGCGAACGTGGCGAAACGTGCGAAGGAAGCATCAAACGGTCGAACGAGAGGTAAAACGGGCGAAGGAGAGTAAAAAGGTGCGAAGGAGACCTTAAACTGACTGGTTCGACCGTTCTGATGCAGAAATGAGATTTTTGATACAAACTAAGTGTTTTATGCTTGAACCTTGCGTGTAATCTATGTGTACTTGATTAGTTAGGGTAATGGGTCACCAACGGGATGTCGGGTCGGTCTAGTGTGTCGGTTAAACTCTTAAACACGTTTTAAATCATACTTGGTTACGATCTGGACAATCGGGGACTAGATAACCTTATGGTTATTAGTCGGAACACTTATGTGAACATTTTGATAGATCTCCGGTAGAGGGATTATCAAGGGCTAAACATCTTTACGTATATTTGAAGAACGCAACTTAAGGTGAGTTCACGGCCCCACTTTTACTAGCTTTAACTTTCGGGGGAGAAAACATGCGCTAAACGGTTTTGGTAACATATGTCATACTATGGTTTTAACTTTATATTGCTATACGATCTTTTGGAAAGTCCCGGGGGAAACCATGAATGTGCGGGTTTGCACAACGGGGGAAATGTGGATAGATCTATTGGGCGTGACCTGCCCCACTCGTCGGCTTGGAGGGTCGGGCGGGTGCATATTGTCTCGAACAGGTACATTGGTATCATGCTGAACAAACGGGCTGCTTAACATGCTGAACATTGCTAAACGTGTCTAGTAATGGTTTCCAATCGTAGTAGTAATGAAACATACGCCTAGCTAGCGTACTGGTAACATTGATATAGTATGGACATGGTAACACTTTGGTAACATTTTTGAACAAACCTGTGAACTCACCAGCATTATATGTTGACATCTTTTTGGCATGTTTTTCTCAGGTCGCTAAGGTAGCAATGAACGGAACTAGGCGCACGGGTCTGCACTGGCGTCTAGATATTAGTGCACGTTTTGTAATAAGTGTCATGGATACTTGGGAACACTGTTTTGTAGAGATTAAATTCTTTAAATGCTTCCGCTTATGAAATTTATGTTTTCGGGTTACGTACTTCATATAGTGTCGTTTATTGTGATCGTTGACTTGGATCCTGGTTTATCATGCGCCTCGCGGTAAAACCCCGCAAGTGGTAATTTGAGGGTGTGACAATTTGAAATTTCGGATATCCGAAAATTTCGGATAGTGAATCGGATATCCAAAACCTTAGAAAATTAAAACATTATCTCCACTAAAATTCTGTTTCGAAAACCCAAAACAACAAATATAGGACAATAAAACAAAAGCATCTCAAATTACCAGATGTAGACGAACGAACAAAATTGATTAATAAAAAAATAGAGAAAACATATAATAAAGGTCCTTGAAACAAAGAGCTTCTGACATAAGAAATAGAAAATATTGACCACTATATGTTGATTAATTTATGTATTGAAATCAAATCTGTAACCACAAAAATTGGGGATTTTTATCACAACAAAATAAAAATAGAAGAACACACAATGAAAGCCAGAGTAACAACTTATTATCGTAAAATAGCAGGTAGATGAAGAAAATTAGGTTCGCAAAGTAGGGCAATGGCTCGAATCGAAAGAGATTGTTGGCCAGTGATCTTGACGATTCAGTGAGGGAAATAAGCATGTGTCATGGGTTGGATTCGCTGGGCGGAGGTCGCCGGCATCAACGGGAGTGACGAAGTGTGGTAGGTCGTACTTATTCTAGGGTGGAACTTGAATGGAGAATGGGTGAATATTGGTTAGGGCTTTGAAAAAAGGGTGTATATATTTAGTTATAATAAAAAAACTAAAAAATAACTATTTAATATTTCGGATATCGGATATCCGAAATATCCGAAAATTTTTAAAACTGGTATCCGAATCCGAATTCGAATTTTCGGATATCCGAATTTTTTGATATCCGAAAATTCGGATAATTCGGATTCCGAATTTCGGATATTTCGGATTCGAATATTTTTGCACACCCCTACTTCAAACCCATGATCCTCTTCTCTTTTTCTTTTTCCCCTGTTGTGCCGCCTCCTTTATGAAAATAATAAAAATTGCTACACCTTCGCAAAAGAATAATCACCTCCCTTTTCTAAAATTTGCGGGTCCTTGCCTCCTTGTTTCTCCCTCCACCAAAAAAATAATATTTTCGCTGCTTCTTCCAATTATCCAATTCGGCTGTTGTGTTGTCGAAATAATTATATGCTCCAAGACCTCCTCCGATTTGGATTTGGGCCTTTAAAGTGACACAAAGGTCACGAACCAGGTGTTCTTAACTTGACTAAAGTTGCTTGTTTACGCTCCAATGTACATGAACACTTACACAAATTAAAAAAATTAAATAAATATTACAAATAACTTAAACTACTAAAAAGATTAAAAAAAACTATAAAAGCTAAAGTAATAAAGAAATACAAATAATGACTCAACACGAACAAATACTATTAAATTGTATACAAAAATAAACCGAATAAGAGATGCGTTTTACAACACATCATTATCTACTGTTGCCCATTGTGATCCATTTAGGCCCATTATGGTCCAATAAAACATATATGACATATAGCTCATTATGGTTCGGTACCCGGAACCAAAACGCACATCCCTAATTACGATACATATATGATCAACTATTGTCCATTGTGATCCATTAAGGCCCAATAAGGTCTAAACACCACCACCCACCGTCCACCACCACCCACCGCCTACCACCACAACCACCCACCGTGTACCACCACCTTCCACCTTCCACCACGACCATCTACCACCACGACCGTCCACCACCATCACCATGACCACCACCCATCGCCTACCACCACCATCCACCACCACCCACCACCACCACCACAACCGTCCACCACCACCACTATAAAGGTTAAAGTTATAAAACTAAGTGTCAAGTGTCCCGTTAAAATTTGTTATAATAAAACTCTAGCAAATAAGCGTCTTATAAAACTAATGTTTTACGACTCAAATATCAAGTGTCCTATTATGGTGTATTATAATAACACCACTATGATTAAGCGTCCTATAAAGGTTAAAGTTATAAGACCCATGTGTCAAGTGTCCTATTAAGTTATGTTATAATAAAACTCTAGCGAATAAGCGTCCTGTAAAACTGATTTTTTATGTCTCAAATATCATGTGTCCTATTACAGTGTATTATAATAGCGCCACAATGATTAAGCGTCCTATAAAGGTTAAAGGTATAAGACCCATGTGTCAAGTGTCCTATTAAGTTATGTTCTAATATGACTTCGACTAGAAAGGGTCTTATAACACCAAACATTTATGACTTAACTACAAAGTGTCGTATTAAGTTATGTTATAATAGGACCCCCGGTGATCAAATGTCCTATTACATTACCACATAATGGGACACCAACAACTAAATGTCTTATAAATTATTTTATTAGGATCTACATTTTAAGTGTCTTTTTAAGTTATATGATAATAGGACCCCAAATAATCATCCATTCTATTAAATAGCTTTTTAGGACACCGATTTAGTAGCATCTATTATAAAAGGACCCCAAAAGTTTATTCGTCCTATTAAATAGTTTTTAGGACCCTATTTTACAAGCGTCCCACAGAAAAGGTCCTTAAAAGCCATTTTTGTTGTAGTGGATGAAGAAGGTTTTTGTAATGGTAGGAGAATAAGATATGAATAAATGTTTATTTAAATTTTAGTAGATATATCTTAATTTAAATTCGAAGATATATTTCTTTTTTTTTAAATTTAAAATAAATATCTTCCAAAAGGATTTCAAGTGAAAGGATTTCAAGTGACGTTTTAATTTTAAATTTTAATTAAAAAACTCTTTCACCTCATTATGCCACGTGGCATATTCAAAGAAGGGTTGAGGTCACCATTGAATGCCACGTCAGCAAATATCAATTCTTTTATATATAGTTATAGATTATAGATTATAGATATCTATATCTATATATATTGCAAAGGGATTAATCTTACATGTCATACTCTTATGCAATCTCTCCTTTGAGAGATGCCACATAGGATGTGATGTGGCAAGTGTAAACCAATTAAAAAAAATAAATAAATATGATTTAACCTAATCTATTATAACATTTAACCTAATCTATTAAATACATAATCTACTAAATCTAAATATTAAAACTTTATTATTTTTTCTCTCATATTTCCTCCCATAACTTTTAAACGTTAATATATTTTATATACGAGATTTTTTAAAGAAAAAAAATTACACCAAATTAACGAGCGTTTTATTATCTTTCCAACGAGTACCATAGTGCTATATATAAACGGAGAAAAAAATGACTATTTTTTGTAACCCGACAGGTATTGTGTCGGGTTTGGGATTAGTTTTAAAAAAATTGTGGGTTTGGGTCGGGTCTGGGATTAGGTGATACCCGACCCGATTACCCGAAACAACATACCCAAATACCCGAACTATATACCCGATCATATACCCATGAATTTTTTAACGCATCACATAACCCTTAGACTAATGTGTTCGATATTTCAATAATTAACTTTTTTTTTCTTATTTCATGTTAGTTCTTTTTAGAATGATCGATTACAAACTTCCGAATTCATTTGTAATGGCACTAGATTTATACCCCCGCGTAGAGATTCGTTTTTTTTAATATTTGAATATGATAACTTATGGCAGAGATTTATTTAAAATAATAATAATAGTAATATATTTTATTATGCCATATTAGATATTTCAACCCGGGACGCTCCCGGGATAAAAAACTAGTATATATATAAGGGAAAGGGATTCTAGAAACCCTTCAAAATGAAGAAACTCCCAAAAACTCAATGAGTGACCAAGATTAATCCACATGGTCCATCCTATTATATGTTATTTTATTCAATCAAGGTTATTTTTGTAATTTTACCCACCACTCACATTAATCACACTATAAAACCCGCCTTTCTCTCTCCATTTTTCAAATCATTCATTCCCTCCTCTTTCTTCTTTGGCTCCCCCTCTTTTCTCTGGTAAAGATCTCCACCACCACGAACCACCCTATTCACCACCGCACCACCCAACCACCACCGTACCACTGAACCACCTCCACCACCACGGACCGTTGTTTTTGTTCATCAGAACAGTGCCATCATCATCGAAGCCGACCACCTAAGATTCATCATCGTCGCACCTACTCTTACCGGTTATTCCTTTTTTATTTTTTATTTCTCTAGTTATATTTTTTTAAGTTTATTATTAGGGGTATAAGTTTTTTCGAGCTTGTTATATGTTCCAGCCCTGTTTTCTTTGTCAATGTTTTCCTGGATGTTTGTTAAAAAATATTTATAGATTCAACTGAAAACCTTGTTTTTTTCATAAGGATTTTTTAGAGGCAAAAAACTTTTTTTTTATCAGATTTTGATCAGATTGCTCCAGTTATATGTTCCAGCCCTTTTTTTATCAGATTTTTAGAGGCAAAAAACTTCTTTTTTTTTATCAGTTATATGTTCCAGCCCTTTTTTGTGGCATCTATGTGTTTTGTTTTTTTTTTTTTAGTTTGTAAAAATTTGTTTTTTTTTCAAGTTGGTGGTTTAGTATTTTATTTTTTTCAAGTTGGAAATAATTGTTGTTTTTTTGCGTGTTACTAGCATCTCTTTTTTTTTGGGTGATTGATTATGTTAAACATCGAAAAAGATTTTTCGTTTTGTGTTTTTATGTTCGTAGTATCTTTGTGTTTTATTTTAGGCTGTTTTTATCCTCTACATTTTTGTATGATCTTTGTGTTTAGTTAGGCTGTTACATGTGTAGCCCATCTGTTTTTTTGCAGTCAAATTAAGTTTTATGTTTAATACCATATCAAATTCTGTTATATGTTTACTGCAGAATACATAAGAGTTGTCTGTGTTTTTCATGTTACACATGTAATACTCGTCTATTCTTGCACTATGTCTGTCTTTTTTTTTTTCGTTTTCTGATGTATGAGTTTTTTTATTTTACGTATGTCTTTTTTTTTTACAGAAAATGTATGTTTTTGTGTTTCTTATATAGGCTTTACGAATCAGAGGATGATGGGCTTGGAGGTGGTTTAATATATATATATATTGTGTTTCTATTTTTTTTTGGGTGGGGGGGGGCGTGGTTTGGGTTTTTAGGTGGTTTAATATTTTATTTTTTTTAAGTTGAAAATAATTGTTGTTTTTTTGTGTGTTACTAGCATCTCTTTTTTTTGGGTTATTTTATTATGTTAAACATCGAAAATGATTTTTCGTTTTTGTGTTTTATGTTCGGAGTATCTTTGTGTTTAGTTAAGCTGTTTTTATCGTCTATGTTTTCGTATAATCTTTGTGTTTAGTTAGCCTGTTACGTATGTAGCATATCTATTATTTGCAATCAAATTATGTTTTCTGTTTTCTAGCATATCAAATTCTGTTCTATGTTTAACATAGAATACATAAGTGTTGTCTGTGTTTTTTCCTGTTACACATGTAAATAATTGTTGTTTTTTTGAAAATAATTGTTGTTTCACATTACATAAGTGTTGTCTGTATTTTCATTTTTTTTAAGCTGTAAATAATTGTTGTTTTTTTGTGTGTTACTAGCATTTGTTTTTTTTGGGTGACTTATTATGTTAATCATCGAAAATGATTTTTTGTTTTGTGTTTTATGTTTGTAGTATCTTGTTGTTTAGTTAGTGTGTTTTTATCGTCTTTTTGTTATGTTAGGCCTTTTACGTGTGTATCATATATGTGTTTAGTTAATGTCAGATTCTGCTCTATGTTTTCTAGAATATCAAATCTGCTATATGTTTACTGCGGACTACAAAAGTTTTGCCTGTGTTTTCCAGTTACACATGTAACATTTGTGTGTTTTTGCACCATGTCTTTCTAGTTTTTTTTGGTGTTCTAATGTATGGGATATTTTTTATGTTACCTATGTCTTTTTTTTACAGAAAACGTTTTTTTTTGTATGCCCCTATTGTGTATTATGTATTTTTTTTTTTATAAAGAATCAATTTTTTTTACAAAGACTCATTTTTCTTAAGGTGTTTTATCTGTGTTTAGTTATACCATATCTGTGTTTAGTTAATGTGTTACGTGTGTAGCGTATCCTTTTTATTGCAGTAAATGTGTGTTTGTGTGCAGTCAGAATGTTTTGATGTTTTGCAGACTACAAAGTTTTTTAGGTGTTTGCAGAAAAAAAATTCATGTTTACACACGTAACACTCGATTTTTTTTTAACCAGATTTGTTTTGTTAATAGTCAAATCATGAATTCCAACCTGATGTGTTGCCAAATGCATCACATTTATATATTAGTTTTGTATAGTTTTTAATCATTTATCGTTCGTTTATATCGTGTCTTAGATACTTAATTGTGTCTTGGTGTTAAGCAGGTGTTCGTGGGCTAAAACGAGAGAAAAAGAGCTTAGTTGGAGAGGAGACGAGCATTCGATGAAATTGGAAATCAAAAAAGAAACAAATCTGGAATAACTGAAATTAGAGGCCCTCTAATTTCAGTAAAAGTTATTCGCGGGTCTCCAGGAAGTAAAATATAGGAAAATGACGATTTTACCTTAATGAATTGTGGTAATTACAAAAGATGACCTCGCGACACTTTTAGGTTGTTAGAGACCCTCTAATTCCAGAAATAGTTGTTCATGGGTCTCTAATAACTCTTCAGCCCATAGAAAGCCCATTTTCGCAATCAAAACCTAATCAGCCGTATGGGGATGTTATCTTCGACTTCCAGAGCTTCCAAGGGGCGATTTGGAAGACTTTTTGCAGTTCCATTCATTCCGGTTGATGCCAGAGCTATCCAGAACAAGTTTTGAAGCCGAAATCATGAAGATGCAAGGCTAATCATCTTGCGGTTTCTCCGGGTGAACGATTTGGTTATTCTATCAATTGTTTTATGTTTGATACTCATTACTTGGATTAGATTTTGTGAACACCTTAGCGGTCTTTGCGTCTAATTGTATGTTTGACTGATCTAGACAGTTTGGTTGATTAGTATTATTGCATTATGTTATCGTATCTTGGTTTTCTTGCACTAGGATTAATTTAACTTTGCAATTAATGTTATGATAGCTGAATTGGGTCGAACAACTTAAACAAAGTCATGTCTATGTGATTTCCTAGATAGGGTATTAACATAATTCAGTTGATAATTACCGAATCAGAAACCCGGAGTGACCGTTTTCTTCCATATTATTGTTTTTCTAAAAAATCAATCATCAATCCGTTTTGCAGCACTGCAGCACTTTTACATTAAACTTCATAAAATTACTTTAGTTAATCTTAATTTAATTAGAAATTAGTAACTTAGCACTTTACACAAACTCCCTGAGGTTCGACAACCCTACTTCCTATACTGCAGTCAGTTGTAGCTAAGGAGTAGTTTTTATTTAGTTTTTGATTAGCACTTCGACACGCGATCACAACCCCAGCACTCCCCTTGGGAGGTTTTTGAGGCCCGTCAGCAGCTCATCCCTATCGCACCCGAGCGACCTCAAATTGAACCGGTCATGCCATTTGGACCTGAATTACCCCCACATGTTGAATTAGATGTACCCCCTGTTGAAGCTGAACATGAACCCCTCTCCCCTGTTGCCCCGGTCATCCCGCCCGTAGAACCGGTTATACCCATAGAGCATGCGGACGATGGGTTTGTAAGCGACGATGATTTCGATTGGAATGCGGCATTTGATTACGTTTTCCCCGAAGAATATCCGCCACCAGAAGACTATATGACACCGGAGGATTATGCGCATGATGTAGCTCACACACCTGAGTGGGCTGTTGGTTACGAAACAGACCCAGGGGCTGAATATGAAGAACCATATGAACCTAAATTTAACAAACCTGGGCTGTCGGTTACGTCTCAGGAAGGTGGGCGTATTAGGGCAGAATGGGAGGGTATAAGTTATACCGAGGAACAGTGGGCTTTTTATGTCAAATATGGTTATTGGATGCCGTCTGCTACTGTTGGTTGCAATGTAGGATGTCTGGGTTTGCACATTACATATGAAGAATTGGCTTTTTATGAGAAGAATGGTTATTGGAAGCCAAGGGGTGGTGTATGCATCTTTTAATAGTAAGTTTTTGTTGTTGATACAGTATGAACAATATGTTTGTGTAGCTTTTTTTTATTAGTATGGAACAAATGTTGTTGGCTGATGCATCTTAACATATTATGTTGTCTCATGTTGTGAGTTTAATCTTAAAGTTATATATTATGTTTGTTGTTTTAAAAAGTAGTGAATGTTAAAAAGAGAAACCATTTTTGCCTTTTCGTTACGGACGCAACAACCCTGGTGTTGGTACAATAAAACCCAAAAAAAAAGGTGGTAATAAATCTGATTCTGAACTGGTGCTGGAACAATTGCTATAAATCTTATTCTTACGTACGCAACACTGCGTATGTTACATATGTAACACGACGTGCTGACAGATTTAGGACCATGGCCACAAAAGTATGAGAGAGATGATGTGACATATGTGGGGTCCACTTGTCATATGTGCTTTTCAGAAAAATGACACTTGACCATTGTGCCCTTATTTTGTCCTCTACCTTATTAAATCTATTAAAATAATATAGAATTAATCTAAGCCATTGATCACTTTAGATCAATGGCTCTCATAAGGTTTACAAGGTTTCTTCATTTTGAGTGGGTTTTTATTTTAACCACCCTATATATATATATATATATATATATATATATATATATATATATAGGGGAGGGTTATCTTGAGAACGCTAAATATCGCGAGAACCGTGAGAACAAGTGAGAAAACTAATCAAAATCATTTTTTTTTCAATACAAACCTAATTATAATTAAAATATAACATTAATAAATGAATTTTCTTTCCAAATAATTCATCTTTTCTTGCAAAAACACTTTCAAATTAACTTTTTACACATGTGTAAATGAAACAGTTTACACATGTATAAACAGTAAATTTACACATGTGTAAAAACAAATTATTTTCATATATGTTTGAATTTTTACGCGTAAATTGTGTTTTTGAGATTGTATTTTAGTAATAAAGACAAGTGTAAAAAGAAATTTTGAATTTGAATGATTTTAGATGCCGTTCTCACGGTTCGCACGAAATATAGGTGTTCTCAAATTAACTTTCCCCTATATTATATATATATATATATATATATATATATATATATATATACATACTAGATTATATCTCGAAAGCTTTTTGGGATAGACAAATATAATATGAAGTGACAAAATGAATGTTATAATGTAGTATAGATATTAAATCAATCAATCATACCCAGTAAATCCCACAAATAGCAAGCTATTGATAGGGTCTGGGAGGGTGAGATGTAGGCATACCTTACCTCTATCACTGCGATATAGAGGCTGCTTGCAGAGAGACCCTCAACTCGAGAACAAACAAAAAACTTACAAACATAGCTAAAATAAAACCTATAGAAAGTTGCCAAATAACACAAGCAGTGATGATAGAGTAACATTCGTAACATAAGCATATGAAAAAAATAGACATACAGATAGAAGAGAATCAAATGCATAGACCCCCTAAAATATGGTTATCTAGGCATGTAGTATAGATATTAATGTATTACAATATGAGAAAACAACAATTTTAATCATGTGAATAAGAAGAAAAATATATATTAAAGCGAGAATGTATGTTTGTATGAGCAACATAGCCAGAAGCAACCATTGTAGAACGCGGTTGAGACGGTGGTTTTTAAGGTGTAGCTTTTTTAGAAACAACTGATTTTAACTTATTCTGCCTAGATGAAAACAAAACTACCATTTACAGTTTCATTTAGTGTAAAATTCATTAAAAGTTGCGTATCACATTGGTTATAACATTTTTTTGTTGTTTTATTTATTATTAGGTTAGAAAATTTAATATTACATGAGATAGGATCAAAAAAAATATTAAATGTTTTTTATAAAAAGCGAAAAAGTAAATTATCAAAACTGTCCCCGTGGTTTGGCCCAATTTGCCACTCCAGCCCATTTTTTTTAAAAAGTGCATGAACAGTCTAATATGAAGTGATATAATGTGTGTTATGATGTAAATAGAAGTTAATGTACTACAATATGAGAAAACAACAATTTTAATCATGTGAATAAAAATAAAAATGTATATTAAAAAAATTTACGTTTGGATGAGGAGCAGAGACATAAATTAATGTACTACAATGAAAATAAATATGAAATCAATAAGAGACCATCGCCTCACATGTCCTGCAATTGTTGATGCCAAGGCCGTCTCCGAAAATCTTAAAATTTGTTTGGGCCCTTGGCGAAAAAAAATCGGGCCTTACCCCGCAATATGATATAAATTCATCATTCAAATATTAAAAAAAAAACATAATATGACGTTAATTGTTATAAACCAAACAAAACAAAAGTTTTTTAACAAACTGATCGAACCTACTTACTTAAGCGAATCGCGTGGATGTCCTAGCGTTTTTGGAAGCAGTTCTCGATCAAGTCTTTATACTCCATACTTTCCAATATTTCGTTTTCAATAGATATCATTGTCAATCCATTAAGTCTTTGTTGGGACATTGTTGACCGTAAATAAGACTTCAACAACTTCAATTTAGAAAAACATTTTTCTGTCGATGCTACCATAAATAATATTAAAGTAACCTAGATTTTTTATTGGGTTTAAATATTAAAATTTGGATTGTGCCTAAATATTAGGTTAATTTCAAGTTGTGAACAAATACACAATGGACCTAGTTAAAAAAAATTGTGGGCCTATTAAAAACTACAATTCTAACATCTAAAATCACATTGGGGCCTAGTTATATTTTTTTTAATATATATATAAAAAAAATCGGGCCCATTTGCGGGTCGGGCCCTGAGCCGGCGACCACCCCGCCCTGCCTCAAGGCCGCCCCTGGTTGATGTTGTCTCTGCTCCTTATCCAAACATATATTCTCTTTTAATATGCATTTTCATTGTTATTCATAAGATTAAAATTATTGCTTTATCATATGATAGTACATTAATTTTTATGTTACATCATAACACACATTTAGTCATTTCATATTAGATTTGTTTATCCTGAAAAGCTCTCAAAATATAACCTAGTATATATATATATATATATATATATATATATATATATATATATATATAGAGAGAGAGAGAGAGAGAGTCAAGTTCATGTACAAACAGATTTCCGGTACAAACAGTACGAATCAAACAAAAAAAAGGGCGGTGGCATTTTTGTAATTATAGACAAATCTCTTTTTTTTACAAAAACCTACAGTACCAACCAGAAATCTCAAATTCATTCTAAAAATCCTAACAAAAACCCCAAATTAACAACACAATTGAAGACGATCAAGCAAGATGAAGCTCAATATCATCAAAAACTGGAAAACCGGAGGTAATATGTGATTTTTATACGATTTTTTCCAGTTTTCATGCTATGAAAAGGTGTTCGATAAATGTCTAAAACAGAGGATATGATGTTTATTATTTTTTTTTATGAAGAACAAGATTTCAAGTCTGTAGGCTTTTGAAGCTGTTCTATGTAGAGTACTTTTTGTGAAACTTGGTATAGCATGTTCTATGCAGAGTAATTTTTGTGAAACTTGGTATAGCATGTTCTATGCAGAGTAATTTTTGTGACACTTGGAGCTGAGAAAGAGACAACGTGAATTTGTTTAAAGCAGAGTGTGACACCCGGCATGTTCGGCTTAAACATAATAGTAACATCTAAGTCTACCTTAGCGAGAAACGTTTATAAACAAACTTAACTGGGTCAGTTGAGTCGGGTCAAATTAGGATTGTCCAGGGTCAATGATCTGGAGGATCATTGGGAGTCGTTTTGGGAATACATTAGTACCGGGTTCCGTCGTTGGTGACATTACATGAACTAATTAAGTATATGTGTAGATTATGGGTCGTGTGGTGAATTGTATGCTTAGACTTGCTTAAATGATGTATAAATGATTATATGTGCCTAAACATGCTAAGTATAGACTATGGATGCATGCTTATGTGTTAAGATGTGTTAGAATGCGTTAAACACGACAAACTGGAAAAAGGTTAACATGTGTTAAAAGTGCTGTTAACATGTGTTAAAAAGTGCTGATGACCTGAATGTGGAAATAGTGGGCGAACGTGGAAATGGAACTTGAAAAATGGGCGAACGTAGAAACAAAGTGGGCGAATGTGGAAAAGTTCCACATTCGACCATTGCAAATGGGCGAATGTGGAAAAGTTCCACATTCGACCACATAAAGTGGGCGAACCTGGACTGGGTATAAATACCATCCTTAGCCATTTTTCACCATTTCACAAACCCTAAACGCCTCCAAACACTCTCTATCAGCTATTATCATTGGGGAAGGAGTTTTTGAGCTTGTTTTTCATAACCTAACTCTCTAAATCATTACAAGTGAAGATCTAAGGTGTGTTCTTCATTACAAATCCTTTTTAAACAATTTTGACTTGTTTTAATCTAAACCCCAAGGGTCCAGATCTGATATCAACCTATTTTATGAATAAAAACCTTTCCTAACCAAAACCTATTCATAAACAATGAGTTTTTATGCAAATAAACATGTGTTAATATGATATTATGCATTGTTTGATGATTACTTGTTGTATAGATGATATGACAACAACCTAGGGCTGTTATTAATGATGGGTTATGATTGAAACATGTTACCTTTGATTGTTGATGGTGTTTTGACAATTAAAGGGGTTTTTAGTTAGATTTAGGGCTCGTTTTTGGATGATTATGATAAGGTTATGATAGGGGTTTCTTGTTCATGATGATTCGAGTATGATGGACGGATTATTGATCGATTTCAGAAAGTTTCCTAATTGGGTAATATTTTCATGCATGGTGATGTGACATCTCCATAATTTACTATTTTAGGAAACTTGTAAAACGGATAGATTTTTGGGGTAAAATTGGTAGGGTTTCGTAGGAATATATTAATGATGCTTGACTGCTGTAACTCGTGATGTTTCGTGATGTTTTCGGATGTTTTTCGACGCGTTTTTGGAAAAATCCGACATCAGGGGCGAACCTGGAATACCTTCGACCAGCCGAACGGTCGAAGGTGGGTTCCAGGGGGCGAACCTGGAAACTAAAAGGGGCGAATGAACTAAAAGGGGCGAAGGTGGGAAGAAAAGGGGCGAAGGTGGAGGTTCAAAGCCACATTCGACCAGTTAAGGCCACCTTCGACCTCCCAGGACTACGTTCGACCCTACGTTAACAAAAATGAGATTTTTGATACAAACTAAGTGTTTTATGCTTGAACCTTGCGTGTAATCTATGTGTGCTTGATTAGTTAGGGTAATGGGTCACCAACGGGATGTCGGGTCGGTCTAGTGTGTCGGTTAAACATTTAAACACGTTTTAAAAACATACTTGGTTATGATCTGGACAATCGGGGACTAGATAACCTTATGGTTATTAGTCGGAACACTTATGTGAACATTTTGATAGATCTCCGGTAGAGGGATCATCAAGGGCTAAACATCTTTTACTTACATTTGAGGAACGCTATCTAAGGTGAGTTCACGGCCCCACTTTTACTGCTTTAACTTTTGGGGGAGAAAACATGCGCTAAACAGTTTTGGTAACATATGTCATACTATGGTTTTAACTTTATATTGCTATACGATCTTTTGGAAAGTCCCGGGGGAAACCATGAATGTGCGGGTTTGCACAACGGGGGAAATGTGGATAGATCTATTGGGCGTGACCTGCCCCACTCGTCGGCTTGGAGGGCCGGGCGGGTGCATATTGTCTCGAACAGGAACATTATCGTGCTGAACATTACGGGCTGCTAAACATGCTAAACATTGCTAAACGTGTCCAGTAATGGTTTCCAATCGTAGTAGTAATAAAAACACACGCCTAACTAGCGTACTTGGTAACATTGATATAGTATGGACATGGTAACACTTGGTAACTCTTTTGAACAAACCTGTGAACTCACCAGCATTATATGTTGACGTCTTTTTACATGTTTTCTCAGGTCGCTAAGGTAGCAACGACTGGATCTAGGCGCACGAGTCGGCACGGGCGTCTAGGGTTTAGAACATTGTCTTCATTAATCATTTGAACTGTGTCTTTTGGGTTGTAAACATTTAAAGCTTCCGCTACAGTTTATGTTTCCTTAATGATATCTTTTGGGTATTGTGTTATGCATATAGTGTTGTTTATTGTGACCGTTGACTTGAATCCTGGTTTGTCATGCGCCTCGCGGTAAAACCCCGCAAGTGGAATTTGAGGGTGTGACAGATTGGTATCAGAGCCAATGGTTATAGTGAACTAGGACTGCATTTAGAGTCTAGTCTATAGCCGAGTCGCACACACTAGACGGTCACATACTTGAGTCGGTTTGGAACATGTACTAACTTTGTCGGGGTGTCTTTACATCATCATCACACTTCTCTGTTACATCATCCGTCCTCACTCTTGGCTTTATACACTCGTGTGTTCTTCTTCGGGGTTTGAAGGAGAAGGGGTTGACTCGTTGGTTATTGCACGGCAGTGTCGTATATTGGGGTAGTCTTGCGTACTCTTGAGGTTTGTCCAGGATTCGGACATCTCCCTTTCGTACCCCAATAGACGCACTTGCTCACACATTATCCTGTGCACTTATGCTTGTGATAGCATGATGCTAGATGCCGACGTTCGGTGACTTGAGTTCAAGCTAAGGGAAAGCTTGGGGGACCATGTAGAGCAGTTTATCATTTCGGGTGCACACGAAATCATAAACTGAAATGCATGAGAATCCAAGTGGACTCTGAACTTGGATGTATAGTCCTGGATTGGGTCTAGACGTAACTTTTCTAACTACTAGTGGTTGACACTAGCAGTGAATCTGAATCTCTCGATTTCTGATTTGTCAGATCATGTCGGGCGCACGCGGTGGTGGACGTCGTGGTGGTGGTCGTGGCGGCGGTGGCCGTGGCGGTGGTCGTGGTAACATTAACATGACCCAAGCAGAGCTGAACAACTTGCTTCAACAGCAAGTGAACATAGCCTTGGCTGCATTTCAGGCTGGGCACAATGCTATGGGTGGTAAGTTGGTTCTTACCTGCCTTGCTTCGTTCTTGGGTGTCATGTTTCCTCTGTGGTTTATCTTTGTGTCGTGTTTCAGGTGCTGCTGTCAACCCGCCTCCACCCCAGTGTTCTTACAAGAAGTTTAGGGACTGTCAGCCCCACAACTTCGCTGGAACTGAAGGGGCGGTGGGACTACTCCGATGGCTGGAGAAGGTTGAATCTGTTTTCTTGATGTGTAACTGTCCTGCTGAATACCGGGTCAAGTATGCCACTGCGACATTTGAGGGTCCTGCTTTGTCATGGTGGAATGCTGCTACGCAGAACATGGGCTTGGGGGAAGCTCATGCTATGCTTTGGGTGGATTTTGTTCGGCTGCTGAAGAGCGAGTACTGTCCCAGGGAGGAAGTGCAGAAGTTGGAGCATGAAGTCTGGAACTACAAGATGGTGGGGTCCGAGATTGAGGAGTATACAGTGCGACGCAATGAGCTAGCGGTGTTGTGTCCTGACATGCACACACCTGAGTACCGTAGGATTGAGCATTACATCTCTGGGTTGGTGCCGGAGATTGCTGGGTTAGTAGCTGCTGGGAACCTACCCACACTGGCTGAGGTCGTCCGTTCTGCACACAAGATGACCAATATGAAGATTTTGGAGGGTGTTTTACCTCCCAAGGGTTCGACTGTGAAAGGTTCTGAAGGCAACAAGAGGAAATGGGAGAACGTGGGTAAGAGTGCAGTGCCGGCGCCGTCTCAACCGGCCAAGAAGTTTGATGGATCTGGGTCGTCTTCAGCGCAGAAGACAGGTGGATACGTTGGGAAGCATCCCAAGTGTAACAAGTGTGGCTTTCACCATTCTGGGAATTGTGATCGGGCTCGTTGTCATCGGTGCCATCAGTTGGGGCACCATGCTAAGGATTGCAAGGTGGCGCTCACCCCAACTCAGACTCCTGCGGCTACTCCTGCTCCTGCTGCTCAGGGGACTCAGGGGAGGCAGGGGTGTTACAACTGTGGTGACACGGGACACTTCAAGCGTGATTGTCCCAAGCTGAAGCAGGGCGATAATGGGAGGGGCGGAAACGGTAGCGGTAACGGGAATGGCGGCGGAGGCAGGACTGCGCGTGCTTTCGTCATTGGGTCTGCGGAGGCTAGGCAGGATCCAGACACAGTTACCGGTACGTTCCTTCTCAACAATCGCTATGTTTCTGTTTTATTTGATTCTGGTGCCGATAAGAGCTTCGTATCTGTGGATGTTAGTCAGTTGCTAGATATAGTACCCACACCTTTAGAGGCTAAGTACTTGATAGAATTGGCTAATGGTAAGAACATCGAGGCGACTCATATCCTTAGGGAGTGTCACTTGGAACTGTCGGGTCTGTCATTCCCCATTGACCTTATGCCTGTACCTTTGGGTAGTTTCGATGTCGTTGTGGGCATGGATTGGTTATCGTTGTATCGTGCAGAGATTGTTTGCTTTGACAAGGTTATTCGGATCCCTCTCCCCGATGGAGAAATTCTTTCGGTTCACGGCGAGAAAAGCGGTGCTCCGCTGAGTATCATTTCCAGCATGAAAGCCCGTAAGTATCTTCGAAAGGGCTGTTCGGCCATTCTGGCACTTGTCAACGTTTCTACTGACGATGAGAAGAAGATCGAGGATATCCCGGTGGTTCGTGACTTTCCTGATGTGTTTCCTGATGATTTGCCTGGTCTTCCTCCCTATCGTCAGGTTGAGTTTGGTATTGATCTTGCTCCGGGCGCAGCTCCTATTGCCCGAGCTCCGTATCGTCTTGCACCTCCCGAGATGCAAGAGTTATCCAGCCAGTTACAGGAGCTCTTGGAAAAGGGTTTCATTCGACCGAGCTCGTCCCCGTGGGGAGCTCCTATTTTGTTTGTGAAGAAGAAGGATGGGAGCCTTCGTATGTGTATCGATTACCGTGAGCTGAACAAAGTGACCATCAAGAATCGTTATCCTCTTCCTCGCATTGATGATCTCTTTGACCAGCTTCAGGACTCCAGCTAGTACTCGGAGATTGACTTGCGGTCCGGTTACCACCAGTTGCGTGTCAGGGAAGCTGACATCCAGAAGACTGCTTTTCGCACTCGTTATGGCCATTTTGAGTTCCTGGTCATGCCTTTCGGTCTCACTAACGCACCGGCGGTGTTCATGGATTTGATGAACCGCGTTTGTAAACCGTACCTTGATAAGTTCGTCATCGTGTTCATTGATGACATTCTGATTTATTCCAAGAACAAGGCAGATCACGAGGAACATCTGCGGTTGGTATTGGAACTTTTGAGACGGGAGCAGTTGTATGCTAAGTTCTCAAAGTGTGATTTCTGGTTACGGGAAGTTCAATTCCTAGGGCATGTGGTGAATGAACTGGGAATTCATGTCGATCCGGCTAAGATCGAAGCTATTAAAGACTGGGAAGCACCAAAGACGCCATCTGAGGTGCGGCAATTCCTGGGTCTTGCAGGTTAATATCGGCGTTTTATCGAGGGATTTTCGAAGATCGCTCAACCCCTCACTGCTCTCACCCAAAAGGACCGAAAGTTCGACTGGGACGAACCACAGGAATCAGCATTTCAGATGCTGAAGCTTAAACTTTGTTCTGCTCCTATCTTATCCTTACCCGAGGGTACGGACGATTTCGTTGTGTACTGTGATGCTTCGATTCGGGGTCTCGGTTGCGTGTTGATGCAACGCGGGAAGGTTATCGCTTACGCTTCTCGTCAACTCAAGGTTCACGAGAAGAACTATACTACTCACGACTTGGAGATGGGTGCAGTAGTCTTTGCGTTGAAAATCTGGAGACATTACTTGTACGGTACCAAGTGTGAAGTTTACACCGATCACAAGAGTCTCCAGCATATTTTCGACCAGAAGGTGTTAAACATGCGGCAGCGTCGTTGGGTTGAACTCTTGAACGATTACGACTGTGCGATTAAGTACCATCCTGGCAAGGCAAACGTTGTGGCGGATGCCTTGAGCAGGAAGGAGTCGGCAAAGCCTCGGCGTGTCCGAGCCTTGCAGCTTACCATTCATTCCTCCTTACCTGACCGGATCCGTTCGGCTCAGGTGGATGCCTTAAAGGAGGAAAACCTTAAGGCCGAAACGATGCACAGTGCGGACAAACACCTTGAGCTTAGGTCTGATGGCCTACACTACTTCGCTGGGCGTGTTTGGGTTTCTTTACTCGGGGGATTACGGGAGCTTGTCCTTGACGAGGCTCACAAATCCCGGTATTCTATTCACCCAGGCTCCGATAAGATGTATCAGGATCTGAAGATACTTTATTGGTGGCCGAACATGAAGGCTGATATAGCCTCCTATGTGAGCAAATGCTTGACCTGTGCTAAGGTCAAGGTGGAGTATCAGAAGCCATCTGGTCTCCTACAGCAACCTGAGATTCCAGAATGGAAGTGGGAGCGGATCACGATGGATTTCGTCACCAAACTACCGAGATCACCAAGTGGTTGCGACATGATTTGGGTGATCGTCGACCGGTTGACGAAATCGGCACACTTCATACCTATTAAGGAAACGGACGGACTCGAGCGGTTGGCTCGACTCTACCTTAAGGAGGTGGTCTCTCGGCACGGGGTGCCTGTTTCTATCATTTCTGATCGTGATTCCCGCTTTGCTTCGCGTTTCTGGAAGGTTCTTCATAAGGCCTTGGGTACTCAGCTGGATATGAGTACGGCTTATCATCCGCAAACTGACGGGCAGAGTGAGCGGACGATACAAACACTGGAGGACATGCTGCGGGCATGCGTCATCGATTTTGGCAAGGGTTGGGAGACTCACCTGCCGTTGGTGGAGTTCTCCTACAACAACAGTTACCACTCTAGTATCGGGGCAGCTCCGTTCGAAGCTCTGTATGGACGGAAATGCTGATCTCCCTTGTGTTGGGCCGAGGTGGGCGAGAGCCAGCTCACTGGCCCGGAACTGGTGTACGAAGCTTCGGAGAAAATCGTACAGATCCGTAACCGTTTGGCAGCTGCGCGGGATCGTCAGAAGAGCTATGTCGATCGCCGTCGCAAACCGCTAGAGTTCCAGGTTGGGGACAAGGTGCTTCTGAAAGTTTCACCATGGAAGGGCGTCATACGCTTTGGAAAGCGTGGCAAGCTTAACCCTCGTTACGTCGGACCGTTCGCAATCCTGGAACGGATTGGGCCGGTGGCGTACAGACTTGATTTACCGACGGAGCTCGGTAATGTTCACAACGTCTTCCATGTGTCTAACTTAAGGAAGTGTTTGGCTGATGAATCTCTTGTTGTGCCACTGGAAGAGATCAAGGTTGATGATCGTCTTCGCATTGTGGAGGAACCTGTGGAGATTCTGGATTACAAGATTCGTAGCCTTCGGCGGAGTAAAATCCGCATCGTTAAAGTTCGTTGGAACTCGGATCGTGGACCGGAGTTCACGTGGGAACGAGAGGACCAGATGAAGGCTAAGTACCCTCATCTCTTTCCGAAGCGCGCGTTCGAGTCCAGGCATGTTACTGCTGAAGCAGAGTGAATCTCGGGGCGAGATTCCCTTTCAACGTGGGGATGATGTGACAACCGGTAACCTTTCTTTTCGTTTTCTTCCTTTTCGTCTTTTTCACTTTTGGGCTTCGTGCAATTTTCGGGACGAAAATTCTTTCAACGTGGGGATGATGTGACACCCGGCATGTTCGGCTTAAACATAATAGTAACATCTAAGTCTACCTTAGCGAGAAACGTTTATAAACAAACTTAACTGGGTCAGTTGAGTCGGGTCAAATTAGGATTGTCCAGGGTCAATGATCTGGAGGATCATTGGGAGTCGTTTTGGGAATACATTAGTACCGGGTTCCGTCGTTGGTGACATTACATGAACTAATTAAGTATATGTGTAGATTATGGGTCGTGTGGTGAATTGTATGCTTAGACTTGCTTAAATGATGTATAAATGATTATATGTGCCTAAACATGCTAAGTATAGACTATGGATGCATGCTTATGTGTTAAGATGTGTTAGAATGCGTTAAACACGACAAACTGGAAAAAGGTTAACATGTGTTAAAAGTGCTGTTAACATGTGTTAAAAAGTGCTGATGACCTGAATGTGGAAATAGTGGGCGAATGTGGAAATGGAACTTGAAAAATGGGCGAACGTAGAAACAAAGTGGGCGAATGTGGAAAAGTTCCACATTCGACCATTGCAAATGGGCGAATGTGGAAAAGTTCCACATTCGACCACATAAAGTGGGCGAACCTGGACTGGGTATAAATACCATCCTTAGCCATTTTTCACCATTTCACAAACCCTAAACGCCTCCAAACACTCTCTATCAGCTATTATCATTGGGGAAGGAGTTTTTGAGCTTGTTTTTCATAACCTAACTCTCTAAATCATTACAAGTGAAGATCTAAGGTGTGTTCTTCATTACAAATCCTTTTTAAACAATTTTGACTTGTTTTAATCTAAACCCCAAGGGTCCAGATCTGATATCAACCTATTTTATGAATAAAAACCTTTCCTAACCAAAACCTATTCATAAACAATGAGTTTTTATGCAAATAAACATGTGTTAATATGATATTATGCATTGTTTGATGATTACTTGTTGTATAGATGATATGACAACAACCTGGGGTTGTTATTAATGATGGGTTATGATTGAAACATGTTACCTTTGATTGTTGATGGTGTTTTGACAATTAAAGGGGTTTTTAGTTAGATTTAGGGCTTGTTTTTGGATGATTATGATAAGGTTATGATAGGGGTTTCTTGTTCATGATGATTCGAGTATGATGGACGGATTATTGATCGATTTCAGAAAGTTTCCTAATTGGGTAATATTTTCATGCATGGTGATGTGACATCTCCATAATTTACTATTTTAGGAAACTTGTAAAACGGATAGATTTTTGGGGTAAAATTGGTAGGGTTTCGTAGGAATATATTAATGATGCTTGACTGCTGTAACTCGTGATGTTTCGTGATGTTTTCGGATGTTTTTCGACGCGTTTTTGGAAAAATCCGACATCAGGGGCGAACCTGGAATACCTTCGACCAGTCGAACGGTCGAAGGTGGGTTCCAGGGGGCGAACCTGGAAACTAAAAGGGGCGAATGAACTAAAAGGGGCGAAGGTGGGAAGAAAAGGGGCGAAGGTGGAGGTTCAAAGCCACATTCGACCAGTTAAGGCCACCTTCGACCTCCCAGGACTACGTTCGACCCTACGTTAACAAAAATGAGATTTTTGATACAAACTAAGTGTTTTATGCTTGAACCTTGCGTGTAATCTATGTGTACTTGATTAGTTAGGGTAATGGGTCACCAACGGGATGTCGGGTCGGTCTAGTGTGTCGGTTAAACATTTAAACACGTTTTAAAAACATACTTGGTTATGATCTGGACAATCGGGGACTAGATAACCTTATGGTTATTAGTCGGAACACTTATGTGAACATTTTGATAGATCTCCGGTAGAGGGATCATCAAGGGCTAAACATCTTTTACTTACATTTGAGGAACGCTATCTAAGGTGAGTTCACGGCCCCACTTTTACTGCTTTAACTTTTGGGGGAGAAAACATGCGCTAAACAGTTTTGGTAACATATGTCATACTATGGTTTTAACTTTATATTGCTATACGATCTTTTGGAAAGTCCCGGGGGAAACCATGAATGTGCGGGTTTGCACAACGGGGGAAATGTGGATAGATCTATTGGGCGTGACCTGCCCCACTCGTCGGCTTGGAGGGCCGGGCGGGTGCATATTGTCTCGAACAGGAACATTATCGTGCTGAACATTACGGGCTGCTAAACATGCTAAACATTGCTAAACGTGTCCAGTAATGGTTTCCAATCGTAGTAGTAATAAAACACACGCCTAGCTAGCGTACTTGGTAACATTGATATAGTATGGACATGGTAACACTTGGTAACTCTTTTGAACAAACCTGTGAACTCACGAGCATTATATGTTGACGTCTTTTTACATGTTTTCTCAGGTCGCTAAGGTAGCAACGACTGGATCTAGGCGCACGAGTCGGCACGGGCGTCTAGGGTTTAGAACATTGTCTTCATTAATCATTTGAACTGTGTCTTTTGGGTTGTAAACATTTAAAGCTTCCGCTACAGTTTATGTTTCCTTAATGATATCTTTTGGGTATTGTGTTATGCATATAGTGTTGTTTATTGTGACCGTTGACTTGAATCCTGGTTTGTCATGCGCCTCGCGGTAAAACCCCGCAAGTGGAATTTGAGGGTGTGACAGATTGGTATCAGAGCCAATGGTTATAGTGAACTAGGACTGCATTTAGAGTCTAGTCTATAGCCGAGTCGCACACACTAGACGGTCACATACTTGAGTCGGTTTGGAACATGTACTAACTTTGTCGGGGTGTCTTTACATCATCATCACACTTCTCTGTTACATCATCCGTCCTCACTCTTGGCTTTATACACTCGTGTGTTCTTCTTCGGGGTTTGAAGGAGAAGGGGTTGACTCGTTGGTTATTGCACGGCAGTGTCGTATATTGGGGTAGTCTTGCGTACTCTTGAGGTTTGTCCAGGATTCGGACATCTCCCTTTCGTACCCCAATAGACGCACTTGCTCACACATTATCCTGTGCACTTATGCTTGTGATAGCATGATGCTAGATGCCGACGTTCGGTGACTTGAGTTCAAGCTAAGGGAAAGCTTGGGGGACCATGTAGAGCAGTTTATCATTTCGGGTGCACACGAAATCATAAACTGAAATGCATGAGAATCCAAGTGGACTCTGAACTTGGATGTATAGTCCTGGATTGGGTCTAGACGTAACTTTTCTAACTACTAGTGGTTGACACTAGCAGTGAATCTGAATCTCTCGATTTCTGATTTGTCAGATCATGTCGGGCGCACGCGGTGGTGGACGTCGTGGTGGTGGTCGTGGCGGCGGTGGCCGTGGCGGTGGTCGTGGTAACATTAACATGACCCAAGCAGAGCTGAACAACTTGCTTCAACAGCAAGTGAACATAGCCTTGGCTGCATTTCAGGCTGGGCACAATGCTATGGGTGGTAAGTTGGTTCTTACCTGCCTTGCTTCGTTCTTGGGTGTCATGTTTCCTCTGTGGTTTATCTTTGTGTCGTGTTTCAGGTGCTGCTGTCAACCCGCCTCCACCCCAGTGTTCTTACAAGAAGTTTAGGGACTGTCAGCCCCACAACTTCGCTGGAACTGAAGGGGCGGTGGGACTGCTCCGATGGCTGGAGAAGGTTGAATCTGTTTTCTTGATGTGTAACTGTCCTGCTGAATACCGGGTCAAGTATGCCACTGCGACATTTGAGGGTCCTGCTTTGTCATGGTGGAATGCTGCTATGCAGAACATGGGCTTGGGGGAAGCTCATGCTATGCTTTGGGTGGATTTTGTTCGGCTGCTGAAGAGCGAGTACTGTCCCAGGGAGGAAGTGCAGAAGTTGGAGCATGAAGTCTGGAACTACAAGATGGTGGGGTCCGAGATTGAGGAGTATACAGTGCGACGCAATGAGCTAGCGGTGTTGTGTCCTGACATGCACACACCTGAGTACCGTAGGATTGAGCATTACATCTCTGGGTTGGTGCCGGAGATTGCTGGGTTAGTAGCTGCTGGGAACCTACCCACACTGGCTGAGGTCGTCCGTTCTGCACACAAGATGACCAATATGAAGATTTTGGAGGGTGTTTTACCTCCCAAGGGTTCGACTGTGAAAGGTTCTGAAGGCAACAAGAGGAAATGGGAGAACGTGGGTAAGAGTGCAGTGCCGGCGCCGTCTCAACCGGCCAAGAAGTTTGATGGATCTGGGTCGTCTTCAGCGCAGAAGACAGGTGGATACGTTGGGAAGCATCCCAAGTGTAACAAGTGTGGCTTTCACCATTCTGGGAATTGTGATCGGGCTCGTTGTCATCGGTGCCATCAGTTGGGGCACCATGCTAAGGATTGCAAGGTGGCGCTCACCCCAACTCAGACTCCTGCGGCTACTCCTGCTCCTGCTGCTCAGGGGACTCAGGGGAGGCAGGGGTGTTACAACTGTGGTGACACGGGACACTTCAAGCGTGATTGTCCCAAGCTGAAGCAGGGCGATAATGGGAGGGGCGGAAACGGTAGCGGTAACGGGAATGGCGGCGGAGGCAGGACTGCGCGTGCTTTCGTCATTGGGTCTGCGGAGGCTAGGCAGGATCCAGACACAGTTACCGGTACGTTCCTTCTCAACAATCGCTATGTTTCTGTTTTATTTGATTCTGGTGCCGATAAGAGCTTCGTATCTGTGGATGTTAGTCAGTTGCTAGATATAGTACCCACACCTTTAGAGGCTAAGTACTTGATAGAATTGGCTAATGGTAAGAACATCGAGGCGACTCATATCCTTAGGGAGTGTCACTTGGAACTGTCGGGTCTGTCATTCCCCATTGACCTTATGCCTGTACCTTTGGGTAGTTTCGATGTCGTTGTGGGCATGGATTGGTTATCGTTGTATCGTGCAGAGATTGTTTGCTTTGACAAGGTTATTCGGATCCCTCTCCCCGATGGAGAAATTCTTTCGGTTCACGGCGAGAAAAGCGGTGCTCCGCTGAGTATCATTTCCAGCATGAAAGCCCGTAAGTATCTTCGAAAGGGCTGTTCGGCCATTCTGGCACTTGTCAACGTTTCTACTGACGATGAGAAGAAGATCGAGGATATCCCGGTGGTTCGTGACTTTCCTGATGTGTTTCCTGATGATTTGCCTGGTCTTCCTCCCTATCGTCAGGTTGAGTTTGGTATTGATCTTGCTCCGGGCGCAGCTCCTATTGCCCGAGCTCCGTATCGTCTTGCACCTCCCGAGATGCAAGAGTTATCCAGCCAGTTACAGGAGCTCTTGGAAAAGGGTTTCATTCGACCGAGCTCGTCCCCGTGGGGAGCTCCTATTTTGTTTGTGAAGAAGAAGGATGGGAGCCTTCGTATGTGTATCGATTACCGTGAGCTGAACAAAGTGACCATCAAGAATCGTTATCCTCTTCCTCGCATTGATGATCTCTTTGACCAGCTTCAGGACTCCAGCTAGTACTCGGAGATTGACTTGCGGTCCGGTTACCACCAGTTGCGCGTCAGGGAAGCTGACATCCAGAAGACTGCTTTTCGCACTCGTTATGGCCATTTTGAGTTCTTGGTCATGCCTTTCGGTCTCACTAACGCACCGGCGGTGTTCATGGATTTGATGAACCGCGTTTGTAAACCGTACCTTGATAAGTTCGTCATCGTGTTCATTGATGACATTCTGATTTATTCCAAGAACAAGGCAGATCACGAGGAACATCTGCGGTTGGTATTGGAACTTTTGAGACGGGAGCAGTTGTATGCTAAGTTCTCAAAGTGTGATTTTTGGTTACGGGAAGTTCAATTCCTAGGGCATGTGGTGAATGAACTGGGAATTCATGTCGATCCGGCTAAGATCGAAGCTATTAAAGACTGGGAAGCACCAAAGACGCCATCTGAGGTGCGGCAATTCCTGGGTCTTGCAGGTTAATATCGGCGTTTTATCGAGGGATTTTCGAAGATCGCTCAACCCCTCACTGCTCTCACCCAAAAGGACCGAAAGTTCGACTGGGACGAACCACAGGAATCAGCATTTCAGATGCTGAAGCTTAAACTTTGTTCTGCTCCTATCTTATCCTTACCCGAGGGTACGGACGATTTCGTTGTGTACTGTGATGCTTCGATTCGGGGTCTCGGTTGCGTGTTGATGCAACGCGGGAAGGTTATCGCTTACGCTTCTCGTCAACTCAAGGTTCACGAGAAGAACTATACTACTCACGACTTGGAGCTGGGTGCAGTAGTCTTTGCGTTGAAAATCTGGAGACATTACTTGTACGGTACCAAGTGTGAAGTTTACACCGATCACAAGAGTCTCCAGCATATTTTCGACCAGAAGGTGTTAAACATGCGGCAGCGTCGTTGGGTTGAACTCTTGAACGATTACGACTGTGCGATTAAGTACCATCCTGGCAAGGCAAACGTTGTGGCGGATGCCTTGAGCAGGAAGGAGTCGGCAAAGCCTCGGCGTGTCCGAGCCTTGCAGCTTACCATTCATTCCTCCTTACCTGACCGGATCCGTTCGGCTCAGGTGGATGCCTTAAAGGAGGAAAACCTTAAGGCCGAAACGATGCACAGTGCGGACAAACACCTTGAGCTTAGGTCTGATGGCCTACACTACTTCGCTGGGCGTGTTTGGGTTTCTTTACTCGGGGGATTACGGGAGCTTGTCCTTGACGAGGCTCACAAATCCCGGTATTCTATTCACCCAGGCTCCGATAAGATGTATCAGGATCTGAAGATACTTTATTGGTGGCCGAACATGAAGGCTGATATAGCCTCCTATGTGAGCAAATGCTTGACCTGTGCTAAGGTCAAGGTGGAGTATCAGAAGCCATCTGGTCTCCTACAGCAACCTGAGATTCCAGAATGGAAGTGGGAGCGGATCACGATGGATTTCGTCACCAAACTACCGAGATCACCAAGTGGTTGCGACATGATTTGGGTGATCGTCGACCGGTTGACGAAATCGGCACACTTCATACCTATTAAGGAAACGGACGGACTCGAGCGGTTGGCTCGACTCTACCTTAAGGAGGTGGTCTCTCGGCACGGGGTGCCTGTTTCTATCATTTCTTATCGTGATTCCCGCTTTGCTTCGCGTTTCTGGAAGGTTCTTCATAAGGCCTTGGGTACTCAGCTGGATATGAGTACGGCTTATCATCCGCAAACTGACGGGCAGAGTGAGCGGACGATACAAACACTGGAGGACATGCTGCGGGCATGCGTCATCGATTTTGGCAAGGGTTGGGAGACTCACCTGCCGTTGGTGGAGTTCTCCTACAACAACAGTTACCACTCTAGTATCGGGGCAGCTCCGTTCGAAGCTCTGTATGGACGGAAATGCTGATCTCCCTTGTGTTGGGCCGAGGTGGGCGAGAGCCAGCTCACTGGCCCGGAACTGGTGTACGAAGCTTCGGAGAAAATCGTACAGATCCGTAACCGTTTGGCAGCTGCGCGGGATCGTCAGAAGAGCTATGTCGATCGCCGTCGCAAACCGCTAGAGTTCCAGGTTGGGGACAAGGTGCTTCTGAAAGTTTCACCATGGAAGGGCGTCATACGCTTTGGAAAGCGTGGCAAGCTTAACCCTCGTTACGTCGGACCGTTCGCAATCCTGGAACGGATTGGGCCGGTGGCGTACAGACTTGATTTACCGACGGAGCTCGGTAATGTTCACAACGTCTTCCATGTGTCTAACTTAAGGAAGTGTTTGGCTGATGAATCTCTTGTTGTGCCACTGGAAGAGATCAAGGTTGATGATCGTCTTCGCATTGTGGAGGAACCTGTGGAGATTCTGGATTACAAGATTCGTAGCCTTCGGCGGAGTAAAATCCGCATCGTTAAAGTTCGTTGGAACTCGGATCGTGGACCGGAGTTCACGTGGGAACGAGAGGACCAGATGAAGGCTAAGTACCCTCATCTCTTTCCGAAGCGCGCGTTCGAGTCCAGGCATGTTACTGCTGAAGCAGAGTGAATCTCGGGGCGAGATTCCCTTTCAACGTGGGGATGATGTGACAACCGGTAACCTTTCTTTTCGTTTTCTTCCTTTTCGTCTTTTTCACTTTTGGGCTTCGTGCAATTTTCGGGACGAAAATTCTTTCAACGTGGGGATGATGTGACACCCGGCATGTTCGGCTTAAACATAATAGTAACATCTAAGTCTACCTTAGCGAGAAACGTTTATAAACAAACTTAACTGGGTCAGTTGAGTCGGGTCAAATTAGGATTGTCCAGGGTCAATGATCTGGAGGATCATTGGGAGTCGTTTTGGGAATACATTAGTACCGGGTTCCGTCGTTGGTGACATTACATGAACTAATTAAGTATATGTGTAGATTATGGGTCGTGTGGTGAATTGTATGCTTAGACTTGCTTAAATGATGTATAAATGATTATATGTGCCTAAACATGCTAAGTATAGACTATGGATGCATGCTTATGTGTTAAGATGTGTTAGAATGCGTTAAACACGACAAACTGGAAAAAGGTTAACATGTGTTAAAAGTGCTGTTAACATGTGTTAAAAAGTGCTGATGACCTGAATGTGGAAATAGTGGGCGAACGTGGAAATGGAACTTGAAAATGGGCGAACGTAGAAACAAAGTGGGCGAATGTGGAAAAGTTCCACATTCGACCATTGCAAATGGGCGAATGTGGAAAAGTTCCACATTCGACCACATAAAGTGGGCGAACCTGGACTGGGTATAAATACCATCCTTAGCCATTTTTCACCATTTCACAAACCCTAAACGCCTCCAAACACTCTCTATCAGCTATTATCATTGGGGAAGGAGTTTTTGAGCTTGTTTTTCATAACCTAACTCTCTAAATCATTACAAGTGAAGATCTAAGGTGTGTTCTTCATTACAAATCCTTTTTAAACAATTTTGACTTGTTTTAATCTAAACCCCAAGGGTCCAGATCTGATATCAACCTATTTTATGAATAAAAACCTTTCCTAACCAAAACCTATTCATAAACAATGAGTTTTTATGCAAATAAACATGTGTTAATATGATATTATGCATTGTTTGATGATTACTTGTTGTATAGATGATATGACAACAACCTGGGGTTGTTATTAATGATGGGTTATGATTGAAACATGTTACCTTTGATTGTTGATGGTGTTTTGACAATTAAAGGGGTTTTTAGTTAGATTTAGGGCTCGTTTTTGGATGATTATGATAAGGTTATGATAGGGGTTTCTTGTTCATGATGATTCGAGTATGATGGACGGATTATTGATCGATTTCAGAAAGTTTCCTAATTGGGTAATATTTTCATGCATGGTGATGTGACATCTCCATAATTTACTATTTTAGGAAACTTGTAAAACGGATAGATTTTTGGGGTAAAATTGGTAGGGTTTCGTAGGAATATATTAATGATGCTTGACTGCTGTAACTCGTGATGTTTCGTGATGTTTTCGGATGTTTTTCGACGCGTTTTTGGAAAAATCCGACATCAGGGGCGAACCTGGAATACCTTCGACCAGCCGAACGGTCGAAGGTGGGTTCCAGGGGGCGAACCTGGAAACTAAAAGGGGCGAATGAACTAAAAGGGGCGAAGGTGGGAAGAAAAGGGGCGAAGGTGGAGGTTCAAAGCCACATTCGACCAGTTAAGGCCACCTTCGACCTCCCAGGACTACGTTCGACCCTACGTTAACAAAAATGAGATTTTTGATACAAACTAAGTGTTTTATGCTTGAACCTTGCGTGTAATCTATGTGTGCTTGATTAGTTAGGGTAATGGGTCACCAACGGGATGTCGGGTCGGTCTAGTGTGTCGGTTAAACATTTAAACACGTTTTAAAAACATACTTGGTTATGATCTGGACAATCGGGGACTAGATAACCTTATGGTTATTAGTCGGAACACTTATGTGAACATTTTGATAGGTCTCCGGTAGAGGGATCATCAAGGGCTAAACATCTTTTACTAACATTTGAGGAACGCTATCTAAGGTGAGTTCACGGCCCCACTTTTACTGCTTTAACTTTTGGGGGAGAAAACATGCGCTAAACAGTTTTGGTAACATATGTCATACTATGGTTTTAACTTTATATTGCTATACGATCTTTTGGAAAGTCCCGGGGGAAACCATGAATGTGCGGGTTTGCACAACGGGGGAAATGTGGATAGATCTATTGGGCGTGACCTGCCCCACTCGTCGGCTTGGAGGGCCGGGCGGGTGCATATTGTCTCGAACAGGAACATTATCGTGCTGAACATTACGGGCTGCTAAACATGCTAAACATTGCTAAACGTGTCCAGTAATGGTTTCCAATCGTAGTAGTAATAAAAACACACGCCTAGCTAGCGTACTTGGTAACATTGATATAGTATGGACATGGTAACACTTGGTAACTCTTTTGAACAAACCTGTGAACTCACCAGCATTATATGTTGACGTCTTTTTACATGTTTTCTCAGGTCGCTAAGGTAGCAACGACTGGATCTAGGCGCACGAGTCGGCACGGGCGTCTAGGGTTTAGAACATTGTCTTCATTAATCATTTGAACTGTGTCTTTTGGGTTGTAAACATTTAAAGCTTCCGCTACAGTTTATGTTTCCTTAATGATATCTTTTGGGTATTGTGTTATGCATATAGTGTTGTTTATTGTGACCGTTGACTTGAATCCTGGTTTGTCATGCGCCTCGCGGTAAAACCCCGCAAGTGGAATTTGAGGGTGTGACACAGAGGATCAACAAGAACATGATGAAATGAAAGAAGGATCTGCTACAAAATTACTCTACTTGTACAATAATTACTCTACACTATAAACCACTGCTGATTACTCTAGAGTATTTGTATAGCGTACTTATAACTAGAGTAATTATATAATTACCTTTTCTTCAGTAGTAATGGTTTGGTTTCTGGAGTAATTTTGGAACTAAAGACTGAATGTTTCCAGTATAGTAATTTTTGAAGTTGTAGAGTAATTTTTAAAGTAGTTATTGCATATCTTTGTGGAGCAATTTGTGAAGTAGTTATGGATTGTTTTGTAGAGTAAATTGTGTTTGTTTAGTATTTTTGTGAAGTAGTTATGGTTTGTTTTCTAGAGTAATTTTAGAACTAAAGAGTGAACGTATGTTTTGCTTTTATATAGAGAGAGAGAAAGTGAGGTAAGTGAAAGTGATATAATGTCAGAGAAAAAGAAAGCTGCAAATAAAAGTTGTTGTTATTTACAATAATGTCATCGCCTTTTTTCTTTTTGATTCGTACAGTTCGTACGGTTTTTTTATTTGTATTTGATCTTTTGTCTATATATATATATATATATATATATATATATATATATAATAGAGTTATTTTACTTTTTAAAGTTTAACCTTTATTTGTTTTTGTACTTGTGACGTGTAGTAAACAATTTGGTTTGGTTTATTATTTTGATTGCGTTAATTTTATAATTATGTTTTGTTTATTTATTATTGTGGATTGGTAAAAGTTATTTTTTTAAAGGTTATATTAAGTTCTAGAAATCTAAAAGAAAATTTTAATCAATTTAACATTCGATCGGTATTTCACTGTTTGTTTAGTGATTATAAATTATATTGTTTTTGAAATATGCTTCTTAAAAACTTATTTGTAGCATAAAAAAGTAAGTTATATATAAGTTCTTATGTTAGGGCCCTATCATTTTTCACCCTAGGCCTCAAAATTCATAGACTATGTGTAGTGGGGCGTTACTGGGGCCTTAAATCCTAATTTAACGTCCAAACACCGTTACGTAGGGGCCTTAAAGGGCGCTATGGGGCTTTAAAATTCCAAAAATGAGTGTTGAGTGTTAAGATTATAAGTTTATAACGTCATTTTACCTTGGTGATTGTGCCATCTTCTTTCACCCAATAGAAAACAAGGGAGGGGCGCTAAAAGTTTTTTCCACTACAGATGGTAGGTTGATGGTGGGTTAGTGGTGGTGGCGGGTGGTGGCGTAGGTTGGTGGCGGGTGGTGGAGGATGGGAGGGACAGGGGTTGGTGAAGAAGCTAGAGAGAATGAGAGAGTGAAAAAAGATCAGGGGGAGAGAGATGTAGTTGAGAGAGATATATTTTTTTAGTTTTAAAAAATAATATATGATTATTTATTAAGTATATATTAAATTAATGAAGGAAATTAGGAAGTTACCCTCATGTGGGGTTCACATGACCATTTTTAACGTTAAAATGGAACCTCGTTAGTGCTAAAGGACGAGATTTGCAAGATTTTAGAATATATAGGACGATTCTCATCACTTTTGAAGTTTAAGGACATCTATTAAAAAATAGGTAAACATAAAGGACGATTTCTGTAATTTTTCCTAAAAATTAAAAGCGAACAAGTTAATTGAATTAAATATAACAAAATGGGTTAAATATGAAATTAGTATAATAATAATAATAATAATAAAACTTGTAAGCGGGTTAAACGTAAAATATATGTTAATTTAAAAAAAAAAACAAATAACTTAAATGAGTTGAGCTAATAATAACAAAAAAAAAAGCATAAACTAAAGCGTATATTTAGGTTTTACGTAATAATTAGGTTGTTAGTGCAATCAATAACAAGTAAGGTCCCGTAGCTCAGTTGGTTAGAGCGTTGGTCTTATGAGCCGAAGGTCGCGGGTTCGAGCCCCGCCGGGACCATGCGTTGACTTATTTTTTTTTATTTTTCTTAACATTTGCTCAGTTCAGTGATCACCAATTATAATTTTTGCCTTATTGCTCAATTCTTTCCAACCAACCTAAAGTTGGACCCGTTTTATTTCATTGACCCATGTAGTTAGTTGGTTAACACTCTATGATTGCAAATGCGTTGTTGATGTCAGATCTATCTATATAATAATTGAGGTCACTAGGGTTGAATGGAGCCCTTAGAGAGTGTTTGAGCTATCCATTTTCAATATGGAGCTCCAACTAGCTCCCTATAAATACTCTTTCTAATTTTATTTCCTACATTCCTACATTCTTCCATTATACTCCTCCAATACCTAACTAACAAATCTTCCAATTACCATTATTCACTCTTCTTTTTTTTCATTCTTCATTCTAGGTATGTTTTCTTTTTCATTAGATCGAAGCAAGATCAATACATATGGTTCTCAAACCTGTAAATCTTTTATGTTATGTTATATGAAAACATTACTTTCATGTAACCGGATTGAATATCAAAGGAATACATCGTGATTTATAATGGTTAGTGATAATATGCAAGCATTTAACGATTTGAGGAACAACTCCATGTTCAATCCCGTAGCTCAGTTGGTTAGAGCGTTGGTCTTATGAGCCGAAGGTCGCGGGTTCGAGCCCCGCCGGGACCATGCGTTGACTTATTTTTTTTATTTTTCTTAACATTTGCTCAGTTCAGTGATCACCAATTATAATTTTTGCCTTATTGCTCAATTCTTTCCAACCAACCTAAAGTTGGACCCGTTTTATTTCATTGACCCATGTAGTTAGTTGGTTAACACTCTATGATTGCAAATGCGTTGTTGATGTCAGATCTATCTATATAATAATTGAGGTCACTAGGGTTGAATGGAGCCCTTAGAGAGTGTTTGAGCTATCCATTTTCAATATGGAGCTCCAACTAGCTCCCTATAAATACTCTTTCTAATTTTATTTCCTACATTCCTACATTCTTCCATTATACTCCTCCAATACCTAACTAACAAATCTTCCAATTACCATTATTCACTCTTCTTTTTTTTCATTCTTCATTCTAGGTATGTTTTCTTTTTCATTAGATCGAAGCAAGATCAATACATATGGTTCTCAAACCTGTAAATCTTTTATGTTATGTTATATGAAAACATTACTTTCATGTAACCGGATTGAATATCAAAGGAATACATCGTGATTTATAATGGTTAGTGATAATATGCAAGCATTTAACGATTTGAGGAACAACTCCATGTTCAATCCGGTTTTGAAGACAAAAGCTTCATATTTGAAGACAAAATCTGGAAACAATATTTAATGCCTAACCATTTTCATATTTGAAGACAAAATCTTCATTCTTAGCGTTTTAATTATATATGTACATCTTGAATACAATCCGTAAAATGGAAGCAAGATCAGATTGTTAAGTTAATAATTGTATATGAAATGGTTAGGCTTTAATTAACTGTGGTTGGATCTTTTTTCATTTGAGATCCATAGGTGATTCATTGTCATCTTTATGTTTATGAGTCAAATATGATATTCATTGAATGTTTTGATTGTTTTGTCATTTGAATACTAGACTACCATCCGAATACAAAGTTGCGAATATGGCTTATCACAAGGGAGAGCAATTCTTCAAGGTCATGCATGAACCTTTCGCAAGAGTTTTGGTATGATTGTAAATTTCGTCTGGATAATTATCTTTGTTTCCAAAAATTTTGGCGTAACCATTGTAAATTTAAAAAGTTTCCTTTTTAATTGCCTATTTAATAACATTAACTAGAATAATTAATTTCAAAAATCGTATTTTGACTATTTAATAACACTAAAAAAATTCAAAACCTTTTGCCAATAGATTGTCAAATTTCCAAAAATTTGAGCGTAACATATGTAAATTTAAAAACTTTCCTTTTTAATTGCCTATTTAATAACATTAACTAGAATAATTAATTTCAAAAATCGTGGTTTGACTATTTAATAACATTAAAAAAATTCAAAAACTTTTGCCAATAGGTTGTCAAATTTCCAAAAATTTTTGCGTAATTTAATGTAAATTTAAAAACTTTCCTATTTAATTGCCTATTTAATAACATTAACTAGAATAATTAATTTCAAAAATCGTATTTTGACTATTTAGAATAATGTTTACGAAAATCAATAACTTTTGCCAATAGATTGTCAAGTTTCCAAAAATTTGAGCGTAACATATGTAAATTTAAAAACTTTCCTTTTTAATTGCCTATTTAATAACATTAACTAGAATAATTAATTTCAAAAATCGTATTTTGACTTTTTAAAAACTTAAAAAAAATCAAACCGTGAATGTGTACATTAATTAGTATAAGTTATGTAAATTATGTAAATGTTACAATTATTTCTACATCCTTGCCGAAATTGTGTTTCTCATTAATTGTAATAAATTAATATTCTAGACATTAATTTCTTATAAATCAGAGATCAATTCGTTTTAATCAATAAAATTATTTCTATTAATAGATAAGTAATATCTTCTAATTAGCCAATAGGTTGTCTAATTTCCATAAAATTTGGCTAAACCTATGTAATTCTTAATTACATCATTATATCTCCCAATAAAAACATCAAACATGGATGTCAAATGCCTAATTAATGAGATTAATTACATTCAAACCTTAATGCTAATTCCGTAATCATCTCTTAATAACCGGTCGTTTAATTTATGACATTAATTTCTGATTTTAAGCTAATATCATTATTAATGAAAAGTTACAATTTGAATTTAAAAGCGTGTAATCAATTCAGTAATAATGCCTAATACTGTTTCCTATATTACTTTGTGCTAATCAATTCGAATTTAAGTCGCTAATCAATTCAGTATCTCGAAATTAGGCGCTAATTTATGGCCACTTTACAAACAATTCTTATCAAAATTTTATATATAAATGGATGCAGTAAAATTTTATACACAAATTTAAGCAATCACCATTTATCTAAATCGGTCTAATTAAAACAGATAATATAAATTTTCAAAATGTTACTTTTTGTTAAAGAATTATATTACTTCAATCACAATTAATAATGATTACTAAATACGTGTAAGGCAATTCGAAACGCGGATGTTTTTAATGTCATTGATTTGAATGATTCATTATTGAGATTGTAGCAGTTTTAATATTATTTATTAAGAGTCTATCGATTCTGTTTATTTATTGTATTCGTTTGAATTTTCGGATTCTGTATATGACACAAGAAACCGACTCTTAATTTTTTTGAAGATGTTGTTTTACATTCAACAATCAATCAACAATATTTTTTAAACATTAAACTATCGACAATTTTCTTATGTTAATTTTGATTATTCAATCCTACATTCCATATTCGGCTGATAATATTAGACCAATTTTAATTTCATTAATTCTGAATTATTGTTATTTATTTACATTAATAAAGTTGAACGAATTTAATGTCATTTAATCAGAAATTTGAATCTTAATGATTGTTATCAATTTACATTAATAATATTTTGACCCAATTTAATCTTATTTATTACTATCTTTTAATAATTGACTGAATTTATATTAACATTAATATGAATTTAAGTTTACCATAATAAGCCTTATTTATTATATAGAGGTTAGTAATATTATCTTTGTAAGTTTGTATAAAAAAAATAAATGAATATTTTCGGTAATCATTTAAACCTATTTACAAAAATATATTTCAGGATAAATGTAAGCATAAAGTTGACAAACCTTGCGACAATTACCTATGTATTTAAATTTGATTGAACTAAAGTTGACAATTACCTAATATATACACCATATGTAAATTAATAGTAAATTAAATTTAAGTTTAGTCAACATTATTAATTTCAATTAAAGATATTTAATAAACTTAAACCAAATTTTGTTATACATTGTTTATATAAATACAAAAAACTAACAAATTAAAACCACTAATAAAATTTAACGCATCCTTTGAACCTAAAAAATGCAAAACCGATTCCAATTAAACTGGCCGAATTATGCCCAACGTCACTCTTTTACCTGGATTCACCAAACATGCCATACACAAACGTACCGAACAAAAGCTTAGCAACTGATAAATTAGAAAAGTTTTTCCAGCCTAGACTTAGCTTAGGAAACAAATTTGAATTAACCATTTCAGACATTAAATTATCAATCAATCATTACTAAAATGGATTACCAATCATGCCATAAATATGCAAAATTCATAAACAAATCTGAGACCATATTTTTAAAGCATTCACTCAATATAAAAATCGTTCCACACATTCCTCACTCTTTTTCTAAATTATTGAATCATTTTCGTTTTCACCTTTTACTCTGAGACCATATTTATAAAGCATTCAACAAACTTAATTAAAAAATTTCGATTTACTACACATTTCAAATGTGCACAAAAGACTTATAATTTTTATGCCCAGCCTAAACTTAACTTAGGAAACGATTTTGAATTTAATAAATTGAATAAATCATTAAATTTAGTATTTTTCAAAAGAGTTAATTACACAATTAGTCCTTGTGGTTTCCACAAAGTTTCAATGTCAGGTACTAATAGTTTAAAGTAACAACTTGAGGTATTAACCTTCTAATTGATTTCAATGTTGGGTATTAGGACTAACTTCATTATAATCTAACTAACTCCGTTAAAATCTAGGGGGCATTTTGAAACATTAAAATTAAAAGGTTAATTATGTGTATTAATAGTTAGTCTAGGAAAAGTATTTTATAAAATTTTGGAAAAAAATATTTTAAGTTTATAAACTTATAATCTTTATAAAACAAAATTTTATTTTCATAAAAAGGTATTTAATTATTTTTAATTAATTAAACTTATTTTATTCAGAATTAATTCATTATAAATTCGTTTTTAATCATTTTTTATATCAAAATTTCACAAAAAAATATTTTTAACATTTTAAAACAGGAATATGAATCTGTTTTCAGAAAACTTGAAAAATTTATATTTTTAACTTAAAAAAGTAATTATTTACTTTATACAATAAATTGCTTTATTCAGAACAAAAATAAAAATTATTTTTTTAGAAATTTCAGATGATAACAATAATTTAAATAAATTTTTCAAAAATTATTTTTTTTAGAAATGTCATTAATTTAATTGGTCAAAATCTCAAAATCATTTTTATCTTTTTCGTTAAGATACTTTTTTAGACTTTATCATGTTATTATAATATCTTTCAAAAAAGATATTTTATAAATGTATATACAAAATTCCAAACCACCAGTAAAAATACACCAAATAAGATAGGTCTTGACAACTTGACGTTAGAAAGTCGGTGACACGTACGTGGCACTAATCGAACTTAAAGGAAAAGTTTGAGAATAATTCAGCACATGCATAACAAAACAAAAGAACCCATTAACTCCTTTTCACCGACCTAACCGTCCAAAAAGAACAAGAAAGAAGTATTTATATTTATATTTTAAATCACGACTAATTCAATGAATTTTTATATTTTTATGCGAATGAATGTAGATTTATATGATTATTAATGTACCACTTTTCAATCGTTTTATAAGAAAAAACATACAAACGTTTTCCAGTAAAAAATTATTTGAAAAATTACTTTTATTTTTGTTTGGAATAAAACAATTTATTGTATAAAGTAAATAATTACTTTAATAAGTTAAAAATATAAATTTTTCAAGGTTTCTAAAAACAGATTCATATTCTTATTTTAAAATGCTAAAAATATTTTTTTGTGAAATTTTGATATAAAAATGATTAAAAACGAATTTATAATGAATTGATTATGAATAAAATAAGTTTAATTAATTAAAATAATTAAATACCTTTTTTTATGAAAATAAAATTATGTTTTATAAAGCTTAAAAGTTTATAAAATTAAAATAATTTTTTCAGAATTTTATAAAATATTTTTCCTAGACTAACCATTAATACACATAATTAACCTTTTAATTTTAATGTTTAAAAATGCCCCCTAGATTTTAACGGGGTCAGTTAGATTTTAATGAAGTTAGTCCTAATACCCAACATTGAAATCAATTAGAAGGTTAATACCTCAAGTTGTTACTTTAAACTATTAGTACCTGACATTGAAACTTTGTGAAAACCACAAGGACTAATGGTGTAATTAACTCTTTTTAAATTAATAATATCGATTACCACTATAAATGGTAAGTCAATCAAGACAATTAAAAGCATTTTAAACATCCATCATGTATACAATAGATTCATTATAATCAGATAAAAATAAATCTTGACCATACCAATTTACGAATACATAATTTGTCATTTGTCATAAATGATAATCAATCTACGACTACAATTACGTTGCTAATTTTAAGTTTTTTTTCATTGATTTAAGTCAAATTCCAATCCTTCTATTTTTATACTTCATCTATTTAATTACACGGTACCACATTGATCACACTTGCTCTACACACCATAAACCGAACGTGGAAGCATTCGAAAATGTAAGCATACCTTTAGAACGTTTCTATGATTTTGTTATTTGTTGTTTCCGATTTTTCCTTATGATATAAGTATAATATCTTTATAATTCATTTTTGAGAATTATGATGTTATAATTTTCGTTAGTATTGAATATGGACTTGCATTAATAATGTTTAAATCGACTAATTTAGTATTGTTTTCAGATATGTTTGAATATTAATTTGTTTCGATGTATATGAACATTCATATTTTGATAATGTCAATTTTAGTTGATTGTTTATCTTAATTTTTTTACACTTTTATTTCATTCCTAATTTTAGTCTAATTTTGTGATTACCGAAGAGAACAATGGCTGGCCCACAAGCACAAGATTTTACCATGGTTAACCAAATTGATGTCAACCAAAAGGATGTCACTTTGAAGGTAAAGATCATTCGGCTTTGGCGTCAACCTGATCGTCGCAATCCTAAAGATGTTTACTCAATTGAGATGATAGTCATTGACGAGAATGTAATTCCCAAATCCATATTTTGTATTATCATTATATTTTAGTATTACTTTATTAGCATCACACGTTTTTATTATTTGTATTTATTTACTTTGAATTTAATATTCATTTGCGTGCCGTTACAATAAATATATGTTTATTCATTTCATTATTTGTTTTTAAATCACATCAAATCAAACATTTGTTGATTCATATATTGTTATTAGGTAACATTAAACTTTTTTATGATAAATTACAATCAACCAAATTTCATACGAATTGTATTACGTAACTTTCAATAAATAAAATTTGTATAAGAATTTTTTTCATTTGACATGGACATGTACCGCGTGTACACGCGGGGCTCCAACCTAGTAAAAAAATATTTGAGTATTTTTTTTATATAAAAAGTATATATAGTTTATTCTGATAAAACTTTTAATGGTATTTGTCGTTTTTTTAAGGTTTGGATTTTTTAAGTTCGACAATGTCAATTAATTTGGTTTCGGATTAGTTTTTACGGTTTTCTACTTGTCCCTGCTTTGTGGTTGCATTTTTCCAACATGGTGAGATACGACAACAACGGGTTTTTAAGTTACTTTCCCAGCGGCAAGGTAGTTAATGTGTTATAACTGATATTCGAGTTATGGTAGTTAATGTGTTTAATTCATTATTTATGTGCTTATGGATGTCGAACGATGTTAATTTGAGTACATTTGTGATTTCGTGGTTTGAAAGAGCTAGCAATGCATTTGGAAGGGCTATGGAGCATATCCAAGCCAAGGTAGAAACTTCGAGGGTCAAAAGTGTTACTATGCAAAAGTATGATGAGCACGTAGCAATGTAATTTATGGTGGTGCCAGGTCGCGAATTTTTGACATATAAAAGCCCACTTTAAGATTTCGGGAAGGATTCATTTCTTAGCCAATTTTAGTTATTAAAGACACGATTATGAGGTTTTCAATCGCTCTAGATTCATTATTGATGATAATTTTTCCATTCAGATCTAGATTAATTAAGTGTATCTGATACAAATGTGCGGCTAGTTCATCCGTGATCTTCTCCTGGCGTAGGATTTGTGTGATATACTTTTTGATTCTTGGTTAACCTACGTTATTGAGATTGAATTTTAACCCTTTAAGTTAAGATCAAATCCAATTGTAGTTTTTGCATTAAATGGTTTGGTTGTGTTTAAAGATCAACTTAAGAAGCATTCGATTTTGGTTTCTTTACAAATATTTTGGTTTGTGCATTTATATAATTGAATTGATGGTTATGTGAATAGAACCCACTATGTTCGGTTTCACATTATCCCTTGATTAACCATAAGAGGGTTAGTTCTTCTTCCATATTGTTTAAATCAACTCTCAATTTTGGAGTTTAATGTTTAAATCAATGAAGCAAGTAATCTTTGAAACTTTCCACTTGTTCCATGTGAATTCAACAATCAACTTACCCTTACTAGGAAAGGTAAATAATAGGACACTAATTTAACTTAATTTTTTATTGACTTTCGACATCGATGAATAATACATGGATTAAAATAACATAAAAACTAATATACTAACAATGAAAAAAAAGTTAGTTGTCACGAGTGAAGCTGGAACTTGTCCAATAACTTAATTGATTGTCTTATTATATAGAGTGGCATTTATATATCCAAAACTAATTACTATTTATAACTATAGGTTTTATTTGTATATAGGTGTTTGTCAAAATGTTTCTAGTTGTAGCTGGACATAGAAATCCAAATAATAATAAAACATAAGTTTAAGAATATTATCTAAACTTTAATTAAGTTTCATAAATAAAAATAGTATTTTTATAAAACTAAAACATTTAAAGGTTTAGAGGAAAAAAATTGAAAAGTAAGCTTTCCACATCATCTTTTTGTTGACAAATGGATATAGGGCCCCGCTAATGTTTTGTAGAATCTATGGACTTTGAGGCACAAAGGCTTCTTGTTGTTAATTGAATAATAGGACTTACAAAATAATGGCTATGGTTTTGAAAATGGAAACAATTAGCGAAGGACAGAATTGACACTACACCCACCACGTCCTAGAGTCACAAAATATCATACAAGATAAGTAAATCTAAAACAAAAATAGATTTGCTTGTGCCCACCATAACTTGTATATTCAACCAAGTAATATTTTATTCATAAGATTTATACTATATAGATACACTAGTTTATACCTCGGGAGCATTTTGAAATTGACAAATCTAATATGACTCAAGAAAAATTAGTTAAATTTAATGAAATGGGAATTAAAATATGTTAAGATTTACCATACCCCGTAACCTAATCATTTTAAGAAAATTATTGAACATGATCAACCCGTTTTATTTTTTTACATACTATAATATTTATCCTTCATCAAAACCACCTCCATTTCCTACTCATCCTCGCTTTCATCTCCCTCCACAGTCCACCCATAGCACCCCCCCCCCTTCTCTTTACTCGCGCTCACCATTTGATAAATGATTTCTTCTTCTTTATACATCCATGATAACTTTTTACAGTGACATAATTTTAAATTATTAATACATAAAAGTCAAACCTAGGGAAAAAAAGATATCAACAACATGCATGTGTCAACAGAATCCATCAAATTGTTGTTCTATATAACTTTATAAACTCCTAATCAAACTGAGCCCTACAGCTCTTTAGAAGTCTCCATAACCAAAAGTTCACAAAGTATACTCTATGGGACTCGCAGCCTATAGTTCACTTGCTAGCCTTCTATTTCACCAGCTTATCTAAGCTTGAGGAAAATTTAATCAGAATATAAAATAGGGCTGGTTGCAACTAATTGCAGGCATCAAGAAGCACCAAAGTGTAATGAATAGAATTGATACAGAGAAAGTTTGACTAAAATTTGAGCCTCATTCCCTCATGCTCAAACTAAATTAAGTTCATAATTTATAGTTGCAGCTAATTGCAGGCATCAAGAAGCATCAAAGTGTACTGAATACATTACTACAAAGCTAACATAGATACGGATCATACATACAACGTATGCATTATGCATTAAAGCAAGAAACTTTTTGGTTATTAGTGAATAAACTATATCCAAACTTAACACCTATAACTTTCTTAACCCGAATATAAACATAAACACTACACGTGACACCCGACATCCTCAGGTTAATAACTTTTATCAAACTTATAAGTCTACCTTAGCAAAACATACTTAACGAGGTTAGTTGAGTCGATTTGATGATTCGGGGAATCATCGGGAGTCGGTTCGATGGTCCAGGGGATCATCGGGAGTCGGTTATGAACATGTGCCCAAGGGTTGGTGATTCGGAGGATCACCGGGTAAAAACGCACACACGTGAGTCTAGAGTCCCGGAGTTGGTGAATTGACGTGAACGTGTTAGTTATCGAGTAATAAGTGTTTTACAATCATTATATATAACTTGTTGATATGTGGACATGTGAATTAATGTGTTAAATAAGCAAATAGCGCACCGAATACCAAGTCTGCCCTGCAGGGGGTGACTATGAATCATAGTCGCCTGAAAAGGGGGCGACTATGACCATAGTTGCCTGGTATAGGCACGACTATGGTTCATAGTCGTGTCCTGCAGACCATAGTCGCCCATCTGGTCTGGAACGGCTAGAAACACCTATAAATACCACCCTTAACTTGTTAAACATCATTTATGCAACCCTAGATTGCCTCAAACCTCTTTCCCACCATCCTTAACCTCTGAAACCCGTTTTTGCCCTAAAACTACCATTTCCAAGCTTAAATCATCATTTCCAAGCAAGATCTAAGGTGTGTTATTCATCCTAAGCTCTTGTTAAGTCATTGTTTTGAACCCAAAAGGTCTAGACCTTATTTTATAGAGTTTCTATCATTGAAAACCTTTGAAAAACATTTCCAAAATAGGCCTAGTCATTTATTTGAGTTTTTAATGAAAGATACAAACTTGAAATGGGTTTTGATGGTCTAAACATAAGGATTCTTGTGTGTTTATTATTTTGATGGTATAGAATTGTTGTTAGGATGAATACCTCGGGTTTTGATATATGTTTGACGTGTTTTGTGAATAATATGAGTTTTGACCCGTTTGAGGGCATTAGAAGGATTTAGGATTATATGTAATGATTTGATGATTGATTATTGTTAGGGTTTATACTAGAATGATGTAGCAACAGCATGATGATGTTTAGGATGCGATTATGTGATGAAATCTGATTATTTTCCATTTAGGGTAAAGTTTTCATGCATTAATGTGACATATCCATAATATTATCCATTTTGGGAAACATTTGCAATTAACATGATAAAAGGACAATTATTTGGGGGATTCTTGATGAGGATAGCTTGTTTAATGTTTGGGGATTGATTGGGGGTGTTACAACTTGATTTGGATATGATTTGGAGGGTTTCGCGCGCAAAACGGACACTAACCTGCAGAGCAGGCGACTATGAGTCATAGTCGCCTGGTCTAGGGGTGACTAGGGTTCAAAGTCGTGCATAATGGAGGCGACTATGAACCATAGTCGCCTGTTTTGGTGCATAGTCGTGTGTTTTGATGCCGGAAGTGCGTTTTAGAACCCCGTAGCATGTTTTAACACCTAGGAATATATTGTAAGCCCCGTGGCATGTCTTGGAAACCTCGTAACCCGCATTATGACGTATACGTGCATTATGTGAACTATTTGCATGAACTTGTGAACTGTTATTCGTATAAGGTGCATGTCTACACATGCTTACTTGTTTACTTGTATTTGGCTAACACGGGGATATCGGGTCACCAACGGGATGTCGAGTCTTGTCTTGTGCGGTCGTGTCAAGCGTTAAACACTTTTACAAACATTTAAAGTCTAGGTCTTGGACACTAAGGGTTATTTTACAAACTTATCATCGGTCAAACATTAATAGGCTATCTATGGTAGGTTTCCATTAGTTGGACTACCATAACAAGCCGGTATTCTATTTTACGTAAAGAACGCAATTTAAGGTGAGTGTCACAACCCCAACTTTTACTGTTTTCATAACGGGGCAAAAACATGCGATACAAACTTTACTTTCTTAAACCCCAGTATTACATTATATCACATGGGTACTACGCGACCTTACATCATTCAAGTCCTTTTCTAACTTTTGAACCATGAATATGTGGATACATAGCGGGGAAAGTGTGAATAGATCTATTGGGCCCGACACCGAGTGATGTCCGGTGGCGGGTATAAGGCATTCTAACGTTCAGCAATGGTTCATAACGCTTTAGTATCATGTAACGATGTCTAGCTAGCATCATGTATAGATGTATGGATTGTTGGGTCTGTTTACAAACATTTACATACTTTTCAAACTTTATCTCTGTGACTCACCAGCACTGTACGTGTGGACTAACATTGCATGTTTTCTCAGGTCGCTAAGGTAGTTGTACTAGTTTAGGATGCACTGGAGTTCACCGCATCTGTCTGTCTCATGCATCATCTGATAAACTTTCTTCCAAATAGCTGCACTAGTTTAGGATGCACTGGAGTTCACAGCATCTGTCTGTCTCATGCATCATCTGATAAACTTTCTTCCAAACGTTTAAACTATTATGTCTTGGATTGTAACCTTTTGATAATTGCTTCCGTTGTCCTATGGTTGTTTAACTTTTAAACTGTTCGATTGGTCTTATTACGTTATTTTCATATCATATAGTTGTCGTTTATTGTGACTGTTGACGTGGATCCTCGAATGTCACGCGTCTCGCGGTAAAACCCCACAAGTGAAATTTGAGGGTGTGACACTACACCAGGCACTTGACATCACAAACTTAAAGAAAAGGAAGAACTTTGACTCACCTTTTGAAGATATGAAGAGCGATTCGCTTTTAAAAACCTGTAAACAATTTCCACAGATGTTCAAAAAGTTAAAAACTTATTCACAGTCACCACCACACCCGCATTATCCATCAATGCTACTTTAATCCAATCCATCATACACTAACTAAAATGTAAAAGATAATGATGGATAACATGCAGCTACACAATTTAAAAGAAAAAATCATTTCTTTTTATGAATATCAACCCAATCACACAAGTTCCCTCTTTAATTGACATCATAAACATGTTTAATTATGTAATATTTGTTATCAATTAGCATCAAATAGATAAACAACAACCATAATCAAGACAAAAGGGTGGAACCCTACTAACCTTAATCGAATCAGGAACGACCATCTCAATGGCAGGTAAGTTGCTTAGGGGCTTCAAGAGAATGAGAAGCGATTGTTTGTCAAAGAAACAGAGTTAGTGAAATCGAGAGGGAGTGGGATTGGAATCGGGATGGTAGCTTAAGAATTAGAGAGGAAGAGGAAGAGAGAGATGGAAGGCTGGTGGAGGAAAGGGAGAAGAGGAGGAGGCGGCGGCAGTGGTGGCAGGAGAAGAGGGAGGGGAGGAGGGGAGAGGGGAAGGGAGGGGCTTGTAAGGTTTGGGAGAGGAGAAGAAATTTTATATAGGTGATAGGATTTTGTTTTTCTCACATTTTACCACATGACACTCATGGGGCAAGGGGAGGGTGGCCTCAATGAGGGCCATGTCAATCGAGTGTCTTTCCTTTGTATAGATTATAGATATGAATTTAGTTTTTCATATTATTTAAAAAGGGTGTTAAAGTTTGTAGGTTAGATATGTTTCCTTCTTTACCTATCGATACATTAGCCAAATACCTAACAAATAATAAACCAGCCAAACTCAAGCTTGAATAACTATTCATGAGCGAAACTCAAGCTTCTAAACGAGCCGATTTTGAACTCTCTTACGTTAAACAAGCCAAGTTCAAGCTCAGGCTCCACTCGGCTCCTTTAGTCGTATACATTAATGTTGGAAATTTTCTTGGAAAAATGACCATTTTGACATTCAAGGAAAGGAATTGTTTGTTCAATTCACATGAAGGATGACATACACAATGAATAAAGGAAATCATCCTTCCATTAACATTTACTAAACAATAAATGTTTGTTGAATTCTTATATATATTCCCAGAATTCCTTCAAACTTACACACAGGATCAAGATTTCATTTCTTGATTCCCATGATCATCAATCCATGAGTTTGTATCGTTTCTCCTGCACCCCCGTCACTCCCATCTCTATCTCGATTATCGTATGAAGTGGCATCTGGAATTCCCGAATTTCAAATGTGTTAAACGTGTTTTCAAAGATTAAAAGACCGAAAAGATTGATCTAATGTTTTGTAGTTTACCTCTATGTGTGGAATTTCTTTCAATGGCCTATCAGCAAAATAGGCATACAAAGCTCTTAGAACAGCCTGCAATACACAAATCCATTAAACCCATGTTTGCATTGCACAAATCTTTCAATGGATGAGTTGGGTAACACGTAATTTACATACGGTCAGGGCCACACCCACCAAAAATAATGTTCATTTTTTTTAATGTTAATAAAAAACTAAGGCCCGAAATATGATTCAAAAGCTATATTAATACATAAACATGTATTAAAAATACACTTTACAAACACGTGTAACGCATTTTATTTTTAGGGTTTTTTTACCCATTTGTGGAGGTAAATTTTTGTGGTTGCATTGTCTGACCTGGTGAGATACGACTACAACAGGCGCGCGTTGTCGTTCTAACTCAATAATAACCGGCTCCAACCTGTTATATACACAAATGCAAACTTTTGACGTTGCTTAAAATGCCAAAACTTTAATTATTTACTTTCTATATTTTCAAAAGAGATTTTTCATTGTATTTGAATTCAGTACCTTTGTATCACATCGAGATACGACTCTCCACGAGGATATCGATACCTAAGTTTGTCTTTCTTCCTTGACCTGAATGGAAATGTATAAAATTACTCATAGTAAAAAAATACAAATAAACAAAAAAAATCGACTATTTCATATTAAACATACTCGTATTCATCAGGCATGTTCTTCTTTATTTCTTCATAAGTCATACCGTCACATACACCAGCATTTATCTCATCGAGTGCACGCCATTGTATCTATAACGTAAAGAAAGTACACAAATTTTTTAAATGATAAGTGATTTAAGAAGCAATTTGTGTGACATGAAAAACTAACCTTGGGGAATCCAGCAATTTGATTTGCAGTCAAAATTGTTCGTTGCAATGTGCTTGTCCAAATCTAGGTCACACCAGAAAACGCATACCATTATAAAAGATTATGTGCATAAATAAATAAACAATACAAAACATATTACGCAAACTTTGTGCAACAAACACAGAAAATGCAAATAGTAAAATAAGTAAGAGTTCTTACGGAAGCAGCCCGTTCGTTTTTGAGCCGCTTCTCAACAAAATTAGTAAGCTTTTTGGCATAAAGCTCCCCATTTCCACTATAAAAAAGGGCAAAAGATCAGAAAAAGTGGGTCAGTAACAACAACTCATGTTAAAGACAGGTGCGTGCAGAAAAAAAGATTACATTTTGCGGTCGTTGTAGCTGTTTTTAGTCACAAATGAGGTCTAGTTTTGGACTGAGAAAGCCAGAAGCATCATTTTTATAGGCGAACCAAAATATGGAAATGTAAATGCAAAAATCTCCATTGTTTGAGTGCTCACCATATTTTGACTGTTTTAATAATCAAAAAATAATTCAACCTTAAAACAGTTTTTTTTTTTTTTTTTTGGTTGAAAAAACGAGATCAAATAGGCAATTTTGGAGTTTGGTTCACCATTAGACAATCAGTTTTATGAAACTAATTATTTAGACCACTGTATCAGATAATCAGAAACAGAATAAACCTCAACGGAGTGTCACCGCCAATTCTTGCTCTCACATTATCACGGCTCTCACCGTGCCTGGTAAGCAAAATTGGTCTAGGCGTCAAATGTGTATTCACCTGCAAGAAAGTAAATTGATATAAATGTGTAAGTATTAGTTCTATTTTATTACTTAAGTTAGAGTTAATAGACTCTTTAAACCGTAATTTCAAGATTAATAAAGGAAACTTAAACGATAACATAGCTTTGATCACGTACCAAGAAAAACACAATCCGCCCCGGAAGGTAACCACTGATGTTGTTCACCTGAATTATCAAGAAAGATTATGGCTATAAATTTAGAAAGAAAAGGGTAAACGATACGCATGAAAATACTTACTTGTATCTGCCCCCCATGGCCACTAACCATATCGATCATTTTAATGTATGATCCTTCATTAACCGGCTCATAAATCTAGTCAACATTAGGTAAATATTTTTAAAATCACGATACTAAATTATTCATACGTCACCAACAATTTTTTTTCAAAATGAATCAACAGTTACCTTCTCGTAATTATCAAGTCGTCGTTTAAAGTCCTGATACCCAGCTTCAAAATCCGGCCTGTTAAGTATGATATTAAGTCAGACCATATAAACATAAACTTTAAATTGAAAAGTATGATTGGTTTTATAAAGTAAGCATACTCGTCAGCGTAATCAGGACTCTGTTGAATCTTGAGTCGTATATTTCTTTCAATTATCTGGCGGTCGTTACAAATTGTTTCCAAGAATATGATCTGTAGTTTTCGTTGAACAACAACCAATATCAAAAACTTAGAATATTCATCAACTGAATAACAAATAGAACAAAAATGATATTGATCTTATTTGCCACACTATCCAATCATCCATCATTGTTTGCGCAAAAATGAATAAATTTTACCTTGCATTTGCCTTCAGCCAATTTTATAAGCATATTCCTTCGCTCACTAGTGCTGTTTGTGGCATCAAATATTCCTACCTACATATTATCACAAGCATTTTTACTATCTAAAATAGAGAGGGAAATTTTGACCCATTACTTATAATAAAATGAGTCTACTTGGGTTGTGTTAAATCAGAAAGTTCATCTAAAACGGGAACGGGTCAAATGGGTCTGGTTGGAACTTGGAAGTCACCCAAAGTCCATTTCTATGCATGAAACTAGTGGTGTTCATTGGTTCAGTTATCAGTTAACTCGGTTTAGTTAATTTGTTTTTTTTTTTTTTTTTTCAATCTAAACAGAACCAAACATAATTACAAAAAATGCCTAAAATCATTTTATAATCAATTTCGGATTTGAATTTCGGTTAATTCGGTTATAACCGAATAATGATCGCCCCCACATGCAACCACCAAAAGAATTTTATTCAATAATTTTTTTTTTTTTTTGTAATATGATTATTTATTAAACAAAATTGAACAAAAAGCGTTGATGGGTCACCCCAGCGTAGCCGGTTATCTTCAACAGCAAATGTGTGAAGCATCATAAAATAGGACTTACTTGACCACCTTCTTGCATCCAAGCTGTCATGTCATCCATTGCCAAAGCTGCTACCTAGTGGCATTTGATTTATTAAAGTATTTCCAAGGAAATATGTTAATGTCATACAAGAATGTTCCATAATCGAATGTATAAAATTATAAATCTTTATTGTCAATTGTAGCTCTTTTTGCAGCAAAATAAAGAATAACAAATACTTGTGTTACAACTTACAAATATTAATTGGTATCACAATTTCTGAAGTTCGTATAATGGAACATAATATTAAGTTGGAAACTAGTTTTTTTCTACTCAAAAGTCAACACGCGCATCATGTGAAAGTAATTTTCAAGTATCCATCAAGTTGAAAATGAACAAAAAGAATTTAAATGTTTTCCGAATAACATTTAATAAACAAAAATCTTAATGCATGAACTAAAAAAAAAAAGAAACTTTTTTAGTCAACATTCACCTCATTTCGAGCTTCCATGCCTTCTGTATTATCACCTCGGAAAAAATCAGCACTCTGCATCAAACAACTTTAACATCAGAGTAAGAAAATCCAAACCATTAAAATGCTTGACCTCTATTTCCAAATCAAATGCATGGAAGCTACCACAAATATAGTACATGCAGTCTTTATTCTATGAATATCAGAATATATTACTGAATTTAGTAAGTTCAAAAAAAAAAAAAACTTAAAATAAAACCCACCTGATTTGTTCCATGCTTGAGTCGTCGATACTGTTACACCACAAAAAACAATCAGACCATTTATCGTCCGTTATCCACATGCTTTGATCCAATAATAAATAAAGAATAACGAAATAATGAAGTAATCACCTTGCCAACATTGAAGTGTTTTGTGTCATGACCTAACCAACGGAGATACCTTGTAAGTTTAGCAGCAGTAAAAGTTTTGCCACGAGCTGGCAAACCAACCTACCATGCATAAATCATGTCTTAAAATAAAAATTGAAGACAATTTTAACCCGTGTACGTATGAATGGGTCTAAATGGTAAATTTTTAGGATCAAAAGTTACCCTAGGTATATTTTTTAAGCCTAAAACCTCTTAAATCATTTTTATTAAAAAAAAAGAGAGAGAGAGAGAGATCAATAATGAAATAATAAAAATTACCAAAACAATGGCCAGATGCATATCTTCTTTTGGCCCAAGCATTTGATCAGCAACAGCTGCAGCTGCAACAGCCCCAGCAGCCGCTGGCATCAACTTCTGATAATAACAATAATAACAATTCAAACTTAAAACAAATTACAAATGCAACAACGCCATATAACAAATATCTAACGTTTTTTTTTTCTTTTTTACAAACCTTAGCTCCTGAATCAGGTTTAGCACCAGTGGTCAAAGTATGCGCACTCGCTGATTTGACTAACCGAGGCGACCCCACACCTCTATCCACATACAGTCCTCTGTAGTTATCTTGTTTTGGTAATGGTGAGAGCGTACCCACAGATTTTGATTCGACCATACCAGGTGGATGAAATAGCTTAGGTGGATCCGGGATAACGACTTCCATTTCCTAAACATGTTACCTCATTCTAAATTAATTGTCCAAATCGCAATATTTTAGTGAATAATATAACGATACCTTTATGGTTGCAGGACGATCACTAGAAGCACTTGTGTCTTTGGTTGACGCTTCAGCATTGGAAAACACCCCACCTCGTTTTAAAGATCGTGGAGTCTCGGTCAAATTAGCAGCATAAACTACGGAAATTGCTGGTGCCGGGACTAAATATTGTTCCAGATCAAGATCCAAACTAGTCGAAGAGCCATTCTGAATATAAATTTCAAGAATTTAAAAGAGCACTTATTAAATCTCCAGTTCTTGACAAGATGGCCGAGTTGGGTAACGGACTAACGGGTCATGGTTGACATGAGTTCAAACAGGCCAATTAGGGGTGGGTTGAGCAGCAAACACTTTTGTTGTCCCTTTTTAAAATTTAAATAATAATAACGCGTTAGTCATGATTACAAAAAACAATATTATTATTCGTCACTGTTTCAACTCAAAATCAAAGCGCTTATGACTAAATGTGAACGGGTCAAAATGGTCACCTCAAGCTTAAAAAGTCAACAAAGATCAGAGAAAAAAAAGTACCTCGGCATCCTCAGGCAACGAATTTATGCTGACGTCAGGAATCCCGCGAACAGTTGAGGGTTCAAGATTTTCTTGATAAGCTCTCCAACTGGCAGCGAGATCAAACGGTGAAACCCTATTGGCCTTAATGAACACTTGATATTCAAGAACCTCATCTGTATTAAACTTAAAAACCGCCAATCGTGCAACCCCTTGCAAGGTACCCCCCATGAACTGCCTGTTTGGACCTTCCTCCTCTATGCATGGTACATGGTTGTATTTGGGCATCAATAAGAACTTGAAGTCCAATGTTTCTAAAAAAACAGACACAACAGTTAAATGGTAGTTCCTTTTTCGAAACAATGAAATTAAAACTCATCGAAAATTTGAGGTTTTCGGTTGCTACAAATCATCTTTTGGGGCTCCAAACTAACAGAAGTTACATATCCGGAAAAGCATGAAACCGAAAGAAAGAAACAAAGAAAGAAAAGAAAAGTACCATGATTAGGAGGGACAACAAAACTTAATTCCCACATTGACGTTGACTCGCGTTCCATTGGAAGCTAAAATTAAAGAAAACTTTCAACGTTAAAAACATGGACACAGAGGACTGTAAATAGGTCTTCACTGAAAGCTAGAAACAATACAATTATAAAAAAACAGAAACATGAACATTAGGGGTTGTTTGGCAACCTTTGCGCCAGTAAGTGCTCAACCATTAAGAAGTCTGACAAGTCTAATCGAGTAAGGGGCCGTTTAGTTGATTAAGTGCTGAATGATTAAGAGTTCTGAATGGTTAAGTGCTCAATCATTAAGTTGGACCTCTTAATGGTTAGTATTCTTGTTCCACATTGGTAGGAGAGTCTCATTAAGGTTCAGCCTAGTTCAGTGCTTAATGGCTAGTTCAGTGCTTAATGGTTAAGCAACATCTGAAATCTTAATGGTTCAGCCTTAACCATTCCATTCAGAAGCTGAAACAAACGCGTTGAATGCTGAATCATTCAGCGCTAAATGGTTCAGAGCCTCATTAAGAGGCTTACCAAACAGCCCCTAAGAGACTCTGAAGTCTGAACCAATAAGAGGCTTGACTTGGCTCGACCTGACTTGTTGGTGGCGGAGGAGGAGGTGGGTGGTGGTCAAGGAGGCGGTGCGTGAGTAGCCGGTTGAGGGCTATGAACACATGTGAGTGGATAAAGGCGTAAAATTTTCATTCAACATCATTTCGAAACTTAACGGGTAAGAGGCTTCAGAGGTATTCTGTCAGTGAACCAAACGCTTAATGCTAAGAAGCTGCCAAACAACCCCTAAGAAAGACTATAAATTGGTTACAATAGACAATAGTTACTAAATACAATAAATTGATCATAACTAGGAACATGGGTATTAAAAATGATTACATATAGGCTTCAAACAGAGCTGCACACAATAATAATATCATCAAAAATATAACATAAACATGAAATAAAATGTTCTGTATAACAATGAAGTGTTAATAACATAATAAGAGAAAAAAAGTACAGCTTTGGAGGTATCCCAAGAACCAACAAGAGGGACAGAGCCATAGACATGAGGAACAAGGTCTGGTTTGAGGTTGTATTTCTCCTCCATCTTTAAAGAAACATAGAGTTGACCACCACCATGGTCATCTCCACTGCCATGGGAGCTGCTGTCAAGATTCCTTGATGAACCAGTTCCCATTATTAATATTATTATTATTAATAATATTAATGTGAGTTTGTGTTAGTGGTGACAATGGGAGACAGCCATGAGATGTGTATTATTGTTGAGATTAATAAAGAAAGAAGAGATTGGAATTGTGAGATGGAGGTTTTGATAAGACTAGTAGTAGTATTGGGGGGATTTAGATATTCAAGGGAAGGGGTGGGGTACAGGGGTTTACACGTGGCATCACACGGCGCCATTTCGCAGCAAAGATTAGTTGTTGTGACCTTGTGGCGGTTATTCATGGCCTACATTCTTTTGCAATTCAAACAATTGAGGATTGTTACATGATTGGACCACCCACCTTATGTGGAGTGGTAAGAATACACAGTGGAAAGATCTATGGCTACGGCGGAAAGAATATGGATTTGATTTTTGAGAGCGTCAGATTTTACCGATTATTTTATTGTCGTGTTTTTCAGGCAGGTGGATGGTTGAGTTTTCTCCGGAACTGGTGGCTGGTGGGCCAAGGGCTCCGTATGTCTAGGTAAAGGCCGGCTAGGGCTCCTTTGACGATTGAAAGCTGCATACGAAGTATTAGTTATATGTTAAAAAAGGATTGTTACTTGATTCTATAAAGCTAGAGTTGGTTAATATAAACCAAGAATAGAGATTCTATTTTTTTAGTATATGGCCACCGTATCATGGTGGTGTCGACCGAACACTGATGGTATGAGTACTGCTATTTGTTTTTAACGATTTTGGTTTTAATATGTTTAATGAAACTGATTTTCACTGGTCAAAATCGATACGTTACCCAATTTACACTTGGGCAGTTGGGCTTCTTTTCGATTTTGATAATGATCTCATCCCTAATTTAAATAGTCTTTTGATGAATAAATTATAATAGCTTAAGAGTCGATACCAACCTCATAAATGAATTAATTATGCTAACTACCACTATAACACACTAATTACTTTCACATAGAAATAAAAAGCTAAATATGTTAGACATGTACCGTAAGTGGGATGACATATCGATGTGTGGCTTGAACTTAAGATAACACATATTTAGACCATGTGTAGTGGGGATTGAAAAACATAATGTTCATATTTTTTATTGGTCTACGTGGCAGCTGAGTCAGCATGGGGTTTGAATTCAAAATGGGGTGTAGTGGGGGTGGGAAAAACATAGCGCCTGGGGGCTTTATTTATTTTATTTTTTTTTGACCGTTCCAATTTTCAAACGTTGGATATATTGTTTGTTACACGTGGCCGATGATGGTTGGTTAATTGTTTTGTTGCACAGTGTAACACCCCAACCGATGGCGGAAACATCGGGATGTCACGTATTGATGATTGTTTCAGTAGCACATGGTATAAATTGAATTTTAAATAATTTATTCAAAACATAATATCCAATGTAAAATGATGTCTAGGAATTCAATACATAATATCAAATAACAAAACTTCAAATAGCTCCAAATAATAACTTCATGTATAATCCATATGCAAACTCAAGCCTCAGCTTCATTGTTACCTGAAACATGTTAATTTTGAAAATATTTTTGGGTCAACAAAAGTTGGTGAGAATTACATAGGTTTTTGATAATCGAATAAAAATGTTATGCAATTCATGTGTCATGGCAATCTAGTCCATATGTGAAAACATACTAGAAGTAAATCGAGTGCATAATCAACCCTTGTGACTGTTATAATGTGGTACATCCCATACGCTCATGGTTCACTCGAATATGTTATGCGATAACAAACACCCACGCTACCTTTGTAGGAGGCACGTATCCGGGTGGGATTGTCAGTCCAATAGATCTATCAATGTATACCGTCGGATGATCAATGTTAATGATTATGCTAGAATTGTGCTTACCCTAGTCATGTTCAAGACATAATGCAACATAGAAAAACACATAGACACATTGATGATTGAATTGCATAAATGATGATGTAACATGTTTCACCCCAAAAACGGTGATAAATAGAAAAGGGGCTATGTAAAACTCACCTTAGCAAAATGTTATTCTTCTTGAAAAATTGAATAGTGGTGTTGCCCAAATATGTCAAGTATCACCCTATAATAAGGTAATAAATATGTCTAAGTCTATCTAGTCTACAAATGTATATGTTCTAGGGCTTCGAATTGGGGATAAGTGCTCGTTTGATTAATAATTAAAATGTTTGATAATTGAGAGAAGTTTAATAAATAAATAAACAAAAATCTTTTTATAAAATTTGAATCAAAGATGGTCACAATAATGAGTTTAAAGTATAAAAATAATTTTTATAAAATTATTTTCTTTAAAATAGAATATTAAATCTATTTATTTCAAATTGTCAAGATTTAACTTTAATATTTAAAAATACTAAAATTGAAGAATTATTAGTTTAAAATTCATATTTCTGTTCTAAATAATCAGAAATAATTTGTATAAAATTTTGGTGCATAAATATTAAAAATTGAATTTATTATGATTTAATTATGATTAAAACTAACAAAAATTGATTAAAAATATTAAATAAATGATTTTTCAGAAATAAAAATCATTTCAGAAAAGTTTAATGTTATAAAAACTCAGAATAATTTTTGTGGAATTTTATAAAATTGTTTTGATATATTTATAGAATTTTATAATTATAATTGAATAAATTTGTAATATTTATAATATATATTAGATAAATGATTTTTCTGAAAATAAACATTGTATAGTAAAGTTTATCAGTTATCTATCACAAAATAAATTTTTGTGAAATTTATAAATCATGAATGATATTTTAAACACATATTATAAATAATATACAAAATGTATGAATAATAAGAGAAAAAAAAATATGAGGTTGTTCCTAGGAATCGAACCTGACCTCTGTTTCTTAGATTCCTTAACAACACGCCCTGACCATCTGGTCTGGGATCCTTTTTGTTTTAGATTTTGAAACGTATTTGTTTAAACAAGCAAGAACAATTATCCCCAATTTCGTGTATAAACCCTAGATCCAACGCCTACCAATTGAACCAGAAAACGATTTCAATAATAAGATTAACTATAGGGCTTTTAATCTACATGAAAATCCAAACAAAATCATACCATATAATCGATCTTTCAGTGCCAGAAACAGATTGAATTGGACTAGATAGGTATCGAACACAAGGCTTTAATATTCAATAGCTTGAGAGTTTTTAGATAAAAGGTGTGTTGGGGTTTCGGTTAGTCGGCCTTCTAGGAGTATTTCTGCACCTTTAATTTCAGAATAAGTGGTTGTTTATAATGTAGTTGATTCAAGGTGCATGGAAGGTTATAATTGGTCCCTAATTGATAGTTTTAAACGCGAAATTGATAATTATCCGACGTGGAATCAGTTGTAGGTCATTGTGGAAGAAGGAAACCTTCCAAAAACGGATCAAGATGTGCGAAATTGCAGGTCAATTATCAATGAGCTTGAAGTTGACTACGAAAACAATGTTTAATTTTCTTTTGTTTCCATAAAAAAACATCAAACAACAAGTGGTGGAGTGGTGGTGGCAGTCTGTGTTAGACCCTTGGTCACAGGTTCGATACCTGCTAAACATCTTTTTTTTTTTTTTTTTTTTTTTTGTCTGCAGCGATCCCAGGAAGAAGAAGAAGAAGAAGCAAAATGGGCTTAAGGGTGGGCTCTTGGTAATGGGTTGGTTCTGTTGGGTTGGGTTTAGGGTAATGGATTAGTTATGTTGTTTATTATTATTATTATTATTATCATTGTTATTATTATTATTATTATTATTATTATTATTATTATACATTTATATATATATATATATATATTAATAGTGCGTTAGGAAAAATAGAGACTTAGGCACATTTAACGATAACGATGTAAAAGAAAAAAAGTAAGGGATTTTATATTAAAATTTGGGGAAAATTTTGCAATGTTACACACAGCGTGATTAACATAGCGCCTGGAGGGAATTTTGCAAGATAGTGCTCTCATGTAATGGTGTTGGTAGGGCCGAACCAATGCCTATAAGAACCTAGGGCCCCCAAGATCATAAGGCCTCAACGTTTTGTATCCAGATTTTTAATTAGTATATGACCCAAAAGTGTGTTTAATTAGGATACATAGATGAGTGAATGGATGGTGGTGTTGCTGCCTCTACTCCTGATTTCTTCTACACTTTCATATCTTAGAGATGATTATGTTCAACTTTCTTTGGATAGCTCTAAGGTTATTTGAAGTGTTTATCTTGATCTTCACACAATCGTCTGCTGGATTGGATACTTAAGGAGAGGAGTATAGTAGCAACAACACCTAAAATGTAGTTTATATTAGGTATGCCTTTATGAAATTTGTTTTTTTCCACAATAGTCTCTTGTTAGTTCTTCAAAACAAACACTTATAATGTAGTTTATATGCACATTTCTAAAACAAAGTTGGAATCAATCCGTTAATTTCTTTTTCTCCAAAAGGCCCTAATTTATGAATTCGCTTTGGGCCCCCAAAAATATGGAGCCGGCTCTGGGTGTTGGGGGCGCCATCTTCATCTTCACGCTGCCATTCACGCCTGAGTACACCTGGTCTTAGCAGAAGACATCCCCTTTGTGAGTTTATTGGTGGTAGAAACATAGCAGACCTTGAAGATTTATGATAATAACATTTCATTAATAAAGTGTAAGTCAAGATGTTAGATCCCGTCCAGCCTCATTTTTTTCTGATGTTTTTTTAAACATAAAGCTAGGGTTTTGTTTTGTATACTTAAAACATCAAAGGCACATCTCCCACTCAAACTCACGTTCAAAGTTCACACTTATTCCTCCTCTCCTACAACCCTCGCCGCCTACCGCCTTCCTCCTCCTCGCCTCCGCCCGACCACCCCCTATTTCCCTACCCTTAGTTCAACCATCCGGTCCATAACCCACAGGTAACTATTACTTTAAATTATCAACTAATTTCAGTTTATTATGTTTATTTAAGACACTTAGTGTCATAGTGTTATAACATAAGTGGTGAATTGGTGTAGGGTCTGTAGGAAAAGATTGAATTGTCAACTAGTTATGTTGTTAATTTATGTCCATGGATTCTGTTTTTTTCCTTGTCCCCTAATCGGCCTTCTGTTAAATTTTAGTTTGTTGAATTGTTGTGTTTGATTATTTGAATAGACTTTAAACTATCTTTTTTTTTTATCGGCGAACAACTGTGTGCCTTGCGGGGCGCCGTGCCCAAGAATCGACTACTCGACCTCCAGCAGCCCCCGTCTTCTCCCGATGCGCGGAAACCCGAGCCCCACCCGCCCGAAGGCACGACAGTGTTAAGTATGCTTTAAACTATGATTAATTAATTGATCAATGGGTTGAAACTTAATAGTTATGATGTTAATTTTTAATATGTTGAAACTTGAATTTGGTATCTAGGTAGTATGCAGAGAGACTCAGAGAACTGATGCTATCATATTAATGATTCTTGTTTTAATATGTTGAAACTTAGAATTTAGTAATGTTATTCTAAGAGGATACAGATTGTATAATGTTGTCAATTTCATTCTCACCTTGGTGGTGAAATCATTATATTGGTCCCAAGCTAATGGAATTGGTTTCTGATGTCAGTTTTATGTTTTATGTTTTATGCTTTATGCTTGTTGTTGATAAAGAAATTGACTTTTTAGTTAACTGTTTCTTCTTTCATTCTCAGTTGATAGTTTGTTGGTGGGATTGAATACGGACACAAATACTTTTGAAGTTTGATCTACAAATCCTTTAACGAGATGCAATTTGGTTCCTACATTACTACTTCTGGATCACCGATAACATTCTACGATAGGTAGGTACCTAATTATCCATCATATTTTTACTATGTGACGAACTTACTCAACCCGAACCGTTAAACCGACCCGATTTTTTTTATGTTTGGTCATATGAAATTTGAGCATCTAAAAAAGTGAACCCCCTGGAAAAAATTTCTGGATCCACCACTGCCCATGTTGCCTCATATAATATGCAAAAACATATGAGATAATTGTAAAAGAGGTGTGATCTAACATACCTCAACACCGATAGGATATACAGCTCAATACTATACATGAAAACTGTGTGTTGCTTTTCTAAACTACAACTAATGAGGATAAAAGCCAGAAAAAAAAACAAAAACAAAAACAAAAACACAATAACCAGTAAGCAATGATCATCGAGAAAACCTACTGAATCAACATATCTATAAAGAGCAGTATAACAAAATCGAGATATGGTCAATACACGTATATTAATACCCTTAAGATACATAAGGACGTGTTTAACTATCATCTATTACCAATCAATAGGTTTATGTAGAACATCGGGAAACCTTGTTGACAACGTAGGTAATCTATAGCCTTGTCAAAAACAAATATAGCAATGCTTCAATAATACTCTGAAATAGAGGTGCACAAAAAAACCCAGTTCCGAACCTGATTCAGAACCGGTTCCTACCCTACCCGACCCACAGGTATAGACCAGCTCCTTGCCCGGGTTTAGCAAAGGAACCGAATCAGAACCAACCAAAAACTGGAAGAAAAATAAAACCTCGGCTAAACTGGTCAAAAACCTGAACGTATCCAAAACCGGTTTCAACCCTACCCGGTTGTTGAATTTGTTGACCAAACCCGGACCCGATTCCAGGTTCTAAAAAGACCTGTTTTGTGCACCTCTAGTTCTCTACTCTGATTAAGTTTGAGCATTGGGCCCAGCCTAAAGAATGATTGTAAACTATGTTGGGCCCATTAAAATACAAAAAAGGTGGATCAGAAAACTCGGCCCAGCAAAAAAAAAGCAGATAGGGTTTCACTATAAACAAACATAAACATTCATCATTCATCCCTATTCCGCCGCTCTGCCTTTGGAACTCTGAAATCCAGTCGTCGTCACCATGAGAGCTAAGGTATGTTTTTATTAAAATATATATTAATTGTCTGTTAAAATATTATCTTCGTAATTTAGATCTTAATAATTGTTAATTGAATGTAAAAATTGCAGTGGAAGAAGAAGAGAATGAGGAGGTTGAAGAGGAAACGTCGAAAGATGAGACAACGATCCAAGTAGATCTGCTTTCGTCTCGATTTACTGTTTTGATTTATGTTTATTACTGTTTAATTTCCGTTGTTATGTTAGTGTTTGATGCTATTTTATGTTGTGGAGTTTTTTATAACCCTAATATATTTCAGTGATTGATTTGCTGAGTTTATTATATGTTATTTAATGGTTTATTAAATTTTTATTGATATGATTTTGAATCCTGAAAATAAAACCTAAATTCTGTCGTTAGATTATAAGAACTATAAATCTTTAAGAAGTTTTTTGCTGGCATTATTATTATGAACAATCACTTATATGAAGCACACTTGATCTTCTTTCATAGCTGATTAGCTTCTATTAGTCATCAATTCTTTTAGGATACTAAATGGTATTAAGTTTACTTTTGATTAGTTTAAGGTTTTTTAGGGTGTTTAATGCGGTCCAAGTCTTGTTATCATCGATATCAAAGGCATATATCGGTCTTGATTGCCATTTAAGAATATAAGGCCTTTATGGATCTTGACTTCTATCGTGTAACCTACGCTTGTTAGGATAAATTTGCTCTTTAGCGTGTTTCATATCAGTGTTGTCACATTAGTAACTCAATTAAGGTTATGTTTAATCTGTAACAGTTTTAATAGGTGAAACAGGTTGACTTTATTTAAATCTGATTATGATAGCATAGGTTTTTTACTTGAAAACTACCAGTCTACCATCTCTGATGCTAGCAATGACCTGTTTGACGGGTATATACTGGGCGTAACCAAGAAGCGCACCAATAGATCAGCTTGATTGTACCATATTGCACTTTAAATCCATACATATAATAGTAATTAGTAACGCAGTGTTTTTCTCTTTCAATGCATGAATTACTACAAATCACACAAAAACAATATTTAAAATAAACTTTTGGCAATAAAACCATGGATGGGTGTCTCAGCTAGAACTGCAGTGTTTCTTGGTCAACATTTTTTGTATATGTTGGAATAGAGTATTGGGTCATTAGGTTCTCGTGGGTGCGGCTGACTGGGGAATAAAGATCTGGTATAATTCTTGTATGCCGCAGTGTTTTTGTTAACTACTTTCATGAGTTCCCTAAGAATTTCTCGTTACAAACACATCCAAAAGCAGCACTGTTGCCAATAACCCCATGATCCGGCTGCACGATTATAGCCTCTTTACTGTTCTGACAGTGTTCAAGAGTTATTGGGTACCATCCCTTTGCTGAGGGTCTTACATTCAATGCAAAGCCTCTAGTGTCTGCTAAGTTCACAAAAGCTTGCGTAGGGTTGCCAATAACCCCAGGAGGTTTTGAGACACCAATTAACACCGGCGTTCTTGTCAAAACATGCTGTAGCTGCCTCACCGGCTGTTTTTGTTTTTAAATCTGAAACTATTGTGCTACCCATGAATGAAAAATCATCATGGATGGATTAAATGTAGATATCAATTGGATTAAATAGACATAAGTTTATGACCGTATATCTAAATTGTGTGAAACAAGCTTAACGGATCACTAACCGACCAAAACTCGAGCCCCAACCTGCAGCATAAACCCGAACCAAGCTCGACCCCAACCCAACCTACAACCGACCTCTCTGCCCACCTCCAAATCTCCGTCGCCCTCAACACCAACTAGTGCGAACCAGAGAAGATTGTGGTGGTGGTCAGATCTCGATGGCCGAAACCCTTAGCCTACTCAGATCTAGTTCCACCCTGTGCAAACCTACGTGGAACCAGAGAAGATTGTGGTGATGGTCTGAACCTGAACCTTTTGAGTTCTAGATGAAAAAGAGGGATAAACGTAAACCACCGTTTTATGGTTTACAGTTTTATGGATGTAAGGTTTTGAATAGAAAATTTTGTTTTTTTTTTATTTAATTTGTATAATAGGTGGGGGTTTTATTTTTGGCAAGAGGATAGTGGCGGAGGTCGGTGCTGGAATGTGGTGGAAGGAGGAGGTGGTGGTGGACGGTAGTGTTGGGGGGAAATTGAAGGGGGTGAGTGAATTTACTGATATACCCTCGTGTGCAAGTCACATGACAACATTTAACGTGTGCAAGTCACGTGACAACATTTAACAACGAAAAGTAATTGAGTTAGGCTTAAAGGACATAATGTGCATGATTTTGAAGGATAAAGTACAAGATCAATCATTTTTAAACGTAAAGTATATTCTTTGCAATCGGGTAAAAACATAAAAGACAAAATTTGTAATTCAGTCTAAAAACAAATATTAACATGTTTACGTTATCGGAAACAAAACTAACTTTACCAAAACTTATTCATGAAACCCGTCACAATAGATGTTTTTCATGGGAGGTTAGAAAAGAGATTAATCATGGTTGTGTAGTGTGATCGGTCTTTTAGATCAACTATTCAAGTCACATGAAAAGTATTTTGGTCATTTTACCTGTTTAATATTCAACCTTTATATTGGTGACCTTTACATAAATCAAAATCTTATAAATGTTTACATCAAATACTAATCATGCTTGTAATATTTTACATATTTAGCCATAGTCACATGCATATCCCTTTGATTACATTTGAAGCTGCTTAAAAAGGACAACACTTCCTACCTTTTATCTCTTGAATCCTTCTATAAAATCTTGAACACCCATTCATCATATTTCAGTCCTCAAGATCTTTACTTTACCCAAAATTATTTATTCTTCATCTAATTTGTGAGCATGTATAGATCATCATCTGCCACCATGTTCCGCTCTGACGAGTATTTTCTTAACATATCACCGCCAATGATGTCCGCCCAACCGCCACATGATAACTTGCTGCTTAATGATCCAATCACTCCTGATGGCACAAAGAAGGAACACTACAAGTCATCCAAGGAAAATGCTATCCACCTCATCCCTCTTGTTTTGCTTCTTTGTGGTTTTGTTCTTTGGTTCTTTTCTCACCCAACTAGTGAACTCAAAGGAGCTAGTAGCACAATGTAACATGATTCTTTGAGTTTATAAATGGAACTCATAGCTTAATTTAATTGGTGGTTTAGCCAACATACACGCTAAAATAAAAAAGTCAACTGAATAAAAATATATTGAACTTTTAATCAGTTATAAAGATATGTATGTATAAAAATGTATGAGACATTGTACAAAAATTTAGTCTATCAAGGCGAGTTTTCCATCATTTGGTCGTCCAAAAACTTAATATCGAAGTACTTATTTTTTTTTGAACGGCCAACTAAATATCACCTAAACTGTCAGTGGGTTAGCACTTCTTTGAAGCATTTGTTTCCCTAACTTATCATGAAGACTCAAACCTTTTTTGCCAGGTTTTTGAATAATAAACTTCTTTAACTCATCCCGATTGATTTTTATAGGTTCAAATGTACCATTAATAAGGTTAAGTCTTCAATTGTGAATTCTCTCATTGTTCTTATTTATCATTAAATCAAAACAGAAATTGTTTCCGAATCAGTTAAAATTTAAATGTTTTTTTTTATCTTTTTAATTTATTGAAGATCCAAAAGCTGGACGCACCTCAGAGAAGAGGTAGAAGACGACTAGCTTGATAAGATCTTAGAGGAATTAACCTGCAAAACTAGACAAACCGTTAGGCTCGTCACAAAGGAGGGCTGGGAGGGCCTCTCTGTGACAACCCTCCGGCGTGAGGATAAGTATTTGTTTGGAGAAGAAAAGGGAATAGAAATAGAGAGAGAGAGAGAGAGAGAGAGGTTCGGAGTGTGTCAGACTGTGCTTCCATTGTACTTGTGTGGGGGTATTTATACTAGTCAGAATTTGTTGTACTATCCTTCGTCCAGGTGTACGAACCTTCGTCCTAGTGACCTCCGGTCGTTGGTGGTGAACACGTGTCTTTGAGCCGCGTCATACCACCATTATGCCGCGTCCGGGGAGGTTGAGGTTCGGACAGGAGGTTTTATACCTCTTCATGTCCCCTCAAGTCCATAAGTTAATTTATAACTTAGTGGAGTTGATCGTTCTCCGAGTAATGCTTTCCAGCTGTTTGATGGACGCGGCACGTGGCAATTCCCCAAGCCATGTATTGTGGCGGTTATTCCCAGGCAATCTCAGCCGTTGAAGCTTGGTATTTTTGGTGAGCGATTGCGACACGTGGCACCGTTTTGAATTCCACTTTTCTTGGTTATTTAAACCAGTCTTTTCCATTTCTTTTTTACTTTTTTCCTCATAATCGATCTTCTTGCTTCCCTGCTACCTTTCCTTGCCACTGTGACTTTCAACTAGCCTCTTCTTATTCAGGTTCGTTCCTTCCTCTTGTCTCTTTCCCGAACATTTCTTTTTTCTCATTTATTGGTTTGTCATGGGGAAGGATAACATGAATGTTAGTTTCTCCACCCTCACCAAAAAGAAATTAGACAAATTCTTAGCAGATTATAGGATTCCTTTAGACCTTCATCCTGAACTCCCTGCCCCTGATCGAGCCATTTACCCCCACCTTTCTGGCAAGTTCGCGTTTTATACGCGCGTATGCGATTTTGCCAATTGCAGGGTTCCTTTGACAAATTTTTGTTTAAGGTTCTTCTGTTCCATGGGGTTCACTTTTCCCAAGTGAACCCTTTTGGTTTGGGACGAATCTGTCACTTTGAACTGAAGTGTCAGGCTTTGAAGTCCAGGGCCGACCTAGAGGTGTTCAGGGCTTTTTACAAACTGAGCCAGGCTGGTGATTGGTTTACCTTCGAGAAGAGAAGGAAGAAGCCCGAATGCCATTTGAAGGATACCTCCAGCCTGAAGAACTGGAAGACGCAGTTCTTTTGGCTGGACGATCGGTGTCTTCCTAAGGAGATGTTGGGCATATGGAGGAAGGATTATGTATCATCTGAGTGGGAGCTCCCGGCTAACTTTGAGTGTGATTCAACTTTGTACAACAAGCTTGTGACTCACAAATCGAACATTAAAAAATACCCGGAGCATATCTTGGTGTTAGCCGGGGTTAGTAGGATTTGGGATGAACCTGACCGATGGCCTGTTATCCGATATAGGAAGAAAGGTGAGCCACGTTCATCACCCTTGAATCTTTGTCTTGTGAATTTTGTTCTTAACTTTTATCCTTTTTGCAGAGATGTCGCTGCTTGCAGCCCTGAAGTTCGATGACTTTGATGATGACAATCTTTCTTTTACCAGCGAGCCCCTCAGATCTAGCAAGCCCATCTTGGAACAGGTGACTAAGATACAGGCACCGATTCGACCGGAGGGAGAGGAGACGGAGCAGGCTGAAAAACCTTCGGGGAAGGAGAAGTTGTGGGCGAAGGTAGTGGGAAGGATGGAGATGGTGATGGTGGTGAGAAGGGGCGAACCCTTGCTCCGGAGGGGGATGCCGATGATGTGACTGTTGGTAAGATTTTTCCTAACCCTGCTCCTCTTCAATCTGTGAGTTTCTCAAGCGTTCATGCTTCGGAAGATGACCTTACCGAAGACGCTTCCTTAGACTTGAATGTGGAAGCTCGGAAGAGGAAGGCCGAACCATCTAAGGTTAAGAGGAGTCCCAAGAAGGTAAAGTTTGCAGCACCGGCTCTTACTATTTCCGAATCAACTCAAGGTAACATATTAGATGTATTTGATTTGCACATTTCTGGTGGGAAATCTCCTCGTGATGGTGATCTGATTTACATGCATGTTCCGGGGGATAAATTAGGTGGTGAAGGTGATAAGGAGGAGGATGATGTGTTTAGGGATATTGCTAACAGTCCGCCTCGGACTTCGGTGGCTCAATCTTCCGGTGATTTTTCAGTAGCTTCCCCGGGTAAGTCAACTGGTCGTGTATCTAACTTTCGTGCTAGTGAGGAGAATGAGTTTGGTGCGTCCTATTCTCCTTATTGGTTCGAGACTGAGACATTGATCCTGTTTAATCTTGTAGACCCTCTGGATGATGCGATGGAGGTTGATCCGGCTACAGCCGAGGATGTGTTCGTCCCTGATTGGGATTTGAAGAACGGCTCTCGTGTAATCGATGCCTTGTCGTCAAAGATGATGCTTTTTAACTTGCATACTCCGGCTGATCATGCTCACTACCGGAGGTTGAAGGACACTGACTTGGGTGATGCTTTGATGATTAACCAGGCTCAGTCTAACTTTTTAGTGTCGGAGGTGTATAGACGGTGGGTTGATTCGGAGTTTCAGCGTGGCAAGTTGGAGAAAAGGGGGGTGTGTAATCATGGAAATGTGCTGGAGTCTTTAAAGACGAGCCAAGAACAGGTTAGGTCGGTGCAGGCTTCTTTGGCCGCGGCTGGAGAGGAAAGGGACGCTCTTCAGGGGGAATTTGAGGGTTTGAAGAAGAAGCTACAGGCCTCCGAGCTAGCTCATGAGACTTCAAAAAAGAAGTATATCCACTCTATTGAGGAGCTTGAGCGGGTTATGGAGAAGACTAAGACTGCTGCGGACCAACTGGTGAAAGGTTCGTGCTTCTTTCTCTTTTCATTTTTCTTCATGCCTTTTTGTACTTGGTAAATTTTATTTTTGTTTCTTTTTTCAGATAAGGATGAGGCCATGGCTCGGGAGAAGGAGGCTTTGAAGCTTGTGTCCAGTTTGAGGACGGAGCTTGAGAAGAAAGAATCGGAGAGGCTGGACTTGTTGAAGGAGATCGAAGGATTGTTTGGCTTCAAACAATTCGTGCTATCTGAGGGAGTGGAGATGGTGTCCAAATATGTTCGAAGCTGTTCATCTATGAAAGCCGCGGTTGCTGGAGTGAATAACGCTATGCACGGGATAGGTTATAACACTGGAGTTCGGGCCGGACATGGGGCGGCTCTTAAAGGAGTGGTCGTAAATGCCGTACCGAAGCTTGTGCCCAATGCCAAACAGCAGCTGATGGACGCTGTCAAAATTTATGATGAAGTCTCCTTTCCTTCTCTCTCCAAGATGCAAGATCTTTCTTCTGAGCCTGTGGACGTAGCTATCAAGGCCTTTCAGGACTTATCCCTTTTGGAAGACGTGCCTCAAGATCTACCGAAGTAATTTCTAGTTTGCATGTTTGAGTACCACCCGTTCCTCCACATAGGTTCGGGGTTTTTAGTTAATCTTTGTGAAGCTTTTTTAACACCTGTTCCATCCGAACCTTATCATAGGTTCGGCTTTGTAGTTGGTAGGAAACCCCTTTTTGGGATGCAGCCGTGGTTGGCTTGTAACACTTTTTGTTAAGTCTGTCTTAGGGACGGACGTGAATAGTAATGTTTTGGCACTGTGTATGGAAATGCCTTTACTTTCATGCTTTGGATGTTCTTTTCCTTACTTATTTTTTAAGTAGAAGTTAATTGCATGTTTTACTGAAGTTTTAAAAGCTTCAGCTTATACGTATAGAGACTGTATCATGCGTCCATGATGTTTGAGCCTCGGTAATATATTATGTTTTAAGTGTTTCAGAAATTTTTATCCTTAACAGCTTATAACATTCGAAGTAGAACGTTCATTTTTCGCGAGTTAGTTTTTTAGATAAAGATGCTACGTAGTCTTTATGGGGTGTCTTTTAGGTTCGGTATTTTTGGTTCCTCGAACCTGTTTGACCAAGAAGTCCGGACGAAAGGGCCTTCGACACCCCCATGCCCTAATTCTTATCCCCTTTTATAGACCGAGGTACTTTTACCTCGGTTATCGAAGTTTGTAAGTTCGTATAAGTGAACATTTAATAATGGAATGATTTTGTAAGGATCATCTTTTCTGAGATGAGACATGTCGCAGTTCATTTTTAACAAACATGTATATTATATGTGCGGAGAATTTCTCATTCCGCAATACATATTAGAAATTGAAAATTGTGGGGTATTCACATCCCACTCTTACATAGAAAAAAGAAAAGGAACTAAATACTTTATTATTTTCTTCTTTTCTTCAGATGTAGCATTTCTTGAGATGAATCCCATTCCACGTTCGGGGGATTTCTTCCCCATCAAGAGTTGCGAGCCTGTAGGCTCCTTTTTCTCCTACCGAAGTAATGACATATGGTCCTTCCCATTTAGGACTCATTTTGCCCGGCTTTTCCGAACCACTTGCTTCATTACTCCGCATCACATATTCTCCCATTCTGAATTTTTGTTCTCGGACCCTTGAATTGTAATATCTTTCCAAGGTCCGTTTGTATTTTGCCTCCCTGATGGCTGCGGCCTCTCGTCGTTCGTCCAGGAGATCTAGGTTGCATCGGAGCTCTTTTTCATTTTCTTGTGGGTTAGCCACCCTATGGGTCGGCATGCCTATTTCAACCGGAATCATTGCTTCGATCCCATATGTTAAGCTAAAGGGTGTCTCACCAATGCTTGTCTTGTTCATCGTTCGGTATGCCCAAAGGACGTTCGGTAGTTCATCTACCCACCCGCTTCTTTTCTTCCCTAGTCGTTTCTTAATGCCTTCCACTAGGCTGCAGTTCACTCGTTCGACTTGCCCGTTTGCTTGGGGGTGGGCAACGGAAGAAAAGGCTTGTTCTATTCCGAGACTGGAGCACCATCTTTTGAAGGGGTTGTGGGCGAATTGCTTGCCGTTGTCACTGATGATAACCATGGGCAGGCCGAACCTACATACAATGTTTTCCCAGACAAACTTTTTTACTTCGGCCCCTGAAATTTTTGCAAGGGGCTTGGCCTCCACCCATTTGGTAAAATAATCTACCGCGACAAGTAAGAATTTTGCTTGGCCGGAGGACACCGGGAAGGGACCTACTATGTCAATGCCCCACTTTTGGAAAGGCTAAGCTGCGGTTACCGGAACCAGTTTGTTCTTTGCTCGGAGACTGATTGGTGCGTGCCTTTGGCAGTTTTCACACTTCTGTAACTCGTGTACTGCATCTTGATGCATACCTGGCCAGAAATACCCTGCGTTCATGGCCTTTGTAACCACCATTCGTGGCCCAGCATGAATGCCGCAGATCTCCCAATGAATTTCCTGTATGACGTACTTTGCTTGTTCTGCTTCTAGGCATCGGAGCAAGGAGCCTAAGAAGGTCTTTCGGTATAACGTGCCATCAATCACTTGGTATTGCAAAGATTTGACTTTAATCTTCCGGGCTTGTGCTTTATCTGGTGGTAATGCATCATTCAAGATGTAGTTCATGATGGGGGCCATCCATGACTCTGTATTTGTGCTTATTGCACATACTTCTGCTTCGGCTGTAGATGGGGCATTCAATATCTCGAGCTTCACTTCTTGTGACATATGGTCCGGTGTGTTGGCTGCGAGCTTGCTTAAAGCGTCGGCCTGTTTGTTTTTTTGATCCTGGCACGTGTTTTACCTCACATTTTTCAAATTCTGTGATCAAACTTTTTGCCTGTATCAAATGAAAACAAAAGTTAGGAGCTATGCCTTTTTTGTGGGAGATGAAGTATTTTTTGAGAGGTAAGGTCCGTACCTTTTGGAGGTATTGAACCATGTTTGCCTCTTTTGCTTCGTATTCCCCACTGATCTGGCGTGCAACCAACATTGAATCTACATGTGCTATAACCTGTTTGCAAAAACATGGTATTTTGAGCATTAGATTATTTCATTCTTTCTTGAATGTTTTTAAGAAAGGGTCATCCTCGTTTTGCCGAGGTATATACCTTTCGAGCTCCGATCTTTTTTGCCAGTCGGAGCCCAGCCAAAAAAGCTTCGTACTCAGCTTCATTATTGGAGCTTCTGAAGTTCAAACGGATCGAATATACAAGTTCTTGCCCATTAGGATCTTTCAAGACTACTCCGGCCCCGGAACCTTCGGAGCTAGATGCTCCATCAGTAAAAATACTCCATTCATTTGACTCTGTTGGTGCAATCACTTCGTCAGGACTCATTGCTAATTCGGTGAGGAAGTCTGCGACTACTTGTCCCTTAACCGGGCCTCTTCTCTTGTAGGTTATGTCAAATGATCCGAGCTCGATTGCCCACTTGGCAAGTCTTCCGGAGACTTCTGGTTTTCTTAATACGCCTAAAATTGGCTGGTCAGTTTGTACCTCAACTTCGAAAGCTTGGAAGTATCGGCGTAATCTTCGTGAGGCATGTACAAGAGAGAGGGCGAGCTTTTCCATAGCTGGGTATCGCGTCTCATAGTCTCGGAGGGCGCGGCTTACATAGAAGATGGGTACTTGGGCTTTACCCCTGGTGACCATTAGTACGGAACTAATGGATGCCTCCGAGGCAGATAAGTATATGGTGAGAGTTTCCCCAGGCTCTGGTGCAGTTAATGTTGGCAATTCTGCCAAACATTTTTTCAGATCATTGAAAGTTGCGTCTGCTTCATTCGTCCATCTGAATTCTTTTGTGCTTAAATACTTTTTTAGAACTGCCATGAAAGGCAACGTTCTTTCTGCGGCTTTGGACAAGAACCTATGTAGAGCGACCAACCGCCCATTCAATGTTTGTACTTCTTTTAAGTTGGACGGGGGCTTCATGTTCGTAACGGCTTCTACCTTCTCAGGATTAGGTCGAATGTCTTCCTTAGACATTAGAAAGCCCAGGAACTTTCCTTCTTCTAGTCCGAATGAACACTTCTTTGGATTGAGCTTCATGTTTATCTCCCGGAGTTTGTCAAAAGTTTCTTTGATGTCTCTTAGTAAAACTTCTTCGTCGGAGCTTTTGATTACTAGGTCGTCCACATATACTTCTAAGTTCTGACCTATTTGCCCCTTGAAAGCTTGGTCCATGACCCGCTGATATGTGGCTCCGGCATTCTTCAGCCCAAATTGGCATTTTCTTGTAGCAATACAACCCTTGACTGGTGACGAAGGTTGTTTTGTCTTTGTCAGCTTCGGCCATTTGGATCTGGTGATATCCCTTGTAAGCATCTAAAAAACATTTCAATTTGAAGTTTGCCACGGCATCAACTTTCAAGTCTATTTCTGGTAGGGGGTAGCAATCTTTAGGGCATGCATCATTCAAATCTTTAAAGTCGATGCACATCCTCCATGACCCATCATGTTTTCGAACCATCACCGGGTTTGAAACCCAGGTGTGGTATTTTACTTCTCTGATAATGTCTGCGTCTAGCAGGACGTTTACATCATGTGCTATTGCCTTGATGCGATCTGGGGCCATACTTCGTTTCTTTTGAGCCACTGGCTTTTTATCCGGACGGATGTTAAGCCTATGTTCGGCTAAAGCTCTTGGTACTCCGGTTATGTCTGATTGTTGCCAAGCAAATACGTCAAGAGATGTAGATAACAGCCTCCACAAGGACCTTTTTACCGCGTCTGGTAATTGAATACCGATGGTTATTTTTTGTTCTGGAAATGCCGGATTGATGGACCAATCTTCTGTTGTATTGACTTCGGAATCTTTGTTTTCTGGGGGAGAAGAGCCCGAAGCCTGTCGTACTTCAGCTACATATACCTCTGATTCGGTATGCATCGTTGCTACTCCTGTTTCGGTAGGAAATTTGATAGCTCCGTGAATTGTGGAAGTTACCATGCTGAAGGCCTTCATACCTGGTCTTCCGAGTATGATGTTATGAACTGAAGGTGCCCCCACCACTAAAAAGGTAAGCACAACTGTTCGTTGGTGTTCTTCAGTCCCAAGAGTGATTGGAAGGGTTAACTGTCCCAAGGGATGTCTGACTTCTCCGGAGAAACTGATCAATGGTATTTGGACTGCGACTAACTTGTCTTTGGTGGCCGGAGCTAGCTGTTGATAGCATTGATAGTACATGATTTCGGATGCACTACCATTGTCTACGTAAATCCGTCTGACTTTATGTCCTGCCACGACCCCGGAGACAATGATTGGAGCTTCTTTCGCATCTCTTGGGTCGATTGGTGGGAAGAACAACAATTTCTCCATCCATGGTGCCATATGTTCGTTACTTCGCTTGGTCCCATGTTCATGGATGGACCGCACCATGTGGATCCCTGCCTGATTGTTCGTATTGGCGATTTGTGGTACGGCTGGTTTTCCTTCCTTCAATTCTCGAATCAGGTGGGACAATTTCCCTGCTTTGCATGCTTTGTCTATTTCTTGCTTCAACGACCAACAATCATCCGTGTTATGGCCTCTTGCCTGGTGATATTCACAGTACTTCTTAGTGTTTCGGTCGGAGGTGGGTTTCTGTTTTGGTGGGGTTGGAAAACGTATTTGTTCGGTGCTTAAAATTTCACTTGGGGTTTTATTAAGGTCGCGATAGCTGGTGCTTCTTGTAGAGTGTCCGGAGCTGGACCTCTCATTTCTGTCATTTCTTCCGTATGGTTGTGATCTATGCTTCGACCATGAACTGTTTCTTTCTACTGGAGCCGAGGCTCCTTTTTTCCAGGAGTTGCCTCTGGAACTACCCTTGTGGTCGCTTTCTGCTGATTGACCACAAGCACTTTTTCCCCTTGCGAAAGCACGCGCTCGTTCCATCAGTATCTCCATGGTTTTTGGTAAGTCTTCATGTAGTTTTTCAACTAGTTGATTGTTTCGAACCCCATGACAGAAACCAGATATCCGCAGCTGATCAACGGCTCCGGGTATCTGCATGCTTTCTTTGTTAAACCTGTCGATGAACCTTTCAAGTGATTCTCCGTCTTTTCGACGGATGTTGTGTATTTCGGTGATATCTTTTGAGCATCGCCGTTGTTGGGAGAAGTTTTGTAGAAAAGCTCGGCGAAGCTCGGTCCAATTTGCTATTTCCCCTGCTGGTAGACCATCGAACCATACTCTAGCTGCACCTGTGAGGGTCTGAGCGAACATGTGGCACCAGGCTGGCATGGGCCACATCTCGATTTCTGCGGCCCCCCCGAAGTCATGAAGATGATCATCCGGATCCGAAGTACCCTCATATCTTTTTATTGTTGTTGGCATTTTTAGTTTTGCTGGCAAAGGAGCACTAGCAATTCGAGGTGCGAACTTGGAGTATTGAGTCATGTATGCTGGTCTGTATGGAGCTGTAAGTTCTTCATCAACCATACCGGAGCTGGTTTGTTGCTTGGCTGATTGTACTGACCCGGTAGCCATCGGCCCCGTGGGTGTAAGTCCAGTTGGCAACGGTCCGGTATATCCGTAGGGCATTAAGAAGCCGTACGGTGTTTGTAATGGGACGGACGTAACCACAGTAGAATATGTTTGGAGACTAGCAGGGGTGGACATTACTGCAGATGTTGTTCCTTCGGAAGGGAACAAATTAACCTGCACACTGCGAAGTTTTTCATCTTTATCCTGTTGCTCTTTTAATTTTAACAGGAAATCACGATTTCGCTGTAAAAAGTTCTCGTCAAACTCTGCTGATGCGGTTTGCATCCCGCTGGGTGCAGTGACTGTTTCAGTAGCATCGACTGATACGAGATCTGACAATACCCTGGAATAGCCAGCGGTGTGTTGTTCAGAAATAGTGACGTCTTCACTTTCTTTGTTGGTGATGTCAATGATGTTTAAATTTTCCATAGCCATTCCAGATCTGAGTGGAGAGAGTAGATCTGCAATAAGATGGCGCCAATGAAGATCCAAAAGCTGGACACACCTCAGAGAAGAGGTAGAAGACGACTAGCTTGATAAGATCTTAGAGGAATTAACCTGCAAAACTAGACAAACCGTTAGGCTCGTCACAAAGGAGGGGCTGGGAGGGCCTCTCTGTGACCACCCTCCGGCGTGAGGATAAGTATTTGTTTGGAGAAGAAAAGGGAATAGAAATAGAGAGAGAGAGAGGTTCGGAGTGTGTCAGACCGTGCTTCCATTGTACTTGTGTGGGGGTATTTATACTAGTCAGAATTTGTTGTACTATCCTTCGTCCAGGTGTACGAACCTTCGTCCTAGTGACCTCCTGTCGTTGGTGGTGAACACGTGTCTTTGAGCCGCGTCATACCACCATTATGCCGCGTCCGGGGAGGTTGAGGTTCGGACAGGAGGTTTTATACCTCTTCATTTATTTAAGTTAAATTTCACCAATTTATTTATTTAATTGACCATTATTCATTATTTAAATTGTTCTAGTTTGTTTATATAGTTCCCACCCTTGTGTTGGAGTAGTATGGGAAATGAGGGTTAAAGTTTTAGGACTGAACGGTCTCAGGTTCTAATCTGATGTCACCCAGGTTTTGCTAATTTTTTCATTGTTGTTTTTTTTAGGCGGGTGGATGTCGGGTTTTCCCTGACTGGTGGAACTGTCGTAGGAGTTTGGCTACACAGCGCTGTCTGCGTTCGTGAGCGTATGGATGTCTTTGATCATGGGTTACCTCAGGTAGTCGGGGCATTAGGCTTAATTGTTCCTTAAAAGTGAGTTTATAAGAACGACAACTTAATCTTTTTATTAATGTAAAACTTGGTTAGTCGGACTCTAGCTTCTTTTAGTTCCGTAGTAATGAAATGCATAACATCCACATGATTCGCTAAGTGGATTGTTGCAACTTTAACATCTCAAACTTTCTTCTTTTCTTGTGCTTTTAGAACATTGCACTCGAAAAAGACACTAAACAAACACGTGTCTATGGATGTTTGTTATATTGATTTTTTTAGTTTTCCGAGTTAACACTTTGATTTTTTTAAGTTGTTAGGCAGGACGATGCATCATCGGTTTGGGGTGTTAGGCTTGTGAAGCCTCTCGGCTACACGGTTTCTTGCCGAGGGACTTGGGAAATCGGCTTTTAAATGGAGCTTGTGGGGGAACATTCGGCTTGGGTTGTTCTCTCTCTTCCACCTCTGTCTCTCTCTTCCATTTTTTTAAAAAATCTTTAGGCTATGCGTTTTTGATGTTTAGGCTACTTTAGCCTACATAGGTCATGGGGCTTGTGCCCCTTCCTCTCTTAGAAAACAAATTAGAAGAACCGACTTGAATCCATGTTGAATCGAATAAATCGGTTTATGAGAAGAAAAAAAATACGAAACTATATATATTTTATATATGTAAAACAAAATAATTGAAAAAAAAATTTAAATGTGTTATTATATAACAAGAATAACACAAGATTAGTGCTAAAACTTAAGAACTTTAGAAAGATTATAAGATGAAGAAGTTGAGAAATGTATGACTTATGAAATTGTATACATGAGGTGCATTTTCTCATCTTCTTTGAGCTAGTATTTATACTACAAAAAGATTAATGATAGACAAGTTTAACTATTTGGATTAACTAGTAACATAGAACATGTTCAAAAGTGAAGATAGAGATGAAAAAAACTGCTTTAGGATCCAATTTGCACTACAAAATCGGTTTCAACCCGAACCAAATCGGCAATTTGCATATTGGTCCCCCATTTCATTAGTGAATCAAGCTTCTACTTGACAAAAAAAATTACATATTTCTAAAAACCGGTTGTGAGTACCAGTTTATGACCAAAATGGTTCCCTTATTCTTGAAGTTGTTGGTTTCCTGGACAAAGTGCAGAGAGTTGTGTACAACAATTTCTCGACGTCAAGGAACCAAAGTTTTATTTTCGGTGGAATAGGATTTGCTATTCAAAATGGGGGTGCAACGCAGCTTGTTGCCCGTTACCTGTCATTCTAATGTAATGGACCTGTGGTGTTATTTCTACTTTAAGAGTTTTCTTATTTGGTTAAGGTTCAAATATTTTTCGCCCACACCGTTTATAAAGTAAGCCGGTTTCCCTTCAATTGGGTTTATAACCGAAACTGGTTACCTTTCAAACAGTTTTGACCAAAGTTGATAAAATGATTCATTATTATATAACTTGAATTTGCTTTAGAAAAAAACGATTTCGGTTCGGTATCTGCAAGAAAATCAAATTTGATTACAAAGAAAACATAATTTTGTTTGTGTTGATGACCAAAATCAATTTTTTCTTAAACCGGTTTTAGTTCGGTTTAGTTTTGTTTTTCGGTTCCAACCAGTTTCGATTCAGTTTGTTTGGTTGGTTTTAGCGTAAGTTTTAGCTCAGTTTCGATTCAATTTAGGATTTTTTACTACCAGTTTCAGTTCGGGTTGATTTTATCGGTTTCCCGAACTGGTTTTTTCATCTTCACTCCTAACTCCTAAACCCGGCCCATTAAACAAAATCAGCTAGGGTTCCAATATAAACACAACCGATCAAAACAGATCCTACCTAAGCGGCGCTCCTTCACTTATTACTGCTTCGGGAACTCTGAAATCCTATCTTCGTCACCATGAGAGCTAAGGTATTTTCTATTATTAAATATATATATTAATAATTGTTTGTTAAAATATTATCTTCGTAATTTAGATTTTAATAATTGTTTAATTGAATGTAAAAATTGCAGTGGAAGAAGAAGAGAATGAGGAGGTTGAAGAGGAAACGTCGAAAGATGAGACAACGATCCAAGTAGATCTGCTTTTGTCTCGATTTACTGTTTTGATTTATGTTTATTACTCTTTAATTTCCGTTGTTATGTTAGTGTTTGATGCTACATTTTGTTATGGAGTTTTGTTATAAGTTATAACCCTAACATGTTTTGATTAAACTTTTATTATTATTATTATATTGTTGCCTTTGCTAATGATCTGAAGCAGAATTAGTTTAAGAAGATAGGATTAATAGTTTTACATGTTGCTCTATTCTTTAGGCTGCACGTTGTCGCTCGCGGTGAGCCATCGACGTGAATCTCAAGTAACCCGGTCACACCAGGCTGTTGTGGCTGGGGTGAGCACCGGCGCGACCACAGCCTACAAATCCAACACAAATTTTTTTCTTCGCGCCGTTAGCCTGCGTGAGCCTGCCCGCGTTGGCTCGCTTGCGTCGGGTTAGCGTGGGGCTGTTGTGGCTGCTTGCGCCTGGTCGCCCGCGTGTCCACAACACACAGGCTTAGGGGTTGAGTATTAACGTTGTTGGACTTGATTTAGTTTTAGTCTTTGATCCGTCATACATGATATTCTTTGAAATCAAATTTGGAATGAATTAAGTATGCTCTATGTCCGGTGCGTTGCGTGATAGGATTGGATGATGCGCGTTACCTATAAGCGATGTGGTTTGATGTGTCACCTTATGCAGCTGACCAACATTTGAACAAATTGGGCTGTCGATTGCATCGGGCCAGAGTTTTTTTCTATTACTCATGATTGAGATATGTTGAGAGATGACGATGATGAAAATGCTTTGTATTTTAGTGTTTAGAGTTAACCTGTTAAAGTTTTAAGTTTTAACTATAAATAATTTTACTATGTTTTAATATCAGTCATAACGCATGGCGTATTGGTTTTGTTTGATAATAAAGCATTGTAGTGCTATTCCCTCTTCGAAATCAAGGCCCTACAAAGTATAGTATTAATCTGGAGGCCTACTTTCCGTTGCTTATGTTCTTCATGCTAGTCGTAGTTTTACAACTGCTACTAATGCAGGAGCATATTGAAGATTATTTTTATCACTTAGTAATTTGATTATTAAAAGTTTAAATTATGTTTTATCTTTTATTTGTTTGTGTTTATCTCTAAACTGTTAGGGTCTAGTATAAATAGTGGTCTTGGTGAATGTTTATGGAGAGTTTTGGTTGATTTAAAAAATATTAACTTTGTTCATGGAACTTTTGGTTCAATTTAGAGACTTTGTTTGCTAATTTTTCTTGAGCCATTTGATCGCTTCCGAAACTGAATCAGCTACTGTTTATGTTTCTTTTTGCTATTGTTCGGTCCGTTTTGTCAGTCCAATTGAAAGGTGACTATTAGCTGAGAAGATGCTTGAGCCATTTCAAGTCTTTTGCTGGTATAATGCTATAATTATCATAACTTTATATGAGATGCACATTATCTTTCTCATTTGTTGCTTTTGATGTTGCTTCTGTCAGCCCCTAGTTATGAAGGTTGATTTTTATTAGGTTAAGGTTTTCTCATATTACCGCACTCCAAAACTTGTTAGTTGTTACCATTCTAGGATGCGTGTGTACTTTCAGTTCTTGATCAAGTTACAAGGCCTGTAATGTATCTTGACTTCTATGACTGATTTAGTTGTCTGTGAATCTGTAGCTTTCAAATTGAAAATTAAGTATTAATAAAATTAAGAAAGCGTCATTTGTTGCTACTTGCTAGGGTAGTAGGGTGGAAGATAGGGCTCAAGATGACATTTGACACCTAAAACATCTAATATACACATTTAAAACAACTGTATTACCATGGCTTAGGAGATCTACCTTTGCACGACCCTTCCTATTCGCCAATTTTATAGAACCCCAACTAGGAGTTGTTTTTACCTGAAAACTGCCTTAACTGTTGCAAGCAATGACCCTTTTGGCTGTATAGACTGATGGAACGATTATATATTCGGGGTTCGCAAACTGATCTCCTCCTTTGTATATCATTATTGGTTATTGTACTTGCCAATCCCGTCTTAGCAAGAGCCAAGAGTTGCAGCATCCTTGGTCACCATTTTTCTGTAAATGTTGGAACAAAATACCGACGTGATTTTGGCTTGCTTGTCAGAAACAAAGTTCTGGTGGTAGTTATCATAAGCTGCAGTGTTTTTCTTGAATGTTATTGCAGCCAAGTTGTTAATGGTGGTTCTTTATAGACCTTAAATCTGGGTCAGTCGCTACCTAAGACGTTAGATTCTTGGAGTTTGCAAGCCTGACTAGATAAGACGGATGTCCGGAATTTGGCATTTTGTTGTGGGTATTCTTGCTAAACGAATTTGTCATCTGATCTTAGACAACTGCTTGATACAACTAGATTATGCAAATGAATTTGTCATCTGCGTCATAGACGGCAGCTAACCAAGAATTGAAATCCAACTAAAAGACTACCCATTTGCCATCAATTGAAGGCTCTCTTTAGAAAAATCTTTTAAGTTCCCAGATCAACCTTCTACTAGTATAGAAATGGGCACGGGTCTTCCTACGACACTCCTTGCATGAGTCTACATAGGGTTTGAAAAGAATAGTGTGGTAGACAAGTTGATTGGATGGTTCCGAAATGGTTATGGCAAAGGGATCATCTCAGTCACAATGAGTTGATAGAGCTACGACGACTCTCAAATCTCATACATAACTCGACAGCAAAATTAGCATAGGACGTGCATTGGCTTGGGGATGATGAAGGTGGATTCATGGTCAAGTCGTCAAGGATTGTGATTGAGTCAGGGTGCTACAACCAAGATAAATACAGTTTTTCGTGGTCACAGTGGGTGCCAATCAAAGTTAACTGCTTGGTTGGAGGGCGGTGCATAATATACTACCTACAAAGGTAGAATTAGCAAAAACGAAATATTAGTAATGGGTCGAACTCCTAAGCCATCTGTGTGATATCGTCTGAATCAATGAACCATTTGCTGATAAACTGTCAAATTGTGGGTGAGGTATGGTCTTAAGTATTTGCCTTGTGTAGTTGTGTATAGATATCAAATTCATTTCTTATTTTGATATATGATAAAATTATGAATATGTTACTTTAACACATGATTATTCCTATGCTAATGCTCTACATCCAAAGTCAAATAAATTGATCAATATACACGTTCAAGATCGAACAAAAAAAAATGAATACTATTATAAGAATTGCATAACGCAACATCGAAAACGAAAATAATTTGGTTTATATGTATAATCAAGGTTGTAAACTCAGCCTTGGAATCGGGAATCGGGGCTCCACCTTGGCGATTTTCACCAACTCGGTAACCAGAAATTAGAATCGGTTAAACTTGAGCAAGACTCGGTCAGAATCAGTCAAACTTGAGCATAAATCAGTGGAATCGTGAGTAATCGGCTAGAATAGACAACTCGGTCAAATTTTAAACTCGGGTGTGACTTGGCGGCAGTAGGCAGCAATCGGTCAGATTCGGGCATAACTCGGTCAGACTCAGTCAAACACGACAATACCTCAAATTTTTTATTCAATTTCCCTAATTTTATTTGTAGATTTCATATCTAAATAATTAATTTTCATTATCATTTACATATCCGAGCACTCCCCGTCTACTATTCGCATCTCTCCGGTCGACCGAGTAGGGAACGCCTAATGAATTCTGCAATGTAATTAGTTTCAATTATATTAGCTTTTGTGCTCGTAATTATCTACCCTCTTAGTCTCTTACCATGCTTAAATAATAATAAAAATTCCACAAAATAAAAGAGACTTCATCAATTAATGACATGTGATTAACGAGCAAGATCAGGTGGGTGATTAGCTGCCCCCTCCACAACGAACATGTCTTACAAACACCAACTCACCACAACTCTACTTTAACGATTATAATAATACTACCTAACTAAACCTAACCCTTTACTCCTTTAGTATATTGGTTATACTAACAGAGTATCACATCTTAAATATTAATAAAAAATAACCAAATACTAAGTTAATGTAGAACATGTCGTTAAAGCATGTTATATCACACAAGCATCGTATACATTTACTAGAATATAAATCTATCAACTATTGTATTTAAAAGTCTTAAAATATATATAAATAAAATTATGCTATCTCATTATACCATATTTTACTTGATGATGGGGAGTGGCCAGGTTTGCCTTGACATACATCTGGCATAAAAACTAATCACCATCATCGTGTAGTTTCCCGAGTAGTTAGCTTGCTGTTTGCTTGCATTCAGATTATTGGACTTAGAATAAACATAATTATATCATTGTTTGTTTGATTTGATACAATTGACTTTCTCTTGGTTGTTTGAGATAGTTAATTCAAATAAAAAAAATTATGAAATTTTAATAGATCATGAGCTTTTTAACAATTATCGTTGCTTCTCAATGTTTACGTAAGTGTTTGGGGTTTTAAATATACACGCATATACGTACGTGTGTGACACACAAAAGATCATAATTATACAACCAATTTTATTTTGACAACCACGAGAAATGTATAAAAGTTTATATCTATTGGTTTAATTGCAATACATAACACGTTTATGAGTTTATATCTCACAAGGGGTTTTCTCATAATTATGAGTTTCATCCTGAATTGGTGACTTGGTGGTGGAATATGATCACGTAGTAATACTAGTAGCACGATGATACTCCAGTGGTCCGTGAGTGATTCCAATTGGTCCGTGAGTGATTCCAATTGGCCGTTCAAAAAAAAAATACATAACACGATTAATCAACCATTTAACCACATATTTTTCTTGTTTTCACTCTCCTCCTATGGCTAATTCTAAAATTTATCGTCCTTTATATATACATATTTCATTTTCTTAAATTTTAAATAATAAGAGTTGGCATCCTTGTTTTCCTTTATTTTATATAAAATTTAGAATGTGATTGACACATTTTGTTTTAAAAAATGGATAAGAACTAGGAAGAAAGTTGATACGTTATTGGAATCTACCCATGGATTTGATTTCTAGATGCATGTTGGTTTAGGATAATGATAGCGTCATAAAAGCAAGCCAAAAGCGCAAAGTATCATCCAAATCACTACAAAACTTTTAAGGAATGGTTTTGGAACATTTTTGAAAGATACATAAGTTAAAAAGGTTTTTGGAGAATTTTCAAAAATAAAATGATAGTCCTGAAAAATTATACACATATAAATATACGATGATGTCTTCTCTGCTAAGGCATATTGCCTCGCCACATTCTTGTTTAAAAGTTTGTCATAAAGCAATAGCAACAACCTTCATTTTTTTCTTTACTTCTGGTTTCTCTAACTTCTGGTTAGGAAATCTTTATACTCGCGTATGTAATGTTTTGTTTTTTTCGTATAGAATAAAAGTATCCATCCCATTCTCTGTTAAAAAAAAATCTATACACTCATATACATAGTGTATGTGCGAGCTTTTAGATGTATCTATCTACTACCTAGTAAATGAACACAACACTAGTCACCATCATATTTCACCTTACTAATTTTTTCTTGCCTTAGCTTTTTGTAACCCTAAAAAAATAGAATAGGAACGAGTAGCTAATTAATACTTTTTTAGTTATTAGCACGTGAAAGTTTATCGCTAATGACACTTGTTTAAGAATTAAGGATTGAAAGTACATAAAAAAAACATATGTGATTATATAATAAGTAAAGTTTTAGAAATAAAAAAGAAGTAGAAAAATTAATAAAGGTAAGAAATAAAAAGCAAATTACTTTGCAAAAGTAATAATAATTTAATTTTCTATCAGGGGTGAATGGGCTGCAAACCAATTCACCCGACGAATCCAGATCAACCAACTTCGAAGTGAATCAGATTTAATTGTGACAGTGTTCTCACCGAACCTAATAAACCCGAACCCAATTTCCAATTCTTTTCTCACGTTTAGGGCTGCAAACGAACCGAACGAACACGAACACGGCCTTGTTCGTGTTCGTTTGTTAAGGAAAATATGTGTTCACGAACAGTTCATGAACACTTACCGAACAAGATTTTCTGTTCGTGTTCGTTTGTTAAGAAAACAATGATGTTCGTGTTCGTTTGTTAATTTTGTTCATGAACGCACATGAACACAAAAAAGTGTTCATGAATAGAAACAAACACAAATAAACATATATTAACTTTTTAATAAAATCCAATTCACATACATATATGTTTATTAAATTATTTGGGTTAAATAAATAAAGATAAAATAATATTAAGACAAATTATAAAAATTAAAAACCTTATTAAACTATAGAGCATGAACGAACATAAAAAACAAACAAACATAAACGAACACGTTACCGAACGTTTACGAACATAAACGAACGAATGTGGCCTCTGTTCGTGTTCGTTCGTTTAACTAAACAAACGAAATATTTTGTTCGTGTTCATTCGTTTATTAAACGAACGAACACAAACGAACTTCCCGCCAAACTGTTCATAAACTGTTCGTTGAAAGTTCAGTTCGTTTGCAGCCTTACCCACGTTTTTCTCCTATGTCACTTGAAGAGGTATTAGCAATTATACCGCGGCTTGGCCACCTGTGATTCGGTTACATCTAAGTCCAACAAGTTACTTGTAACTTGTTGGACTTAGATGTGACCGAATCACAGGTGGCCAAGCCGCGGTATAATTGCTTATACCTCTTCATGTCTTCCCATGTCCTCAAGTTACTTGTAACTTGTTGGACTTAGATGTGACCGAATCACAGGTGGCCAAGCCGCGGTATAATTGCTTATACCTCTTCATGTCTTCCTAAGTCCTCAAGTTACTTGTAACTTGTTTGGACTTAATCGTATCGTGGTTCCTCAGTCTTGCTACGGCATCTATAGGGATTTGGTGAGGATGGCTGACACGTGTCAGGGCCAGCTGTCCAGGAGTTTTGTTGTATTCCCCTGACACGTGGGTGTTGTTATAGCCACGCGATCGTATGGCTGACGTGATGGCGGTTCGATTTTCGGGGCAATCTGGGCCGCTCATCTGAACCAGCTGTCCCCAACCCTAACCATCTCAACCGTCGCCACCTCTTCCTATATAAGCCTCTTTTTCTTTTTTTCCTTCTTTACTTTTCACTGTTTTCTCTTACCTTGCTCTCTGATCTTACTTACCCCTTCCGCCCTTCGGCGTCCTTATCATCCGCTCGAGCCTTACCAACCTGCTTAAGGTGCGTTGTCTTCATCCTTCTTCATTTATCCTATTTTATTGTTTTTTCCTTGGGTCCTGGAGATGGTGAAGGACGATATGAATGTGACCTTTTCAAATCTGTCCGCGGATAAGCTTGCCCGGTTCATCGATACTTACTCGATCCCTCGTGAGTTGAACCCGGTATTACCAGGGCCGAGGGAGGTGATACACCCCTTTCCTGTTGGCAAGTTTGGCTTTTACACCCGAGTGTGTGATTTTGCCAACTACCGTGTCCCCTTTACCAAATTTTTGATGAGGGTGTTAAAGTTTCACGGTGTGCACATTTCTCAAGTGAACCCTTTCGGTCTCAGCCGAATAAATCACTTCGAGCTTTCTTGCCGTGCTTTAGAGAAGGGTGTGGATCTGAGTGTTTTCCGATGCTTTTATAAGCTTAGCAAGGCCGGTAGCTGGTACACGTTTGAGAAACGGCGGTCGTTGGAGAGTTGTCATGATTATCAGACAACAAGTTTAAAGAATTGGAAGAACCAGTTCTTCTTCTTGGACGACCGATGCTTACCTCCGGAAATGGTGTGGCGTGACAGTTTTGAGGCGTCTGAATGGGACTTGCCCAAGAAGTTTAAATACAACCGCACTTTGTACTTGGATCTGGTGGAGAACAAGAGTAATATCCAGAAGTATCCGGAGCATGTTCTTTGTCTCGGAGGGGTTAGTATGAATTGGAGTCTGGATGATAAGTGGCCGTTAGTGCGTTATAACGGAGAGGGTGAGTGGAGAGCCGCAGCTTTATTTGTTATTTTTTCGTGTTTCTGTTAGCTTTTTCTAACTCTCCTTTGTTTTTGTTTATACAGAGATGTCGCTGCTCGATTGTCTGAAGTTGACTACTTTCGATGACGCAGCTTTGGAGTACACCAGCGAGGACTTGGGTAATACGGAACCCTTGGTGGAGTAGATGGGGAGGTGTAACACCCCAACCGATGGCGGAAACATCGAGGTGCCACGTAGTGACGATTGTTCAATAGCACATGGACTAAAGTGTAAATTTGAATACATTGATTAAATAATTTATCACATTGAAATGAAATACAACAATTCTAACTGCCAACTAAATTGTAATACAATGAATCAAAATCTAAATATAAATCCGAAAGCTTAAAGGATGCATCTCAAAACAACCTGAAACATGTACAAAATCATTTGGTCAATACAAAAATTGTATTGGTGAGCATACCCTGTTTGAATAAATATAGTAGAAAAAGTGTTTAGCAATTCATGTGTTGTATACTGTTTGCAATTATGTAATAAGTGGTATCCGGGTCAAATCAACCCTAAGAAAAGAAAGCAGATATATATAGTATGCGCTAGTAGTAATGTAATACATAGCAATGACGAGGACTCTCAACAGAGTCACAAGGGTATATACCATAGTACTATTCATTGAAATGCCAGGCCGAAACAGTTAATGATTTGACAGGTCATAGATACACAAAATGACATAAGCAAACACACAATAGAATTGCATTTAGTAAAAGAAATAGAAACTTGATTGTAAGTACATGAGTCACCCCAAAATGTAAAACAGTAAAAAGGGGAAAGATATACTCACAGTTTGCGAAAGCGATCAAAATCCACTTAAGCGGTCGTGAGCTAAGTAATGGGAATTCCGAGGAATTCAACCTATAATGTGTAAGAATACTAATGAGGAAATGTCTAAAAAGTCTAAGGTATCTAGGGTCTAAGGCATTAGGGTTCGCTAAGTCGATTTGGGGAATTAGAGTATTTATGATAAACCAAATTAATGTAAAAGTTATATGTCAAAAATAATATACCAAAGTGTATAAATGTGTTTTAGGTAATATAATTATTACCAATTGAATATTTAGTTAAAAATATGTTTAAATAATTAAGACAAATTAATTTAGTCAATTACTTTAACTAATTATTGTAAATAAGTAAAATAATCATAAATTTTGAAATAAATAGTTATGAGTTACTCAAAGATTCAACAATGATAATAAAGACTTTAAACCATAAGAGTATTTCTATTGTATAAGAAAAATATTTATAAAATAGATGTTTAAATTGTATAAATAAATAAATGTTTTATTATATCTAATTAAACGTAAATAAGACTAATAATACCATACATGATCCAAAAATACTAGTTTTATAGAAAATGGATAATTTCTGATGTAAACAAATTAGCATAATTTTCTCATAATTTATATAAACTTATTTATATTTAAAACTGATTTAACGAGATTAAATTATGTCTTAATGATTAAAATTAGGAAAATCAATAAAATAATTGTTTTCTGAACCAAATATTTTTATTTCAGTTCATAATGATTAGGAATAGTTTCACAAAAAGTTTGAAAGTAAAATCATTAAAAATGAATTTTTTATTAATTAAATATGGTTAATACAAATAAATTTAATAAAAATATGAAAATAAGACATTTTTCAGGAAATAAAAATGTGATAATTTTCTTTAGGGTGTCAAGATGCTACACCTAAATTTTTATAATTTTTGACTAAAAATTGGATTTATTATGATTATTCTAAATTGTTTATATATTTATATATAAATAATATGAAAGTAATGGATAATTATGGTAACATGAGGTACAAAAAAAAAAGAAACACAAAACCTGCATATTCAGGGACTCGAACTCGAGCCCTTTTGATGATAAAACACACTCAAAACCACTCCACCACAACTCTGATTTGGTAATTATCTTAAACGAATTTATATTTAACATACTAGTAATATTCATCATCTTCTTCCCCAAATAGCTTCAAAGAACCCTAGCCTTAACCCTAAATCTAATAGTGTGATCCAGATCTGATTAGGCCTTCGTTATATGGGGCTTTTGATCGGGAATGATGAAGAAACTAAATGGCAACTAAAACAAGAACTTACAATAACGATTTGAGGTTCGAATCTCCATGTGCAGGTCCGAACACATATCCGCATATTAGGAAGCTTCGTGACGTGTTTAAGCTATTTTTTTTAGTGGGTTTATAACGTGAATGTGTGCAGGAGTTGATCGACGAGCTGTTCAGGCTGAAGACCTTCTTTCTGACCACCGGGGCTCAGCTTATAGCGGACCACGTTCACAAGGGCCCAATTATGAAGAAGGCTGTTAGCGATGTCAACAACGCAATGAACGCCTTGGGCTTTAACGTGGGCGTGAAGGCCGGCTATGCTGCTGTGGCGAAGGGCATTCCCTTGGAGAAGATGCCCCTGATAAAGCATAACGCCCAGGAGGAGCTCACTGCCGCTGCTCGTGCCTATGATTCCCTCGTCTTCCCCAAGGTTGCCAAATTGGTTGATCAAGTCACCGGTCCCCCCGAGTCCCTGTCCGATGCCTTTGACGAGCTGAAGCTCGAATCTTCTGTTTAGTTTTGTTGAACAATTTATCATTTGATCCGGGCCTTTATGAGGTCCGGAGTGTTTGTAATATTTTAGACAAGTTCCACCTAATTCGAAACTCCTCGTTGGGTTCGAATTACTTTTAATGCAGGTTGATTCCGGACCTTATCATGGGTCCGGGTTATGTCTTTTGATTTATGACATTTATTTTTTAGGTGATATCCTTGGCCTTAAAGCGGCCGATTCATTGGACCGTAGCTCGATCTTTCGTGCGTCCACGTATCTAGCCACGTCCTAATTTTATCCACGGACTTTGTATATGTGTTAAATAACCATGGTTTGTGGGGTTTTCTTGACCAGGACGCGACTGTTATCCATGCCGTGTGCTGGTGTTCTAAGTTGTCCCCTTATATGAGTCTTTGTTTTATGTTTGTGTTTAAGATTTAGCTAGATGCTTGTTTAGGTTAGTTGAGATTCGGACCAAAACTTATCCACTTTGATCCGTTTCTTTTTGCTACTCATGTTTGATGTTTTTCACACCACGTGGCTTTTGTTATGTCGAGCTCATTATTGATCTGCGGCTTATATTAGCACCTCAGAAGTTTTTCAAAGTATGGACCAGCTTTTTTATTGATGTTTTGTGACATCCGCCCCTTTCACTTTTATCATTTTACAACTTTAGTCCCCTTATTTCTTACATCTACATTTACAGTCTTGTATTTTGTAACATTCGTGATTTTTATTTTAATTACAACTTTAAGACCTAATATGACAAAAAAAAAAAAAAAATAACAATAAAACTATACTAATCTTTTTGTTAGTATGTATATATATTACAAAAGGGTTATGAATGATGTTCATATTTTTTTTAAAAAAAAATGGATTAATACAAAATATTTAAATTACTTATAAGTTACATTAGTAACTTTGAATGTTAATATATTTAATGAAAACATGAATGATATTAATAAAAAAGAGTTAAAGAAATGAAATAAATTGAGGATACTTGAAACATCTTTTATGTAAATATATACCCTATAAATGACTCCTATGTTTTGTGTAGTCATACAAAAAAAAAAATATAAATCCTTTGTACATTACCAAGCTTCAATTTATTTGACTTTGAATCATCATATTAGAAAGTCCAACAATCGCTTTGAATCTTGGTCACTTTTTCTTGCTTGAATTGAAGGTATTCATGAAACTTTGTACAAGCTTAAGATTTTCTTTATTGCATAATTGTTACTCGTCGTTAGTAAGATAATATGTTCTCTTATTATTCCAAAATAATTGTGGTTCCGTTTTAAGTCCTTTTTTTTACTAAACCAATACACAAAGACGGTGACTTCGGAAGAGCCACCTAAAATATTTACAGTTTTGCTAGTTTTTTTTAGTAAAAGTATTTGCACTTTTGTTAAACGAACCATAGATTCATATATTAACAAATTGTTTAAAATGATAGTTTGTGCAAATGAATTGTATCATATCTCAAGTATTGTAATCCTAGATCTATCTATACAAAGTTTGAGAAGTTAAAAATATTATTATTATTATTATTATTATTATTATTATTATTATTATTATGTTGGTATAAATAAAATATTAAGTATTATATCGACACAAAACTATACTAATGTTATTTTACATACTAATGTATAAATAAATATTTGTTTGTTGTAATCACCTATTCGGAACTTTACGAGCAAGTCACTTAATTTTAGCTAATATTGTTATTTTGTTTACATAACTAATCAATTTGAATTACTATTATAAATAATTCTTTTTAGAATTTACGTTTATACTATATCATATGAAGTTAGTATTTGTGCATAAAACAAAATATACCATAAACACAAATCATCTCAACTCATTTTCGCAATCCTAATCTCGAATAATATCTATATATATAGGTTGTCCTAATTTTGAGAAAGACATTATAACACTTTGCCAATTCCGGACCGACCGTCTTAAGGGTCCCAACATTAAGCACCCATACTTAAATCAAGAACTCTAGAATCTATGCAAGCCTTAAGGTGAGTATATCTTTTCCCTTTTTACTGTTTTACTCTTTTGGGGTGACTCATGTACTATTATTATTAAACTTATGTATACTCTTTACAACGCAATGTGCTCTTTGATATATTTTGTGTGAATTGTATGAACGATTTGTCAAAGTCATTAACCTTTGGGCCGCACCTAACAATGAGTAGTACTACGAATTATATCCCTTGGTTACTTACGTGAACGAGTTAAGTCCTTGGTCATTGTTATGGTTTTTCTTGAACGATGGGTGAACGATTATTGAACGATGGGAGGCTTGATTTTTGACCCTTTTACATATTACATATATCATAGCACATGAATTGCGAAACTATTTTTCTACTATATGTATTCAAACAAGGTATGCTCACCAATACAATTTTTGTATTGACCAAATTATTTTGTACATGTTTCAGGTTGTTTTGAGATGCATTCTTTAAGCTTTTGGATTTATATTTAAGCTTTGATTTCATTGTAATCTAGTTAGACTTGACGCTTTAGAATCATTGTACTTTGTATTTTTTTTTCCTTTCAATGTAATAAACTATTTAATTCAATGTATTCAAATTTACACTTTAGTACCATGAGCTATTGAGCAATCGTCACTACGTGACACCTCGATGTTTCCGCCATCGGTTGGGGTGTTACAGATTGGTATCAGAGCCATGGTTATAGGGAATTAGGTTATTAGAATGCCTTTTAGCCTAGTCTATAACTAAGCTTACTTTCACGAGTCCTCTCGTTTATATTTCCCTTATTTCCTATTATTTTCTTTCTAGATATTTTCGTTATGATTATTTCTCGATATTTTGCTTGGCAAAGAAGACACTCGTATTTCACAAACGAAACGATATCATCAAGTTAGGAGTGATATCCATACCTTGGTGACTAGTTTTACTCCTCTTTATGCTATATATCTTTGGAATATATCTTTGGGATAGGAGTGATATCCACACCTCAAAGAGTATTTCCTCCAAAAAGAAACTTAATCACTAAGCTGGGAGTGATATCCTTAACTTAGTGACTGGTTTCATTCCACAATCGTTTTTCAATTCTGAAATACATCTTTGAGTTAGGAGTGAAATCCACATCTCAAGGATCTATTTCTACATCTCGTTGATTAGGAATTTTCTTAAATATTGGTTAATCTTATCATTCACGTCATTTTAAATCATGGTCTTTTAAAACACAATAGAATTACACATACTTCATGAAATGGTTTCATTTTGCATTTTACAAACTTGTGTTGCATATTTTAAAGACCAAATGTAAATCTTTTGTTTTCATATGACATATCCAATATATATTTGCGGGAGAAATTTGCAACTAATAATAAGCCTTATAACATTTTTCAAACTCGACTTCTCGTAAACACATGAAAATGTGTATTTACGAAGATTTTGCAAATAAACCTGTTTTGAATCTAAAACACACTTCGATTTCTAAAAATTTATTCTCATGCATCACTACTATTCTTTCAACAATATCACAAAGTCGAGTAAACTGCGAAAATTTACATTTTACACTTATACTTTTTCAATTGCAAAACTTTTGGTTTAACAAAACAATGGAAATATCTTTTTATCAGAATGTTGCTAAATGTCTTTTATAGTATAACGCATATATGTAAAATTACTAGATTTTAACTCACATGCCAGTAGGCTATACACCCGTTCCGTGCACATTCTTTTGCCGTAAATTTAATTATTTTATTCTTGCACCATTTTTATTCATAGTTATTTCTAACACGTTATTTGTGATTATTTTCACATTGCCTATTTGCATCAATTCAACTCGTTTACTTTCATTTTGTGCAATTGTGCGCTTTACTCGATTTATGTTATACTATTCTTTCAGTCGGAATTTTATGCTATACTTATATACTTACATGAACGCATATTTGGTATGCATATTTTCCTGTTTTGAGAAAAACCCTGTTATACTTTACATTATGTTGTTCATCATCATGGCCAACGAACATACTAGTTGATAACTCGTATGAGATCTAAGCCGGTGCCCACGTACGACTCGGATTAGAGTATTTCTTCAATCCGAGGGGAACGGTGTAAACCTCAGAGTTTATCAATATGAGTGTTTAGAGCCAACGATATGAACAAAAGTTACCGGTTAAGGGTGAACCCGAAAGGGAAGAACCTCTAACCATGACTTATACTTACATGTTATTCAAATTACGGTTAAAGGGAAAACCCGTAAGGGAAGAACCTCTAACTATGTCATGTTTGAACATTATTCATTACAGTGATTATTACATATTGGTTGCACACATTTATTTCTTGTTAAGGTTATGGAAAAGCATAACACCTTAGTGTAAGGTAAATCGGTGATTACGGTCCGGAACGCAATCATGGGTTTACAGGTACATGAGGGTGGTGTGTAATTCTATTTAGGCTGTTGGTAGACAATCAGTACGAGTCCAATGTATCGGGAGTGTGGTGGGTTAGCTGCGGTACACCTTATATATAAGCATAAACGATACTGCGGGAGCGGACTAGGAGTCGGACCAAGAACCTACCCATTACTTGCTAGTTACCTCTTCATTAGATCGTTGACTAATAGCTAGAATTTTCAATAAGAACATTTTACATAAGCTTCAATTAGTTTCTTTGGAGCCTTCCTTGTTGACCATCTCTATTGAAAACCTTAAACCTTGTAAACTCTTACACTTCTGTTAGTCGAAATCCTGTTGCATGACCTTAATAACATTTAGTCAGAAACCTTTCTAAAGTAGGGGAGACTGCTTCATTAGTACCTCTGCCCTCACCAGTTAGACATTCCCAAAAGCTTTCTCATTTAAACTCTCAACTTTCTAACTTTGGGTCAACTGCCAAGGATTTCGAAACTTTTTTTACTTTGGATATTTGACAACTACCTTGAATTTTGTCAAAACATGACTCATGCAATATTAAAAAAAAAAAAAAAAAACCTACTTGACTTTTACAATGCCTTTTGTTTCATAGTAACCTCCACTTGAAAGAAATTTCGAGACGAAATTTTTTAAAGTAGGGGAGACTGTGACATCCGCCCCTTTCACTTTTATCATTTTACAACTTTAGTCCCCTTATTTCTTACATCTACATTTACAGTCTTGTATTTTGTAACATTCGTGATTTTTATTTTAATTACAACTTTAAGACCTAATATGACAAAAAAAAAAAATAACAATAAAACTATACTAATCTTTTTGTTAGTATGTATATATATTACAAAAGGGTTATGAATGATGTTCATATTTTTTTTTAAAAAAATGGATTAATACAAAATATTTAAATTACTTATAAGTTACATTAGTAACTTTGAATGTCAATATATTTAATGAAAACATGAATGATATTAATAATAAAGAGTTAAAGAAATGAAATAAATTGAGGATACTTGAAACATCTTTTATGTAAATATATACCCTATAAATGACTCCTATGTTTTGTGTAGTCATACAAAAAAAAAAATATAAATCCTTTGTACATTACCAAGCTTCAATTTATTTGACTTTGAATCATCATATTAGAAAGTCCAACAATCGCTTTGAATCTTGGTCACTTTTTCTTGCTTGAATTGAAGGTATTCATGAAACTTTGTACAAGCTTAAGATTTTCTTTATTGCATAATTGTTACTCGTCGTTAGTAAGATAATATGTTCTCTTATTATTCCAAAATAATTGTGGTTCCGTTTTAAGTCCTTTTTTTTACTAAACCAATACACAAAGACGGTGACTTCGGAAGAGCCACCTAAAATATTTACAGTTTTGCTAGTTTTTTTTAGTAAAAGTATTTGCACTTTTGTTAAACGAACCATAGATTCATATATTAACAAATTGTTTAAAATGATAGTTTGTGCAAATGAATTGTATCATATCTCAAGTATTGTAATCCTAGATCTATCTATACAAAGTTTGAGAAGTTAAAAATATTATTATTATTATTATTATTATTATTATTATTATGTTGGTATAAATAAAATATTAAGTATTATATCGACACAAAACTATACTAATGTTATTTTACATACTAATGTATAAATAAATATTTGTTTGTTGTAATCACCTATTCGGAACTTTACGAGCAAGTCACTTAATTTTAGCTAATATTGTTATTTTGTTTACATAACTAATCAATTTGAATTACTATTATAAATAATTCTTTTTAGAATTTACGTTTATACTATATCATATGAAGTTAGTATTTGTGCATAAAACAAAATATACCATAAACACAAATCATCTCAACTCATTTTCGCAATCCTAATCTCGAATAATATCTATATATATATAGGTTGTCCTAATTTTGAGAAAGACATTATAACACTTTGCCAATTCCGGACCGACCGTCTTAAGGGTCCCAACATTAAGCACCCATACTTAAATCAAGAACTCTAGAATCTATGCAAGCCTTAAGGTGAGTATATCTTTTCCCTTTTTACTGTTTTACTCTTTTGGGGTGACTCATGTACTATTATTATTAAACTTATGTATACTCTTTACAACGCAATGTGCTCTTTGATATATTTTGTGTGAATTGTATGAACGATTTGTCAAAGTCATTAACCTTTGGGCCGCACCTAACAATGAGTAGTACTACGAATTATATCCCTTGGTTACTTACGTGAACGAGTTAAGTCCTTGGTCATTGTTATGGTTTTTCTTGAACGATGGGTGAACGATTATTGAACGATAGGAGGCTTGATTTTTGACCCTTTTACATATTACATATATCATAGCACATGAATTGCGAAACTATTTTTCTACTATATGTATTCAAACAGGGTATGCTCACCAATACAATTTTTGTATTGACCAAATTATTTTGTACATGTTTCAGGTTGTTTTGAGATGCATTCTTTAAGCTTTTGGATTTATATTTAAGCTTTGATTTCATTGTAATCTAGTTAGACTTGACGCTTTAGAATCATTGTACTTTGTATTTTTTTTCCTTTCAATGTAATAAACTATTTAATTCAATGTATTCAAATTTACACTTTAGTACCATGAGCTATTGAGCAATCGTCACTACGTGACACCTCGATGTTTCCGCCATCGGTTGGGGTGTTACAGATTGGTATCAGAGCCATGGTTATAGGGAATTAGGTTATTAGAATGCCTTTTAGCCTAGTCTATAACTAAGCTTACTTTCACGAGTCCTCTCGTTTATATTTCCCTTATTTCCTATTATTTTCTTTCTAGATATTTTCGTTATGATTATTTCTCGATATTTTGCTTGGCAAAGAAGACACTCGTATTTCACAAACGAAACGATATCATCAAGTTAGGAGTGATATCCATACCTTGGTGACTAGTTTTACTCCTCTTTATGCTATATATCTTTGGAATATATCTTTGGGATAGGAGTGATATCCACACCTCAAAGAGTATTTCCTCCAAAAAGAAACTTAATCACTAAGCTGGGAGTGATATCCTTAACTTAGTGACTGGTTTCATTCCACAATCGTTTTTCAATTCTGAAATACATCTTTGAGTTAGGAGTGAAATCCACATCTCAAGGATCTATTTCTACATCTCGTTGATTAGGAATTTTCTTAAATATTGGTTAATCTTATCATTCACGTCATTTTAAATCATGGTCTTTTAAAACACAATAGAATTACACATACTTCATGAAATGGTTTCATTTTGCATTTTACAAACTTGTGTTGCATATTTTAAAGACCAAATGTAAATCTTTTGTTTTCATATGACATATCCAATATATATTTGCGGGAGAAATTTGCAACTAATAATAAGCCTTATAACATTTTTCAAACTCGACTTCTCGTAAACACATGAAAATGTGTATTTACGAAGATTTTGCAAATAAACCTGTTTTGAATCTAAAACACACTTCGATTTCTAAAAATTTATTCTCATGCATCACTACTATTCTTTCAACAATATCACAAAGTCGAGTAAACTGCGAAAATTTACATTTTACACTTATACTTTTTCAATTGCAAAACTTTTGGTTTAACAAAACAATGGAAATATCTTTTTATCAGAATGTTGCTAAATGTCTTTTATAGTATAACGCATATATGTAAAATTACTAGATTTTAACTCACATGCCAGTAGGCTATACACCCGTTCCGTGCACATTCTTTTGCCGTAAATTTAATTATTTTATTCTTGCACCATTTTTATTCATAGTTATTTCTAACACGTTATTTGTGATTATTTTCACATTGCCTATTTGCATCAATTCAACTCGTTTACTTTCATTTTGTGCAATTGTGCGCTTTACTCGATTTATGTTATACTATTCTTTCAGTCGGAATTTTATGCTATACTTATATACTTACATGAACGCATATTTGGTATGCATATTTTCCTGTTTTGAGAAAAACCCTGTTATACTTTACATTATGTTGTTCATCATCATGGCCAACGAACATACTAGTTGATAACTCGTATGAGATCTAAGCCGGTGCCCACGTACGACTCGGATTAGAGTATTTCTTCAATCCGAGGGGAACGGTGTAAACCTCAGAGTTTATCAATATGAGTGTTTAGAGCCAACGATATGAACAAAAGTTACCGGTTAAGGGTGAACCCGAAAGGGAAGAACCTCTAACCATGACTTATACTTACATGTTATTCAAATTACGGTTAAAGGGAAAACCCGTAAGGGAAGAACCTCTAACTATGTCATGTTTGAACATTATTCATTACAGTGATTATTACATATTGGTTGCACACATTTATTTCTTGTTAAGGTTATGGAAAAGCATAACACCTTAGTGTAAGGTAAATCGGTGATTACGGTCCGGAACGCAATCATGGGTTTACAGGTACATGAGGGTGGTGTGTAATTCTATTTAGGCTGTTGGTAGACAATCAGTACGAGTCCAATGTATCGGGAGTGTGGTGGGTTAGCTGCGGTACACCTTATATATAAGCATAAACGATACTGCGGGAGCGGACTAGGAGTCGGACCAAGAACCTACCCATTACTTGCTAGTTACCTCTTCATTAGATCGTTGACTAATAGCTAGAATTTTCAATAAGAACATTTTACATAAGCTTCAATTAGTTTCTTTGGAGCCTTCCTTGTTGACCATCTCTATTGAAAACCTTAAACCTTGTAAACTCTTACACTTCTGTTAGTCGAAATCCTGTTGCATGACCTTAATAACATTTAGTCAGAAACCTTTCTAAAGTAGGGGAGACTGCTTCATTAGTACCTCTGCCCTCACCAGTTAGACATTCCCAAAAGCTTTCTCATTTAAACTCTCAACTTTCTAACTTTGGGTCAACTGCCAAGGATTTCGAAACTTTTTTTACTTTGGATATTTGACAACTACCTTGAATTTTGTCAAAACATGACTCATGCAATATTAAAAAAAAAAAAAAAACCTACTTGACTTTTACAATGCCTTTTGTTTCATAGTAACCTCCACTTGAAAGAAATTTCGAGACGAAATTTTTTAAAGTAGGGGAGACTGTGACATCCGCCCCTTTCACTTTTATCATTTTACAACTTTAGTCCCCTTATTTCTTACATCTACATTTACAGTCTTGTATTTTGTAACATTCGTGATTTTTATTTTAATTACAACTTTAAGACCTAATATGACAAAAAAAAAAAAATAACAATAAAACTATACTAATCTTTTTGTTAGTATGTATATATATTACAAAAGGGTTATGAATGATGTTCATATTTTTTTAAAAAAAAATGGATTAATACAAAATATTTAAATTACTTATAAGTTACATTAGTAACTTTGAATGTTAATATATTTAATGAAAACATGAATGATATTAATAATAAAGAGTTAAAGAAATGAAATAAATTGAGGATACTTGAAACATCTTTTATGTAAATATATACCCTATAAATGACTCCTATGTTTTGTGTAGTCATACAAAAAAAAAATATAAATCCTTTGTACATTACCAAGCTTCAATTTATTTGACTTTGAATCATCATATTAGAAAGTCCAACAATCGCTTTGAATCTTGGTCACTTTTTCTTGCTTGAATTGAAGGTATTCATGAAACTTTGTACAAGCTTAAGATTTTCTTTATTGCATAATTGTTACTCGTCGTTAGTAAGATAATATGTTCTCTTATTATTCCAAAATAATTGTGGTTCCGTTTTAAGTCGTTTTTTTTACTAAACCAATACACAAAGACGGTGACTTCGGAAGAGCCACCTAAAATATTTACAGTTTTGCTAGTTTTTTTTTAGTAAAAGTATTTGCACTTTTGTTAAACGAACCATAGATTCATATATTAACAAATTGTTTAAAATGATAGTTTGTGCAAATGAATTGTATCATATCTCAAGTATTGTAATCCTAGATCTATCTATACAAAGTTTGAGAAGTTAAAAATATTATTATTATTATTATTATTATTATTATTATTATGTTGGTATAAATAAAATATTAAGTATTATATCGACACAAAACTATACTAATGTTATTTTACATACTAATGTATAAATAAATATTTGTTTGTTGTAATCACCTATTCGGAACTTTACGAGCAAGTCACTTAATTTTAGCTAATATTGTTATTTTGTTTACATAACTAATCAATTTGAATTACTATTATAAATAATTCTTTTTAGAATTTACGTTTATACTATATCATATGAAGTTAGTATTTGTGCATAAAACAAAATATACCATAAACACAAATCATCTCAACTCATTTTCGCAATCCTAATCTCGAATAATATCTATATATATAGGTTGTCCTAATTTTGAGAAAGACATTATAACACTTTGCCAATTCCGGACCGACCGTCTTAAGGGTCCCAACATTAAGCACCCATACTTAAATCAAGAACTCTAGAATCTATGCAAGCCTTAAGGTGAGTATATCTTTTCCCTTTTTACTGTTTTACTCTTTTGGGGTGACTCATGTACTATTATTATTAAACTTATGTATACTCTTTACAACGCAATGTGCTCTTTGATATATTTTGTGTGAATTGTATGAACGATTTGTCAAAGTCATTAACCTTTGGGCCGCACCTAACAATGAGTAGTACTACGAATTATATCCCTTGGTTACTTACGTGAACGAGTTAAGTCCTTGGTCATTGTTATGGTTTTTCTTGAACGATGGGTGAACGATTATTGAACGATGGGAGGCTTGATTTTTGACCCTTTTACATATTACATATATCATAGCACATGAATTGCGAAACTATTTTTCTACTATATGTATTCAAACAGGGTATGCTCACCAATACAATTTTTGTATTGACCAAATTATTTTGTACATGTTTCAGGTTGTTTTGAGATGCATTCTTTAAGCTTTTGGATTTATATTTAAGCTTTGATTTCATTGTAATCTAGTTAGACTTGACGCTTTAGAATCATTGTACTTTGTATTTTTTTTCCTTTCAATGTAATAAACTATTTAATTCAATGTATTCAAATTTACACTTTAGTACCATGAGCTATTGAGCAATCGTCACTACGTGACACCTCGATGTTTCCGCCATCGGTTCGGGTGTTACATGTTTTGTCGGGGAATGTCACATCCCGAATAATAACAAGGAAATGGAAATGGTGAGGAATGGCACATCTCACATTACAATCAAGAAACATAGGAAAAATTAGCTGGTCTTGCTTACATATAGCATTTTTTAAAGTGAACACCGTTCCAGGTGCGGGGTACGTCTTTCCCTTCTAGGGTTTGGAGGGTGTAGGCGCCTTTCCCTCCTGCGGTCTTGATTATGTATGGCCCCTCCCAAGAGGCGGCCATCTTTCCTTTTTCAACCCCACTGGCCTCGTTGCAACGAAACACATATTCTCCTGGCTTGAACCGGACCTCTTTCACCCTTGAGTTGTAAAATTTTTCCAACTCTCGTTTATACCGCGCTTCCTTAATGGCCGCGGCTTCTCGCCTTTCATCAAGCAAATCCAAGTTCATCCGTAGCTCCTGGTCATTATTGCTGATGTGTTGGACGCGTAGAGATGGGGAGCCAATTTCCACGGGGATTACAGCTTCAGTCCCGTAGGTTAAGCTGAAGGGCGTTTCCCCGGTACTTGTCTTTGTATGAGTTCGATGAGCCCACAAGACGTTGGGGAGCTCATCTACCCAGCCGCTCCTCTTTCGTCCCAATCGTTTCTTTATCCCTTCCACCAAGCTTCTGTTGATTCTCTCGACCTGTCCGTTTGCCTGCGGATGTGCCACCGAGGCAAACGACTGTTGGATGTGCAGGTCCTGGCACCATTTCTTGAAGGGGTTGTTTGCGAACTGCGTCCCATTATCGCTGATGATTGTCTGTGGAAGGCCAAAGCGACATACTATCTGTTCCCATACAAACTTCTTTACCTCTTTTCCGGATATTTTTGACAGTGGACGGGCTTCAACCCATTTCGTGAAGTAATCCACGGCCACCAACAAGAACTTCATGCCCCCCGTGGACTTAGGAAATGGCCCGACGATATCGATTCCCCATTGCTGGAATGGCCATGCTGCAGTCACGGGGATGAGGTTATTTTTAGCTCGGAGGCTGACGGGTGCATGTCGTTGACATTCTTCACATTTTTGCAGTTCGGTGACGGCACTGTTGTGCATGCCCGGCCAAAAATATCCTGCATTCATTATCTTGGCTACCACCATTCTGGGACCTGCATGAATACCGCATATGCCACGGTGAATTTCTTGGATGATATATGAAGCTTCGTCCAAGTCAACACACTTCAAAAGTGGTCCCAAGAATGTTTTTCGATATAACTGACCGTCAATGACTTGGTATTGGAGGGCTTTCACTTTCAACTTCCGGGCCTTTGCCTTGTCCTCAGGCACGACATCGTGCACAAGGTATTGGACTATAGGAGTCATCCAAATATCAGATGCTGTATTGACTGATAGTACCACAGTTGCTTGGATGGATGGGCCTTGTAGGGCTTCCATGTGTACTTCTTGCTGGGCGATGTTATCAGTGGACGCGGCCAGCTTGCTCAGAGCATCAGCCTTCTTGTTCTTGCTTCCCGGTATATGGATCACTTGACAAGCTTCAAATTGCTTCATCAATTTTTTAGCCTGCATTTGAAGCAAGGATTAGTCGTTTTCGTTGGTGCTAATATCTTTAATCTGATGGTTTTGGGTAGTACCCGTACCTCAGCTAAGTATAGAATCATGTTGGCTTCTTTAGCCTCATATTCCCCAGATATTTGATTGGCTACCAATAAAGAATCGACATGGGAGATAACCTGCAATGTTTACAGCATGTTAAAGATTTGGCCGAACTTTTCCTATAGCAGGGAGTTTTTATAGTATTGGTCGTGTGTATGAGTACCTTCCTGGCTCCGACCTTTATAGCCAGTCGAAGTCCTGCTATGAGTGCCTCAAACTCGGCCTCATTGTTGGAGCTTTTGAAATCTAACCGGATGGCATAAAGCAGTTCTTTTCCCTCAGCTTCTTGTAAGACCATTCCAGCACCCGATCCTTCCGAACCCGAAGCCCCATCAGTATAAAGGGACCAAGTACTTGTTGGATCATGTTGGGGCTCGGTCTCTGCGGATTGGGGAATTTCTACCAAGAAATCAGCCACAGCTTGACCCTTTACTGGTCCTCTAGTTTTGTACGTGATATCAAAAGCACCGAGCTCAATGGCCCATTTAGCCATTCGCCCGGAAGCCTCTGGCTTTCGAAGTACCCGGAGGATCGGCTGTTCAGACTGTACCTCAATGTTGAATGCTTGGAAATATCTACGGAGCCTTCTGAAAGTGTGAACCAGAGCGAGAGCTAACTTTTCAAGGATCGGATATCGGACCTCATATTCTCGGAGGGCTCGACTGATATAGTATACCGGGTGCTGAACGGTGGCCCTGGTGACAATGAGGACGGAGCTAATAGCTCCCTCCGAGGCTGAGAGATATACCGTGAGTGTTTCACCAGGTTCTGGAGCTGTTAAGGTGGGTAGATTGACCAAGCATTTCTTTAACTCATCGAAGGCGACGCCAGCTTCGGTTGTCCGTTGGAACTGTTCCTTTCCCAGACTCTTCTTTAAAACATTCATGAATGGCAGAGTTTTTTCTGCAGCTTTAGAGAGGAATCGGTGCAGGGCCACTAGCCGCCCATTCAAAGACTGCATTTCTTTAAGATTTTGAGGGGGCTGCATTTTTAGCACTGCCTCCACTTTTTCTGGATTGGCTTTTATCCCATCCCGGGCCATTAGTACCCCCAGGAACTTCCCCTCTTCCAGGCCGAAGGAACATTTCTTGGGATTTAGTTTCATGTTTATTTCTCGAAGCTTAGCAAAAGTCTCGGCAATGTCTTTTATCATGGTTTCTTCCGTGCCACTTTTAATGACTAAGTCATCCACATAAACTTCCAAATTTCTTCCAATTTGGTTCTTGAAGGCTGCGTCCATCAGTCTTTGGTATGTGGCACCAGCATTTTTTAGACCGAACGACATTTTTTTGTAGCAGTACAGGCCGCTATTTGTGACAAACGCCGTTTTGTCTTCATCGGCTTCGGCCATTTGGATTTGATGATACCCTTTATAGGCATCAAGGAAGCATTTTAATCGGAATCCGGCCACGGCGTCAACTTTCACATCGATCTCTGGTAAAGGATAACAATCCTTCGGACAAGCGTTATTGAGATCTTTAAAATCTACACACATTCTCCAAGCCCCGTCATGTTTCTTGACCAGTACGGGATTGGCTACCCATGTTTGGTATCGTACCTCCCGAATTATACCGGCGCTCAACAGGTTTTTGACGTCTTCTGCTATGGCTTTAACACGGTCAGGGGCCATACTTCTCTTCTTCTGAGCTACCGGTTTTATGCCGGGATAAGTGTTCAACTTATGCTCTGCTAACGATCTTGGGACCCCGGTCATGTCTGAATTTTCCCAGGCGAAGACGTCTAAGGAGTTTGAGCAACTTCCAAAGTGCCTCTCGAGCTGCGGTTGGAAGCTGCGTGCCAATGGAGATTTTTTGTTCTGGGAAGTGTGGGTGTATTGACCATTTCTCGGTCACAGCAGTGCCAGAGCTTCCTGGGTGATCTTCGTCATTGCTTGTATCTAACGATTGACGGATCTCCGAAATGGAGAGTCCGGCTTCGGATTCCAGTGTGGCAATACCTTCTTCGGTTGGAAACTTGAGTGCACCGTGGATGGTAGATGTTACCATTCCAAAGGCTTTCATCCCTGGTCTTCCCAGGATGATATTGTGCACGGACCTGGAGCCCACTACCAGAAAAGTTAGGATTACCGTTCGTTGGCAATTCCCCGAGCTGAATGTCACCGGTAAGGACAGTTGTCTGGTGGGCTGTACGATTTCTCCTGAAAAACTGATTAATGGCATGGAAACTGGAATAAGCTTTTGCTGGGATGCTTCGGCTAGTAACTGGAAACATTGGAGGTACATGATTTCGGTGGCGCTTCCTCCATCCACATAGATCCGGTGAGTTTTATGCCCGGCCACGATCCCCGACACAATTATCGGGCCGTCTTTGTAATCTTCTGGTGAAATGGAGGGGAAAGTGATGGGTTGGGCCATCCATGCCGTGACATGATCACTACTTCGCTTCATCCCTTGTTGCTTGATGGTTCGGATCATGTGTATCCCTGCTTGATCATTCGGATTTGGAATGTTTGTGGTGCCGGCTTTGCCTTCTTTGATCTCCTTCACTAAGTGCGACAGCTTACCTGCCTTAAGAGCTTTTTCAATTTCTTGCTTCAGCGACCAGCAATCATCAGTATCATGTCCTCTAGCTTGGTGGTAATCACAGTATTTTTTGGTGTTCTTGTCGGATGTGGGCTTCTGTCTCGGGGGCTTGGGGAAATCTACATTTTCCGTGCTAAGTATCTCGCTAGGAGATTTTATCAGATCGGAGTAAGTTGACCCCCGGTGGGAGGAGGAGTTTCGGCCAGTAGAACTTTTGTCATTTCTTGAGTAAGGCTGTGACCTGTTTTTACCCCAGGAGTTACTTCGATCCGAGCTTGGAGCTCCTGATCCTTTCTTCCATGAACTACTTCTTGACGAGGAGCGATACTCATTGTCGTATGTTTGGCTGCAAGCACTCTTTCCTCGAGCAAAGGCTCGTGCTCGCTCCATCAATATTTCCATGGTCTTCGGAAGATCTTCATGTAACTTTTCTACAAGCTGGTTGTTTCGGGCTCCGTGGCAAAAGCCGGAGATCCGCAGTTGATCGAGAGCTCCACTAATTTGCATGCTCTCTTTGTTGAACCTGTCAATAAACCTTTCCAGTGACTCCCCATCTTTCCTACGGATGTTGTGGATTTCGGTGATGTCTTTTGAACACCTCCGTTGTTGAGAAAAATTTTGTAGAAAAGCACGGCGGAGCTCAGTCCAATTCGCTATTTCACCCGGTGCCAGACCATCGAACCATACCCTGGCCGCCCCCGTCAGGGTTTGTGCGAACATGTGGCACCATGCAGGCATGGGCCATAGTTCGATCTATGCCGCTCCTCCAAAATCATGAATGTGGTCGTCCGGATCTGACGTACCGTCATATCTTTTTATTGTTGTGGGCATTTTAAGTTTTGCTGGCAGAGGAGCACTGGCGATACGGGGTGCGAATTTGGAGTATGCAGCCATATAGGCTGGGCGATAAGGAGTGGTAAGGTCATCTTCAGCTGTGGTGACGGCTGGTCTTTGCTTTGCTACGGTGGTGACAGGTTGTATGACTCTGTGGTGCCCCGTCGGGAAGCAGCTCCCTTGCGGGGTTCCTAGATCGGGAGTGGTGACCACGGTGGAGTAGGTGACTTGTGCAACAGGGCCCGGGCCATGCCCGGAGGATGCTTGAACTCCATCGGCGGAGAATAGGTTTACCTGCACACTTTTAAGTTTTGCTTCCTTTTCTTGTTGTGCTTTAAGCTGCAACAAGAAATCACGATTCTTGAGTAGAAAGTCTGCGTCAAACTCTGGTGCGGTATCTTGACTTGTTCGGGAGGTGTTGCCCACCGAACTCTGTATGGGCATGACACGTCCGTCCGTGTTGGTGAGCCCTGCGGACGGGGTTAGGACAACAGAGGCCGCAACAGTGGTTGCTCCGTCGCCATGTTCAGTATTTGTGACATCTTCGATAACAAAACCTTCAGATGAAGCCGCCATGGGAAAAACCGTCGCGATCTTTACCTTTTAAGGGTACAGAAAACGGTTGTACAAACGGATGGCGTCAATTGAAGATCCAAAAAGTGGACGAACCTGCTATTATAGTTAAAACAGGTGCGACTTGAGATGGATCTGAAATGCTCCGAACCTAAGCTTAAACCTGCACAAGGTAAAAGACCGTTAGGCTCGTTACAGAGGAGGAGGGAGGGCCTCTCTGTAACCACCCTCCGGCGTGAGGATAAGTATTTGTTTAGTGAGAGAAAGTAGAGAGAGAAAGTGAGATTCGGAGTGTATGCATTCGTGTGTTGATTGTACTTTGAAGGGGGTATTTATACTAGTCAGCCAAGTTGTACTATACTTCGGATCCCCTTCGTACTATCATCCGGAGTCTTTTGACTTCCGGGGGAGGCTTGTACTTTCCTTCGGTCGGAACGTCCGGCTACGGCCTAGTGCCTCAGGGAGTGGGACTTGGGAAGACATGAAGAGGTATAAGCAATTATACCGCAGCCCACTCCCTGAGGCACTAGGCCGTAGCCGGACGTTCCGACCGAAGGAAAGTACAAGCCTCCCTCGGAAGTCAAAAGACTCCGGATGATAGTACGAAGGGGATCCGAAGTATAGTACAACTTGGCTGACTAGTATAAATACCCCCTTCAAAGTACAATCAACACACGAATGCATACACTCCGAATCTCACTTTCTCTCTCTACTTTCTCTCACTAAACAAATACTTATCCTCACGCCGGAGGGTGGTTACAGAGAGGCCCTCCCTCCTCCTCTGTAACGAGCCTAACGGTCTTTTACCTTGTGCAGGTTTAAGCTTAGGTTCGGAGCATTTCAGATCATCTCAAGTCGCACCTGTTTTAACTATAATAGCAAGTTCGTCCACTTTTTGAATCTTCATCACTCTTGGCGCAAACTTCTTTATCCGAAATCCTTTTCTGTGCCAATTGCGGCACCCATCCACTCCAACCCGAACCCCACTCCAATAGTGTCCCTTTCCCTTCACCTTAAGTAACGCCCACATGGTTGCTGACATAGTGGTCACACTGAAGGTAACTGTTGCCACGTCACCTTAATTAACCACTATATATAGTAAAAATTATATACGTCATCCAAATCATATGCATAGTTTAAATACATTAAATCAGATAATATTCATCCATGAGTGTGCCAAATCACCACCCACGACTCAAAAGGATAGATGCCATTGCCTGATTGCCATATGACTTTTATCCCATCATACACAATTTTATAAATTCTGTTTTATTTTATTAAAAAAAATCCACGTGTTTATTATCAAACCATAAAGAAGAAAGACTTTGCGTTGAAGTAAACCATTGCGTGTAGCGAATACGTTGGATAAAATTCAAATAACACACAATAATATCAAACAGTTTCTCTAACCAAACATACATACAACACCTGTGTATATCTACATCTACACTATCTCTATACATCCAACCATCTATTGTACCATGTGCTTCATTAGTTGTACCTTCAGTATATTCCCAATTTATCCCACCACTCCCACTCACGCTTTCTTCTTCATCAACGGAATCAGAATATTCCCACGTCGTAGCTGTCACGTGCCTAACAACCTCCCACCCTTCTGTTTCCCAAACTACCCCTGTGTTTGACGCTAATTTACCAATCCTCTGTTTCGCGTTACGTGTGTTACTCATCGTTAATTGACACGTGTCGACAGTTGATTCGTTTAAACAACTTGAACTTGAATCACACCAATCAAACACGCATCTCGGAGACAATTCATAACTGTTGATCGTGATCTGTGGTGATGATGGTGGGGAACATGATAACAGAAATGGGTGCTGTAGTAGCTGATCACAGCTCCATCTTTCACTTTTTTCTCGTTTCAAACACTTACTTAAAAAATCGAGTAACTCGTCAGGTACCGGAGCTGTAAACTCCAGTTCCGGTACCTGATCAGAGTACCCAATTTGCCGGAGAGTATCTGCTCCCCGGTCTTGCCATGCTGGCTGTCCGGTGATCATCTCGATCACCGTACAGCCTAACGACCATACATCGGATTCCGGTCCGATGTACTCGCCTCTAACAACCTCTGGCGCCATCCATAACGGACTGCCACGTGTCACGCAGTACGGAATATTCCTTACATCAACCGCGGAACCGAAGTCTGCCAACTTCGCTGTTCCCGCGGTTTTCCCAATTAGCACATTCGCGCCCTTAACGTCGCAATGGACGATGTTTCGGGCGTGAATGTAGCTTAACGCTGACGTGACGCACCACGTGTAGCATCTAATATTTTTGAAGTCACAGTGGTTCGCCACGTCAGCAAGAGTACCGCCTGGCATGTACTCCATATGTAAGTTGCGGTACACTATTGATGACTCACACGTCACGTCGTCTCCGAGATACGTAACCACGTACGGAGACGACAGCGTTTTCAAAACGCGAATTTCGTTCTCCAAACACCGGAGACACTCGTTAGATTTTTTCTCCACAGATTTGACCGCGAACGGATGACCGGATTGGTCAGCAGCAAGACTGACCAATCCGAATGAGCCTTTACCGATGTTGTTCAGTCGGAACCAGTTTGACTTTTGAGAGTTAGTATAGATATTCATTTTTGTTGAGTTGGTTATTTGAGATGCAACTTGAAAGTGGGTTGTGTTTGGTTAAGGTTGGTTATATGTATATATATGTATATGTATGATGAATGAGAATTGACAAGTGGATGATGAATAAGGATGCATGAATTAGTGACGTATAGAGAGAGATTAGAGGCCAATGATATATATACAATGTTTTATCCTAATCCAGTGCATGTGGAGGCTGAAAGATTACTTGGCAAAGTTGGGTTCATGTTTTGGAGATGTGTAAAACATGAGGACCGCTACTTGTTTAATTATTTACCACTTTGCTTACACTTATCTACTTTCTAATACAAACAAATGTATTTTAATTGAAACTCATGTAGTAATTTTAAATTGACTAACTGTTGCAATCAATTTGTATAATACTTTTTCTTACATGATTGTAACTCAAAAAATATATTTAAAATTATATACTATTAAAAGTACATGCTAATGAATAGTGATTTCATTAGCATGTATTATTAATGTTAGGTTAAATAGTTATAGTTTTAAATAATTAAAACATATGTGGTAGTGGTGTGGTAGTTGGGTTTGTTGGTTTATATAAGCATATAAGCATGATTCAAGTTCAATTCTTGCAAGCATAATATAGGGTCTCTTTTGGCCACATTTTTTTGGCTTTTCTTATTAACTTTTTTTTTCTCATTTTGACCACCAAAATTTTTTTAAAGTTTTTTTTTTCCTCATTTTGGCCACACAATGTTTTCTTACTTTTTGTTTAAGTTTTATTTTCCCGTTTTGGCCACCAACTTTTTTATTAAGTTTTTTTTCTCATTTTGGCCCCGACATAATGCGTTTTTTACCCGATTTCACACGGGTTTGGTTTTTGTTCGTTTATTATCTATATATTTAACAACCACGAAATGAATAGCTCTGCCTCACTCTAACGTACGCAGCCGGCTACCGACCACATCTACCGTGCGTCATCTCCACTATGTGCCGCGGATCGCGGGAGATTTCTGGTATTCTCCGCGTAGCCACTGGCACTTTTGTATTTTCTCATTGTCCACGGTTAGTCTCAATGCCTTTGTCGGTTACCAAAATCCGCATTAACACGTCGTGTGAAAAACGCACAACGTGCGTATCACCGACCACATCTACCGTGCGCCATCTCCACCATGTGCCGCTGTGACATCCGTCACTTTTCTTTTCATTATATTTTTATTTTTGTATATAATAATAATAATACTAGTCTAGACCACTCTTGAGCCCAAAACAACAAACCCAACCATCCTTCTCTTTTCCTTTAAAATCCCTTGAAACCCCTTTTGCAAGCCCAAGAACCGAGCCCAACACGGATCCAGTCCAAACCCGGCCCACCAGACTCTTTCCCCTCTCCCCTGTTAAAAAAAAGAAAAAAAAAACGTATCTGTTCGCGTGAATTGAACCGGTGACCATTGCCGAGTCATCCTAACACACGCTCATCACCACTAGGCCACGAGGGGGCTTTTGATATTATCCGGACTTCTATTTTCTTATACATAAAACTGCAAACTAACTGTTCCTTCCTTTTCTTCTTCTGATTGCTGCACGCCAAAAAAAAAAAAAAACAAAAAAAAAAAAAAAACCAACCGAATCTAACATGGAAAGCATGTAAATGGAGTTTAATTTGGAAGGTTAATCATAGCAATTTGACCAGACTTGGCCGAAGGATAATCACGCGTAACAGCTCGTAATTTAGCATGATTGTTGCTCGGTTTGACCAAGCTTGACCGAAATTTCAAACCTTCCATAATCGACATCATAGTATAAATTAAACCCTCCTAGAAACCTAAACGATGCCGAAATACAAACCCTCACCTCCAATTCCTGTTAATAAATCGTTTTTAATCAAGAACAACTCGCTTTGACTTTTCTGTTTGACCAAGCAAATCCATACGAATTCGTGTTTGTAAGTTGTTTATTTTTGATGGGTTTTGTTATTCATGATCAATCGATCAATAGCCCTAACATTACTGAGGCTATTGATCGTTAATTGATCCGATTCAAGAAACTAGGGCTCGTTCTTCACGTTTTGGGGAAGAAGCACCTGCAGAGCTTGTGTATTTATTTATTTCAGAAGCAAGACAAACACAACCACTGATCTAGATCAAGTGGTTGTGTCTGTCTGTTTGTATACGAAGGGACGCGGGTTCGAGTCCCGTGTCCACAACATTTTTTTTTCCTTTCTTTTATAATAATCACATGTTTGTTTCACGAATAACCTTATAATTAATTTAAACCAAGTTAAACCGTTCTCAGGGTCTAGCCCAGTTGGTGGCTAGGCTTGTGATTAAAACCCGAACCGGTCCCAGACCCGGGTTCGATTCTCAGCATCAACAAAACATTTTTCTTACTATTTAAGCTTATATATATTCTCTTGTATTTTTAAAATTAGTTTTAAAATACTAAAACTCTTTTATAAATTCTACAAAAATTATTTTATGTTATTCTAGTAGAAAAGTTTAACATACAATTTTTAGTTTTCCAAAAATTATTTATTTAATATATATAATAAATAATTCAAGTTTATTCTATTATAATTATAAAATTCTATAAAAATATCGAAACGATTTTATAAACTTCCACAAAAATTATTCTGAATTGACAAAACATTAAACTTTTCTGAAATGATTTTTATTTCTGAAAAATCATTTACTTAATATTTTTAATCAATTTTTGTTAGTTTTAGTTATAAATAAATCATAATAAATCCATTTTACAATATTTTTTTCACCAAAATTTTATATAAATTATTCCTATCCATTTAGAACAGAAATACAATTTTTAATTTAAAAATTCTTTAATTCTAATATTTTTAAATATTAAAGTTATATTTTGACAAATTGAAATAAATAGATTTAATAATCTATTTATAAGAAAATAATTTTATAAAAATTATTTTCACACTTAAAACTTTATATTGTGACCATCTTTGATTTAAAATTTACAAAAAGACTTTTGTTTATTTATTTATCAAATTTCTCTTATTTATTAAACGTTTAATTTATTATTCAAACGAATACCTATCCCCAATTCGAAACCCTAGAATATACTTGTAGACTAGATAGACTTAGACTTATTTGTTACCTTATACATAGGGTGATACTTGGCAACGTGGATTACACTTATTCAATTTCACAAGACTTAACACCTTGCTAAGGTGAGTATTACTTATCCCCTTTTCGTTTTTACAACTTTTGGGTGATTCATGCACAAGTATACAAAACTTTCATATTCATTTATACATACATTTTTATTCAATTACAATTCATATACGTGTCTTGTTTATCTTTGTGCTTTATGTTTGAACATGAACGTAGCTTACATACAAAATCGTACATCTAGACATAACTTATGTTATGGTGCTCTTTACATATAGATGTAACTTATGTTACGGTGCTCATTTAGACATAACTTATGTTATGGTGCTCTTTTAGACTTGACACGTGTTAGGGTGCTCATTATCAATTTCATCTTATCAACTTTACATTTGATCTTTGTCTTGTTTGGTTACTTACGTGTTTACATAATGCCTTGGTGATGCTAGACACATGAATTGTACTACTTTTCAAACTTATACCATATGTACAAAGCTAGGTAGTACTCATCAACATCATATGTTGACAAAAATTATTTTCGTGCATGTTTCAGGATAAGCTGCTTGACGCTTCACATAGGACTTTGGACTTAGACTAAATCAATCAATTATCTCAATTTTTGTTGTCTTGTATTTAATTTCACATGTTGTAAAACAATATTCAATAATCAAGTATTTACATTTTAGTACCATGAGCTTTTGAACAATCGTCACTACGTGGCACCTCGATGATTCCGCCATCGGTTGGGGTGTTACAGCCGCGTACCACGGGAGATTCCTGTAAAATGATACTATTATTGGGGATGCTTACCAAAGAAATTTCACGAGCATACGCAATAATTTAGGTGGAAAGTTTATGTATGATAAACTAATATCACGAACACAATGAAAATTGATTTAGGCTTGATTTGGAATTTGAAATGTCGCAACGCTATGTCATCACTTAATTATTTTTAGATCATATTGATGCCGCCGCAACGCGCGGCTGGATAAAAACCTAGTTATATAAAAAGTAAAAAAAAAATAAAGCTTTTGTTTTTATAAATGTTTGTCCTTAATTTCCAATTAATATTTAGGGCTCTGGTTATCTACACATCCCCTCAATTTATGGGCTGTGGAGGTCTCCAACTCATCCTAATGATTGCCAATCATTAGGACCATCTATGACTCATGGAGGTCTCCAACTCATCCCAATGATTGCCAATTATTGTTAATCATTGGGACCCATCTACGACTCACGGAGGTCTTCAAAGGCTCTACGGCTCATGGAGGTCTCCAAAGGCCATAGATGTTTGAGTTTTAACCCTATACGGCCCGTGGAGACCTCCACGGCCCATGTACAGGATGCATGTAAAAAATCAGGGGATGTGTAGATAATATCACCAATATTTAGCTTTATATGCCTTTAGACATATTGACATACTAGATTCGATGGCTTGTAGAAAGCACCCTTCCTTGGCCTGGACCACTAGTGATTCAACAATAAGCGTTTCCTCTTGTGTTTTTTTTTTTTGTTTCTTCTTTATCTCAACTTGTTCATTAGATGATGTTGACCCAACAACTTTTTCTATTTTCCTCTTAGCAGGTTTGTTTTTTTATCAATGTGCTGATAGGTTGTTCATCTTCATTATCAGGGGCAACTGGAACAATTGCATATCTTGAAGTATCTATATTTTTAAAGGAACATATTAAAACGCAATTTTATTTGTAATCATGCAGGTACAATATCTAGTGGTTTAAAAAAATACAATAAACATGTTTAAAACAACTTGTGTCTGAAACAAATAACATTTTGCGTTACTTATTTGTGGCACATTCAATGCTTGTATATATCAAGAGAAATACTGTATAGTCAAACAATATCATACGCAAGTTCATTTTACATTAAAACGCAACTTATATTCAAACCAAAAAACCAAACAAGAACTTCATTTTGCGTCTTAATATGACTTACACATTACAATATCTAACTTCATATATATAAATCATGTTTAAATCAATTTGCGTCTGAAACAAATAACACTTGTGTTACTTTTTACTTGTGGCACATTCAATGCTTGTATATATCAACAGAAATACTGTATAGTCAAACAATATCATACGCAAGTTCATTTTACATTAAAACGCAACTTATATTTAAAGCAAAAAACCAAACATGGATTTCATTTTGCGTCTTAATATGGCTTACACATTACAATATCTAGATTCATATATATAAATCATCATTACAAAATATTTCTTCTTTTTAATACACCAAAAAAATAAGAAACATGGGTTTTTCATAATCCCTCGCTAAGGATTGCTAACACTTCTTGTGGAGTGTACCATACATCATTGTTTATGTTGTTGTCCACATCTTGTTGTTCTGCTATATTCACGTCTTGTTGTGATTCTTCTGGAACATTATTATTGATATCCATTTCAGCTTCATTTTGTAAATCCCCTGCACCTTCAACATTTTCTATTGGAGCAGGGACTACATTGTTTCTATTCCTACGATGATATACCAAACCATAACGTCTCTGACCTTGGTTTTGGTTGTTTATGTTATTAAATGTGTCCAATACATCAATAACTACTGCTTGTGGTTCAGGATCATCAACAACAACACTTCCATTTAATAAAAGTAGGGCATCAGCAACATCTAGTTCATCTAGGTATTCTTTAAGAGAGACATAATTTTTGACATTGTAATTTTTAATTTTTTAAAGTTGAGTGATAAAATTAATAGATTCAAGTAATCTTTATATAGAAGACGCAAGTGGAGTTTTACTGGTCGTTTCAAATTCTCATTATAATAAGGGTTAACTTGTGGTAGATATACTGTAGGGTTTTTGATTAGTGTATATAGATTTTTTTTATTTTTTACTGACACAACCGACTGATATTAAATGCTAGTAAATCATTTCAGTTTTGTAATTATTACTTTTAAAATATCTTAACTTTTAAGTATTTTTTTAATTACATCTTATATAAAAATATAACGCAAGTACATATATCATTTACACGCAAGTACATGGTTTCTTCAACTTACTGTAGAAGAATCAAACGCAAATACAAATAACTTTTTACGCAGATAGTAGAAAAAACCCCTAAATATTGACTACATTATTTTGGACGCAAATAAACATGTATTTGTTAAAAAAAAACTATAACATCATAATATGAATACTTATTAACAGCTTTTAATTGTTCAGCACACCTGATTTTGAAGTTTTAGCAGGCCTATCTTGGTTTCCCTTTGCTCGCCTTTCATATTCTACTCCTGTATAGTTTCATCTTGATTTGTTAACTCTAACAACTAATTACATGCAATAATATGGAAAATAGTGTATATAAATACCTGATTTTGAATTCGACGCCATTTTTTTGTCTCTTTGATCGTTCTGTTTTTCTAATTTCGGAGAGTAAAAAAAACCCTAATTGTGTTTTGATTTGAATTGAGCAGACGGTTTTTGTTTATAATTTTAGAAACTGAATGTCAGTTGAGTGATGTTTGTAATTTGCCCGCTCTTTTATTTTTTTGGTTCAATTACTATTTTGCCCTTTTTATTGTTTTCGACGAATTTAAGGACGCATGTTTTTTTACCATCTTGCCCCTGATTAACTGCTTGATCCTACGATTCAAATTACTTCTTACATTATGTACGCTAACATGCTTTGTACGTTAGCCTCTCCCTTATTATTATATTATGTTAATACATATAAGTAAGCGTCATCATCAATATCTTTTAATTGTATTTAACCTTTTGTTTTAGTCTTGTGGTCAATATTCTCGTTTCATTGAACATGTAATACTAAGTTTATTCGACTGGTTCCTTTGCCGTTTTGGTTACTAGATGAACGAATGAATCCTTGGTTACCGTATTATTTGAAATTGTGGGCCGTCTTAATAAATATGTTGTTTATAATTTTGATCGGATAATATATAAACATTATATCACATCACCTTAGAAAGTTTGGAAACTTTCAATGAAGTCATCAAATGAATTGACTTGTTAGAGTGTTAGACTGTTTCCGTTTGAGTGGGTAAACCTTCGATCAACTCCACAATTCATTAGAGTTGCAAAGAATATAATAGTTTTTAACTAAAATTCAAGTCGCGTCAAGCGTAACATACAAAATATTGAGACCGAGACAAAATCATATGTCGTAAAGTAAAGCTATAACAAATCCTATCAAGCTCGTGCCTTTTAGACCCGTCTTGGTCAAGATTCAAGATGGGTCCCAGTTTCGAAACCTAAAACCTAAAAGTATACAATTATCCAAACACCATAGAAATATATTTAAATTAGGTTTGGATACAATTATTGGTGTTGATAACATAAAAGGTGCACACTTGGTGGTGTGATGTCAAACCACAAACATGCATGATTCCACCATGCTCTCAATTGGATATCAACCCCACAACTAGTTAATAAGTTTAGACATGTATACATATAGTTTATTTAAAGACTAAGTTTGTTAGCCAAAATACTACATTTTTATTCGGTTTGTATGTGTACACAAAGTATCGAAACAAATTATAGATTTGCCATCTTAAATGGCTTAGTACACATACGGGATACAAACTATATACAAAAATGATGATCGCAATCTCATGTTGCTATCTACACTTGTGATATATAGGTTTTCTCATTTTATAACTATGTAACTATGTAATATCACAATCATTATACATTGTTACCTTATGACAAACCCCGTAATAAAAAACCAAAATAACCACTAGTATATTGCATGTGAACACACATTCAACATGAAATGTAACATGTGAAATAACTCTTAGACGGTATTCTAAATGCACATTCAAAATCTCAAATTTCTCAACCGGTTGCTTTAACCGGTGTGGGGTGGCGCCCTCACAAGCTCAACATTTTTTTTTTTGACAATAGTGTCATCTCTCTATTTCCCTGTCATTATTGGGGGGGGGGGGGGTATTGATTCTCCACCAGCCCAATAACAATAGTTAACAAGCATATCTGATGGACCACACTTTAATAAAATAAAAAAAGGGAGCTATTGAGCTCCACACCACTCATGTTAAAGGGTGGAGGGGGGGCTATTCTTACGTGACGGCTGATGTAACACCATTTCACACCATGTAGTCAAACTGACAAACGCAATACATTCATGATTTGATAAAGTAATGTTCCATGTGTCTATGAAAATTTTAAAATTCACTTTGTATAAGTTTCAACACAATTTTGAAATATTGAAGTCTCTAAAGTTATTTAAAATAAAAATACCTGGGAAATTATTTGACAACATAATATTTTACCATTTGACAACATAATATTTTACCATAGGTATAATGAATCCACATTTGATAGGGAGATGTTTTGCCAACCACCTTATGGTGGAGTGGTATGGAGGCTCAATGATAGAAGACCCATGGCTGAAAGGTCATGGGCAGGGGCAGATTTAAGTATATTGGGGCGGGTTAAGACGAAACCCATTCGGTTTCAAATTTCTAGTAGAAATGTATACAAAAATATGCCATGAACCCATAAGTAAAATTGGAATGAACCAACTAACATTTCTGATGAGTAGCTCAATGGTTAAAACTTTGCACCTTCAAGTAGGAAGTCTCGGGTTCGATCCACTTTGTTGCGTTCTGTTCTGTTTTTTAAATAGAAGTTAGGGTTTAACTTATGTGCTCCCCACCTTCAAGTCCACAGCCACCACCCATCGTTTTTGCCCTGAATCGTTCAGGTTTAGGTTTCGCCTTTCCCACGGTTTCTGAATCATTCATGATAAGCAGCCACAGCGATATGTAATTATATTCTTATATTTGGTTCTCTGTATAAGGATGTAGTTATTGAAGTTGGGCCAAATTCTCAAACCTTGACAATTGACAAAGGTTACCCTTCAATCCTTCATATTTCTGTTATGGTGTTATCAGTGGCGAAGTTTGGTTTCGGAATCGGTGGGGGCCGGACTCAATTTTTTTCGATCGGTAGTGGCAAATCGGTGGGGGCCGAACTCAACCCGGACTCAATTTACCTATGAAAATCACAAATTTATACCACTGCGCCAGAAAACAGGGGGGTCAGGGCCACCCCTGGCCCTTCTTATCCTTCGTCCCTGGGTGTTATTTTGCTTGGTTTTTATTAGTTAAAAAGTTTTACGTGTTTATGAATATAAAACAGTTTGGTATATATATCAATTTATTTTGTAATAATCTGTAAAAAAACACATTTTAGTATAAAAGGTTTCAACTTTGACCAGAGACTCAAAAAGATGTATTTCCTCAAAAATGCTTTGTAAGGCGAAAATGTTCAGTTTAGTTTTAGTTGTTTTCTGTCCTGATCGATTTCAGCTGATTTGAATGAAGAGGTTTTCAAACAAATTACAAATCACTGGTTTTGTTTGATTCCGTATTGGCCTGCCTTAAAGTTTATAGAGCGATTGTTTTTGGTTTAGGCAAAGGTTTGAGTCAAACGAGTCATAACTGAAATGGGTTGTCCCTGTTAGGAGAACAAACTAGGACGACTTGGGTTCTTGGTCTACTTTAGATTTTATTCAGCATATATATTTAGAGTCCAACAATAGCTAATAATATTAGCAAGTTAACTAATATTGGAGGAAGTCAAGTCATGCTCTTTTTGATTGGCAGTGAGTTAGAGAATGTCCCTTTCTTCTTCATACTTATGTTTAATTAAATGCTTTCAATTATGTGGAACAAGTTCAAATTCATCAAATAAGTATTTACACATTTTGAATGGGAGATACTTACGTTGTATTGATTATGAGTCTATCGAAATTAATGTTTGATGATTACCTTACTATGTTTGTCTCTAAAAATTATACGAACATGTAATGTGCTTGACGCACTCCGTGGCAACGTGCGGGTAATATTAATAGTTTTTATTATGTGATAAGCTTATCCGACCCGAACCATCAAACCGACCCATTTTTTTGTCTGGGCTTATGAAATTTGAACATCACAAAACCATGAACCCACTGGAAAAAATTCCTGGATCTGCCACTGTCATGGGTTCGATTCTTGAAAGCGTTGGGTTTTACCGATTATTCCATTGTCGTGCATTGGGCAGGTGGATGGTCGAGTTTTCCCCGGAACTGGTGGCTGGTGGGCTAGGGGCTCTGTCCGTCCGGTTAGGCCGGCTAGGGCTCCACTTGACCATTGGGAGCCGCATACAGAGTACCCAGCTTCTACTTAATTGTACATTACAAAATAAGGTGACGTTCCACGTGTTTCAAAATGTTTACATGGATAGTCGTTCGGTTATATGAGATGGAATCCACGTTGAAAAAAAAGTTTATATCTATTTGCATTCTAAACAATCGAAATCTTCTAAAGGGTGAAGTTTCTGTACAAAGGACATATTTCGTGAGAAGTATGAAAAAAAATTGATATGTAGACATCATTTTTTTGGACATAGTCGTGATGTTTTAGATTGTTTAGCATATAAAAACACCAAACATAACAATTAAAATCCCAAAACAATGTATTCTAGGCTTAAAATTTAAAACACCATGCCAAGAACATTAACCAATGTGTTTTAAGTGTTAACTAGTATGTTTTAGCCGCGTTTAGAAATTTAAGCCTATAATACATTACATTGTGTTTTAAATTGTTGTGTTTCGTGTTTTTCAAGACAAAACAAACCAATCATCAATTTTACATCCAAAACATGATGCATACATGTTAATTCTTAATCCTTCTTACCCTTCTCACGAAATATGTCCTTTGTATACCAACCTAAACCTTCTTCTAAAATCTATCTTACAAATTAGAAAAGTTCAAAACAATGGTGTTATGATTATGCCAAACCCTTAACCTTTAATATTTTTTTTTATCAAAGAAATACAAGCACTAAACATACTCATATATTAGTACATTGTCGATTATACTCCCCACACACACACATATACACACACACACACACACACACATATATATATATATTCTTACACAATTTCCTTCGGTTGGCAAATCCTAAAATTGCCTACTTTGGCCGCCCCGTAAGGAGTGAAAGTGGTGTTCTTGGGCGATACTGGGAGACCACGCCGGCCTTCCCTGCCTCGTGTGCACTCCCACCAGCCTAAGGGGAGACAAGGCACCCATTAAAAAAGTCCCGCGATGACCGTGATAGTGTGATACCCCCCCCCCCCCCCCCCGGATTTTAAAGTTAATTTCACCATGATCATAACCACCATCATGGTCGTGAAGTGGGTAAAATCTAGCTGTTAGAGCTTGGGCAACAGTCTTGTGACTGTTGTGAGGATTAAAAAAAAACAAATTTACCCTATAAATATTTCAAACATTTAAACCAATTTTCACACAACTCAAAAACACACACACCCACCCATATTTCAACCCGATGGTTTACGAGGTGGTTCCCAATGTTAAGTCTATGGCATTTTTTTGGATTAAGAATAGGAGCTCATTTAAACTTATTGTACGGAAAGGTTGGGTTAACAATCCTTTGTATATGTTGTAAGTGTTTGTGTGTCGGTCCTTGTTTTGAGGACTCGGTCGTTTGTTCATGAAAGTTACTGTTAAAAAAATGGAAGGTTCAAGCAAAAGGAAAAAAAAAAAGTGTCAGCTACGAAGAAAAAATATAAACCGAAGGTTCATGGTAATCAAGGGGAACCCAATAGGTTTTGTTTACAAGACGAACCGATAACCCCCACAACCGTCTCCAATGCAACCATTTCTATCCCAATATCCACAATATTTCTCCCAACCCAAGTCGTAACCGGTCGTTTTACTTTACCACCAGGCTGTTGGACGAGCAAATTATCGACCGTTTCGTGAGTTGGGTTACCAAAATCTTCTATTTCGTAACCCGGTTTGTGACCTCGATTCAAACGAAGAAGAAAAATACCCACTTGAAGATAAATATAAAGAAGAGGAAGAATTTCAGGTGGAACCTACCCGTAGAAAAAAAGGAAATAAACAAGGGGGTCAAAATTGCTCACAAGATGAAGAGTTGGAATCGGCAAAGACTTTCTTACATATTTTCGATAACAAATTCACCAAAAATCAACATATATAAGATACATTTTTGATACGAGCAATCACACATTTCAGAAAACTACTCGGAGGCAAAATCAAATCACGGGTAAATAGACGGATTTAAATAAAAAAAAATTAGTCAATTCAATGCAGGATACATTACAAAGGTATATTATTACTCCTTTATTTTTTTCTTAAATCACTATGTTACATTTTTTTTTTATAAAATGTAACTTTTAGAGTACCCGGAGCGGTCCGCGATAGGCCCGCCGTGATGGCGTGGTTACCGCGAAACACCGCCCCAATGAATTTTTCACGCCGCGATTCGTTGTTCCGCGATGGCCATCACGAGGTGACAGACTAGTCGTTGGCTAGCCAACGGTCCTTGACCAAATTAAAAAAAAAAAAAAAAACCTTTTTTACCTAATAATATACACACATATTTTACCAATATACAACATTCAAACCCACAATCTTCTTCTATACACTTAAAAAATTCCACAATCTTCTTCAACTCATCATCCTTATCATGGTTGCTTGGACTCAAGAGAAAGAAATCGCGTTAGTGATCGTGTACAATACCGTACACCCCAATGACGCCTAAACTAGCACGGGTCGTGGTCGTGTTCGTGACGGAGCAATCCGAACTGGAAAAAAGTTTTATCCGAGTTTAGTCACTTGTCGGGGGAACTAACCGTTCGTATGATTCAATCTCTCATAAACACGCGACCCTCCTATCAAAGTGTCAAAACTTCGAAAATTTATTTAAAAAAACGGTGACTAGAAGCCCAACGAAACCAAAGATACACAAATTGCCTTTACTCAAATCGACTAAGCGGCCGAGTACGGAGTTGATTTTGAACATGTTTCGGCGTGGCGATTGTTACGCCCTAAACTTTCTTAAGTTTTATTTTATTTTATTTGTAGTAGTGTGTTTTTATTTTAATTAATGTTTTATGTTTTTTAAAATGTAATGTTTGTAGTTTAATTTAATTTAATTTAATGTTTTGTTATGAATTTGTCAAATTAAATAAAAACATTACATTTAAATAAAAACATTAACATAATTAAACCTAAATAATTAAACATTACATTGATAATCCTAAATTACTTTTATTAAATCATAAAACATAGATGATTAAAAATAAAACCCCCACTATGGAGAGTAATTGTCTCAGTCCTCAAGTGTGTAGTACGGCGGGGACACGGAACGATCGCTATCGCGACCGTCGGACCTCGCATCCGAGCGGATGCAGCAGTACTCATGAGGAGGGGAAAAATTGTTTCGTTCTTCTTCCATAGCATCCCTTAAAGCTTCCAGATCCTCCTCGGTTGGCTCCCGATCAGGAGGGGTTGGGGTGGGGGTAGCCTGGAAGTGGGGGTGGGGTTCGGTTGGTTCTCCACTAACCGTAGACGCCCCATTCCCCTCTCAGCCATAACATAATCTACAAACCACACAATCTCATCTTCAGTGAAATCAACATCTGGGTGTGGGGGAGTGTATCCTGGGAGTGGAGGAATGGAGGGGACGGGGTTGGAGACACGTTGAGTAGGAGGAGGAGCAGGAATTGGTAGTGGTTGAAGAGGAAGAGGAGGAGGAGAAAATAGTGGTTGAGGAGGTTGAGGAGGAGGAGGAGCAGGAATTGGTACACGACGTCTCCGCCGAGATTGGAAGGTCCAGCAGCTTCGTATGGATAACCGCCACCCATATCTTTGGTTTGAGGGATAATTGTGACTGATAATGAGGTTTTGGTGTTGTATTTATAGGGTCAGAAATTTGAAACGTTTGAATTTCAAACGTTTGAAAACTGGCAGTTGAAATTAACGTTTGAATTTCAAACGTTTGAAAACTGGCGGTTGAAATTCAAACGTTTGAATTTCAAACGTTTGAAAACTGGCGGTTGAAATAATTTAAATATTTAAATAATTTTTTTTAAATATTTAAATATTTTTTATTAAATAAAAACGTAATGTTTTTAGTTTATTTAAAAAAAAGTTTAGTGATGAAATGTGAACACTGCCGCATGGGTTTAGTGATGGAATGTGATAAAATGAGGTGGCAGAATCTGATTGAGTGTGATAGTGTGATGAATGTGATGAAGTTGAGACCACCACTTGTGGCCTTAATCATTTGTGTTTTACTATTTACTGGTTGTGCCGATAACCAAGCGGATCGAATGATGTGGATATAGTGAGGAATGCCTTAAGTGATATATACAAAAGTCTACACGAGGAAAGGGTTTGGGAGATTGCAAGAAATCATTCCAAATGGTTTCCCATTCCATTGCAATAAATCTTGAAGGGCCAATGGGTAGTTGTCGAGCTTGTTCCCAAAACGAACAAAAAAATTCTGAGTCGGAAAATTTCACAACCTCAACGGATGGGTTATCAAGCAGTATTCCCGACATCATTTTAAATAACGACCCCACCAATGACACAACACCGACGAGAAGGCCGCGTCGGCAGAAAAGTATGCAGTCGTCAAGTAGCAAAGGGAAAGAAGGTTGGGTAGATGATATCACCGAATTCAAGTAGACAAAATTGTGAAAATGGAGGAGAATAGAGAACCACACAAGATATTGGCGGAATCAAAATTAAAAAGAGATGACACGTACATGAAGCACTTGTTAGAAATAGAAAAAAAAAAAGGATTTGAAGGTTATGAGTGAATCGCATGAAAGCGTTGTCAAACCATATAAGACGATTATCAGTAAACGCAAAACGGGAATTTTGTACGAAGTGGGGTTGGCCCGATAACTTTTAGGTTGTTGTTTTAATGTTTTTGGTCAATTTTTTTATTTACAACTTATAGGTTTTATCTAGTTTACATTTTATTTTAATTTTTTATTTTAATTAAGATCAGATTTTTTATTTGTCTTTCATATTTTTTTTATTAAAAAAAAGCCGTTTTAGTTTATTTAATTTTTTTATTTGAAAAGGAAAAGCCAGTGATTAATGTGATGGGTGCCCTTTTGTGTTTTATGGTTTAAGGATAGAATGTAAAAATTTTAGGTGTCACTGATTAGGAATGATTAAAAAATAGCTAGTGATGTGGATGCCCTTTGTGCCCTAAGGTTTGGGGCTTTTATTGCCTCCTTTCAATAAGACAAAGGAAATGAAATAAAGCCACTCAATCATTACTCAATATATATATTTTATAAAACATTTCATTAAAAAAAACATAACATTAAAAATATAAAAATATATTTAACCCTCTCCTTTTACATTTCAACCAAACATCAAACACACTCATGTGTGTATTGTGACAACCGTCACCCTCGTTTTTCGCCAAATAGACAACAATAGTCCTTCAAATATTTCCGTTATAGTCCCTGTAAGTTTTCGTCGTTTTCAAATTTTAAGAGCGAACATTTTTTTTTATCATTTATGTTTATTAAGGATCGGGTATAAGTTTTTATCAAAAACGTATCTTAAAACGTCTACGCAATGAATTTCATAAAAATTACAAACTTTATAAAGTTATAGAAATTTTTTTTTTAGTTAAACTAACTTAGTTTTGTTAAGTTTTATAAAGGATGATTCAACTAAAATGCAATAACTAACATAGTTATAGTTGAGGGACCATTTATGTCAAAAACCAAAACTTTTATAAAAAAAACTCCTCTCCCCTCTCCTTGTTCCCGTTTTTTCCGGCACCGGATCCGGCCACCGGATTTTTATTCCGGCCACCTGTGAAAACAGGTTTCAAAGCCCCTTTACTCGCCTTTATTGCTCCATAGCGTTTCTCCATCATTGTTCAACGCATTACCATCATTATAACGAGTTATTACATGCATTTAATCGGGCTTTAATTCGGCCTATACATAACCGATCGGAAATTTTAAACCCAAACAAAAACGCATGTTTAAACCTTCTAACCTATAAATTATTCTAACCCTTTGTTGCTGCACTCATTACCATCTTAAACCCACAAAAAAAATCTGAATCAAATCGTCCAGAAACCTCCTCCAATTTGCGTTTTCTTGCGAGCTTAGAAGCTTCGATTTTGAGTCTAAAAACGTGTTGTAAGTATACCATTTTGCTTGTTTTATGTTAGTCGATCATCATAGGTCAAAAGCCCTCTATTACAGAGCATTATCATGTTCAGAATCGGGTTATTAGATCTAGGTTAAGGTTAGGGTTCTTGGCTTGTTTATTTGGGGAAGAAGATGAATTTGAATATTATGTTAAATATTATTTGTTCCAAAGAAATAAACAAATCTGATTGCTGGCTCAATGGTAAGGACTCCCACCTTCTAAAACATAGGTCACGGGTTCGAACCTCATGCCCATCGTTTTTTTCTCCTTCTTTTTCTATCCCTTTATTTTCCAGATTTTTGATATATTATAATAAAATATAAACACATAAATCTTAAAATATTCATATTAAATTCATTTTTGCTCCAAAAATTATAAAAATTTAGGAGTAGCTTCTTGACACCTCATAGAAAATTATCCCACTTTTATTTTCTGGAAAATGTTTTATTTTTTATATTTTTATTGATTTAATTTGTTTTAATCATATTTAATTGATTAAAAATTCATTTTTGATGATTTTAATCTCAAAATTTTAGGATAATTATTTCTAAGCATTTTAATCTGAAATAAAAATTATTGGTTCAGAAAACATTTATTTTTATTAATTTTCCTATTTTTAGTCATTTAAACATGATTTAATATCATTAAATCAGTTTTAAATATAAATAAGTTTATAAAAATTATGAGAAAATTATTTTCATTAATTTGCATCAGAAATCATCCATTTTCTATGAAAATGGAATTTTTGGATCATGTCTTGAATTATTAGTCTTATTTATATTTAATTAGACATAATTAATCATTTATTTATTTATACTATTAAATATCTATTTTATAAATATTTTTTTCTATAAAATAGAAATAGTTCTATGTTTTAAAAATCTTTATTATCAATTGTGGATCATTGTGTAACTCATAATTATGTGTTTCAATATTTATGATTATTGTAATTATTTACAATAATTAGTTAAATTATTTCGTCTTAATCATTCAAGCATATTTTTATCTAAATAATCAATAGGTAATAATTTCATTATTTAAACCACATTTACAACCTTTTATATATTAATTGTGATATACAACTTTTACAATAACGTGACTGATCATAAAAACTCTAATTCTCCAAATCGACTTAGCAAACCCTAATGCCTTAGACCCTAGTTACCTTAGACTTTTTAGACACTTCCTTATTAGTATGCTTACACATTATAGGTTGAATTCCTCGGAATTCCCATTACTTAACTCACGACCGCTTAAGTTGGATTTTGCTCGCTTTCGCTAACTGTGAGTATATCTTTCCCCTTTTTACTATTTTACATTTCGGGGTGACTCATGTACATACTATCAAGTTTATATTTCCTTTTACTAAAATTGCAATTCTTATGTGTGTTTGCTTGTGTTATTTTGTGTATCTATGACCTGTCAAATCATTAACCGCTGGGCGGCCTGGCATTTCAATGAATAGTACTATGGTTTATACCCTTGTGACTCTGTTGAGAGTCCTCGTCATTGCTATGTATTACATTACTACTAGCGCATACTATATATATCTGCTTTCTTCTCTTAGGGTTGATTTGACCCGGATACCACTTATTACATAATTGCAAACAGTATACGACACATGAATTGCTAAACACTTTTCTACTATATTTATTTAAACAGGGTATGCTCACCAATACTTTGTGTATTGACCAAAACGTTTTCGTACATGTTTCAGGTTGTTTTGAGATGCATCCTTTAAGCTTTCGGATTTATATTTAGATTTTGGATTCATTGTATATCAGTTTAGTTGACATATAGAATCGCTGTATTTCATTTTAATGTAATAAATTATTTAATCAATGTATTCAAATTTACACTTTAGTCCATGAGCTATTGAACAATCGTCACTACGTGACACCTCGATGTTTCCGCCATCGGTTGGGGTGTTACAGATTGGTATCAGAGCCATGGTTATAGGGAATTAGGTTATTAGAATGCCTTTTAGCCTAGTCTATAACTAAGCTTACTTTCACGAGTCCTCTCGTTTATATTTCTCTTATTTCCTATTATTTTCTTTCAAGATATTTTCGTTATGATTATTTCTTGTTATTCTTTCGATATTTTGCTTGGCGAAGAAGACACTCGTATTTCACAAACGAAACGATATCATCAAGTTAGGAGTGGTATCCATACCTTGGTGATTAGTTTCACTCCCCTATAGGTTATTTATCTTAGGAATATATCTTTGAGATAGGAGTGACACCCACACCTCAAAGAGTATTTCCTTCAAAAAGAAGCTTAACCACTAAGCTAGGAGTGATATCCTTAACTTAGTGATTGGTTTCATTCCACAATCGTTATCACTTTTGAAATACATCTTTGAGTTAGGAGTGAAATCCACATCTCAAGGATCTATTTCTACATCTCGTTGATTATGAATTTTCTTAAATGTTGGTAATCTATTACATACGTTAATTTTATCATTTACGTCATTTTAAATCTTGGTCTTTCAAAACACATTGGATTTACACATACTTCATAAAATGACTTCATTTTGCATTTTATAAACTTGTACTGCATATTTTAAAGGATAAATGTAACCCTTTGTTTTCATATGACATAACCAATATATACTTTCGAAAGAAACTAGCAACTAATGATAAGCCTTATAACATTTTTTTCAAACTTGACGTCTCGTAAACACATGAAAATGTGTATTCGCGAAGATTTTTTTAAATGAACCTGTTTTGAATCTAAAACACACATCGACTTCTAAAAAGTTATCCTCATGCATTATTACTATTCTTTCAACTATATCACAAAGATTGCGCAAACTACGAAAAAAATTTATCCTATTACACTCGCACACTTTCAGTCGCAAAAATTTTTTTGGATTAAAACAATGGACATACCTTCTTATCCGAATGTTGTTAAATGTCTTTTATAGTATAACGCATATATGTAAAATTACTAGATTTTAACTCGCATGCCAGTGGGCTATACACATGTTCCGTGCACACTCATTTGCCATAAAATTCATTATTTTATTCTTGCACCATTTTTATAGTTATTTCTAACACGTTATTTGTGATTATTTTCACATTGCCTATTTGCATTAATTCAACTCGTTTGTTTTCATTTTGCGCAATTGTGCGATTTACTCGATTTATGATATACTATTCTTTCAGTCGGAATTTTATGCTATACTTATATACTTACTTGAACGCATATTTGGTATGCACATTTACTTTCCTGTTTTGAGCAAAACCCTGTTATATTTTACATTATTTTGTTCATCATCATGGCCAACGAACATACTAGTTGATAACTCGTATGAGATCTAAGCCGGTGCCACGTACGACTCGGATTAGAGTATTTCTTCAATCCGAGGGGAACGGTGTAAACCTCAGGGTCTATCAATATGAGTGTTTAGAGTCAACGATGTGAACAAAAGTTACCGGTTAAGGGTGAACCCGAAAGGGAAGAACCTCTAACCATGTCTTATACTTACATGTTATTCACATTACGGTTAAAGGGAAAACCCGGAAGGGAAGGACCTCTAACCATGTCGTGATTGAACATTATTTCATTACAGTGGATATTACATATTGATTGCACACATTTGTTTCTGGTATTACTTAGGATAGGGTTACGGAAAAGCACAACACCTAAGTGTAAGGTAAATCGATGATTACGGTCCGGAACGCAATCATGGGCTTACAGGTACATTAGGGTGGTGTGTAATTCTAATCAGGCTGTTGGTATACAATCAGTACGAATCCAAAGTATCGGGAGTGTGGTGGGTCAGCTGCGGTACACCCTATATATAAGCATAAACGATACTGCGGGAGCGGACTAGGAGTCTGACCAAGAACCTACCCATTACTACCTTTTCATTAGAATGTTGACTAATAGCTAGCATTTTTGATAAGAACATTTTACATAAGCTTCAATTAAGTTCTTTGGAGCCTTCTTAGTTGACCACATCTACTGAAAACCTTAAACCTTGTAAACTCTTACACTTCTGTTAATCGAAATCCTGTTGCATGACCTTAATAACATTTAGTTAGAAACATTTCTAAAGTAGGGGAGACTACCTTCATTAGTGTCACTGCCTTCACCATTACATATTCCCAAAACTTTTCTCGTTTAAACTTTCATCTATCTAATTTTGGATTAACTGTCAAAAATTTTGAAATTTTACTTTGGGTATTAAACAACTATTTTAAATTTTGTCAAATCATAAATGATGAAATTTTCTTTTAAAAACATAGCTGACTTTTACAACGCCTTTTAGTTTCATAGTAGCCTCCACTTGAAAGAAATTTCGAGACGAAATTTTCTAAAGTAGGGGAGACTGTGACAACCGTCACCCTCGTTTTTCGCCAAATAGACAACAATAGTCCTTCAAATATTTCCGTTATAGTCCCTGTAAGTTTTCGTCGTTTTCAAATTTTAAGAGCGAACATTTTTTTTTATCATTTATGTTTATTAAGGATCGGGTATAAGTTTTTATCAAAAACGTATCTTAAAACGTCTACGCAATGAATTTCATAAAAATTACAAACTTTATAAAGTTATAGAAATTTTTTTTTTAGTTAAACTAACTTAGTTTTGTTAAGTTTTATAAAGGATGATTCAACTAAAATGCAATAACTAACATAGTTATAGTTGAGGGACCATTTATGTCAAAAACCAAAACTTTTATAAAAAAAACTCCTCTCCCTCTCCTTGTTCCCGTTTTTCCGGCACCGGATCCGGCCACCGGATTTTTTATTCCGGCCACCTGTGAAAACAGGTTTCAAAGCCCCTTTACTCGCCTTTATTGCTCCATAGCGTTTCTCCATCATTGTTCAACGCATTACCATCATTATAACGAGTTATTACATGCATTTAATCGGGCTTTAATTCGGCCTATACATAACCGATCGGAAATTTTAAACCCAAACAAAAACGCATGTTTAAACCTTCTAACCTATAAATTATTCTAACCCTTTGTTGCTGCACTCATTACCATCTTAAACCCACAAAAAAAATCTGAATCAAATCGTCCAGAAACCTCCTCCAATTTGCGTTTTCTTGCGAGCTTAGAAGCTTCGATTTTGAGTCTAAAAACGTGTTGTAAGTATACCATTTTGCTTGTTTTATGTTAGTCGATCATCATAGGTCAAAAGCCCTCTATTACAGAGCATTATCATGTTCAGAATGGGTTATTAGATCTAGGTTAAGGTTAGGGTTCTTGGCTTGTTTATTTGGGGAAGAAGATGAATTTGAATATTATGTTAAATATTATTTGTTCCAAAGAAATAAACAAATCTGATTGCTGGCTCAATGGTAAGGACTCCCACCTTCTAAAACATAGGTCACGGGTTCGAACCTCATGCCCATCGTTTTTTTCTCCTTCTTTTTCTATCCCTTTATTTTCCAGATTTTTGATATATTATAATAAAATATAAACACATAAATCTTAAAATATTCATATTAAATTCATTTTTGCTCCAAAAATTATAAAAATTTAGGAGTAGCTTCTTGACACCTCATAGAAAATTATCCCACTTTTATTTTCTGGAAAATGTTTTATTTTTATATTTTTATTGATTTAATTTGTTTTAATCATATTTAATTGATTAAAAATTCATTTTTGATGATTTTAATCTCAAAATTTTAGGATAATTATTTCTAAGCATTTTAATCTGAAATAAAAATTATTGGTTCAGAAAACATTTATTTTTATTAATTTTCCTATTTTTAGTCATTTAAACATGATTTAATATCATTAAATCAGTTTTAAATATAAATAAGTTTATAAAAATTATGAGAAAATTATTTTCATTAATTTGCATCAGAAATCATCCATTTTCTATGAAAATGGAATTTTTGGATCATGTCTTGAATTATTAGTCTTATTTATATTTAATTAGACATAATTAATCATTTATTTATTTATACTATTAAATATCTATTTTATAAATATTTTTTTTCTATAAAATAGAAATAGTTCTATGTTTTAAAAATCTTTATTATCAATTGTGGATCATTGTGTAACTCATAATTATGTGTTTCAATATTTATGATTATTGTAATTATTTACAATAATTAGTTAAATTATTTCGTCTTAATCATTCAAGCATATTTTTATCTAAATAATCAATAGGTAATAATTTCATTATTTAAACCACATTTACAACCTTTTATATATTAATTGTGATATACAACTTTTACAATAACGTGACTGATCATAAAAACTCTAATTCTCCAAATCGACTTAGCAAACCCTAATGCCTTAGACCCTAGTTACCTTAGACTTTTTAGACACTTCCTTATTAGTATGCTTACACATTATAGGTTGAATTCCTCGGAATTCCCATTACTTAACTCACGACCGCTTAAGTTGGATTTTGCTCGCTTTCGCTAACTGTGAGTATATCTTTCCCCTTTTTACTATTTTACATTTCGGGGTGACTCATGTACATACTATCAAGTTTATATTTCCTTTTACTAAAATTGCAATTCTTATGTGTGTTTGCTTGTGTTATTTTGTGTATCTATGACCTGTCAAATCATTAACCGCTGGGCGGCCTGGCATTTCAATGAATAGTACTATGGTTTATACCCTTGTGACTCTGTTGAGAGTCCTCGTCATTGCTATGTATTACATTACTACTAGCGCATACTATATATATCTGCTTTCTTCTCTTAGGGTTGATTTGACCCGGATACCACTTATTACATAATTGCAAACAGTATACGACACATGAATTGCTAAACACTTTTCTACTATATTTATTTAAACAGGGTATGCTCACCAATACTTTGTGTATTGACCAAAACGTTTTCGTACATGTTTCAGGTTGTTTTGAGATGCATCCTTTAAGCTTTCGGATTTATATTTAGATTTTGGATTCATTGTATATCAGTTTAGTTGACATATAGAATCGCTGTATTTCATTTTAATGTAATAAATTATTTAATCAATGTATTCAAATTTACACTTTAGTCCATGAGCTATTGAACAATCGTCACTACGTGACACCTCGATGTTTCCGCCATCGGTTGGGGTGTTACATGTATTCAGCAGCACCCTCAACACCCACCCATCACCTCTTTATTACCGGCCACCGTCCACCATCATCTATCGTCTACCACCATCCCCATTGTCCGCCACAAACCACCTCCCTCCACAGGCCACAAACCACCGTCCACCGCCATCTTCTTCCTCCTTCCTTTTAAACCCTAGTCACAAATAAGAGGAGGAAGAAAAAGAAGAAGAAGAAGAAGAAGAAGAGAAGGAAGACGCAAAGGACGTGGAAGATAAAGACGAAGAGGATGAGGACGAGGAAGAGGATGAGGACGAGGAATAGGAAGAGAAAGAGGACGAGGCGGAGGAGAAAGATAAAGAAGAAGAAACAAATTGAAGGTATGGACACCCTTCTTATTCTGTGAGCGTTCATTATTGGTTTAGCAACCATTCCATGACGACCCATCCATAGCGCTTAGGAAATGGAGGAGGGAGCGCTGTTGCTCCCCTTTTTGCTGAGGTGGAGCTAGGCAAGGTTCCACACTGCATAGCCTAAGGACAAAAGTCTGTATTTTCCTGGAGGTAACTAATGTAATGGTGAATCCTTGTGAAAAACGAAACGTCCCTATTACTTTGTCCTTGTGTACTCTATTATAATAGATGGTTTTACTTTTATATTAAAACACTTCGAAATATGTATCTACTATATCATGTTGTGTGCAGGTAAAACCCGTTAAGCACACAACCCATTCCTTAAACAAGTTAACTTAAGTTTACATGATTTACACTTCACTACTAAGGTCATACAAAAAGCTTGCGGTTTGGAGCTCGCTCGGATTTAGTTCTGAAAAAGCTCACTCGATTATGGCTCGGTTTCAAACTGCACCGAGATGGATCGGCTCGGTTAAAAAGTGGCCCTAGAATGGCTAGGTTCACAACAAGCCGGATTGGCTAGCTCATTAGCTCGGCTCAGTTTAGCTTGGATTATTTACTTATACTCTATTTTATTTTTACATACACATAACATATTTAGGGCATATTTTGAGGTTTAATTGAGGATGATATTCGTAAATTTCACTAAATCATAGAGTAAATCATAGAGACTAACCATGTAATAACTCTAATTATTTTTTAGAATGGCCAACAAATCAAACCCGAGCACAGTGGCAAGGCTAAGTTGGGGTGGGAGGGGGGCGGTCGACCCCCCGAATTTTCGTGCAGAAGTTTCGATTATATAGTATTTGTATAGAAAATTTTGTAAATATAGGGTTTCGACCCCCCGAAACTGGTTTTCGACCCCCCCGAAACTAGTGACTTCTGACCCCCGAACCTTCGGGACAAGCTTCGCCACTGCCCGAGCACTCTTGGGGCACCCTTTCGACAAATTCAAGTACTTCGAAAGTACCCGAGTTGTCAAACACCAATTCTAGGGAAAGCCCAGTAACCCACCCGCCCATAGGCACGACGATGAAATTACCGGTAAAACTCGTTTGGCTCAAGAATCGAACCCAGGATCCCCTGGGTCTTCTATCTTTGTCTACCAATGTCTCTACCACGCTATAATGGTATTGACAATAACTCTAATTATTACTATTGTTTAATGAAAGTTGATCTATTGAGTTCATACTAGACCAAGGTGAACATAGTAAAAATTATATACACATACAATATCATGCGACTTGTGCATTGAATTCTCTTGATTGTTTATAGTGGACGGTTCTCCAGTCTTTTTTTATTTAACCCCGCGTTCATCTTTAATCTTTAATATATATAATAGTACGAAAGCAAAATAAAATCAACTAAAACTAGGTGCTCTGGTGGTAAACCGAACCTCATTGTTTTTGTTTACAAAATTAAAAAGTGGCTACACCTTTAGAGTGTATTAAAATATTTTGGGTATGTTTGGCAAAAGTAGCCGGTGACTGATGGTTAGAAGTTGGTAGCTATAGCTTTTTAGATATATTTAGGTGTTTGGCAGAATAGCTGGAACTTTTAATAAAACGTATAAAATGACCAAAATGGACATAATTAAAAGCTTGTATGAATGGTTTTTTTAATTTTTTTAATGGTAGAATATGTATTTGTCATTTTACTCAAAAGTTTGTAGCTAGTAGGAGTTTTTTCTTAAACGATAGTACTAGTAGCGTTTCAATATAGAGTTTTGTTAAAACATCATGTTCTAATAGTTCAATTTTATTATTTATGTGTTCTTATTCTTTTGCATAAGAATGTTTGTTTTGTAGGTTTCAATCATTTGTGGATGGTCTTGTAGCAGTCCAGTAGCAGAATAAGAGTTGAGGTCCAGTCCAGTAGAGTCCAGCAAGGTGTACGAGATAGCTGGCCCATTTATTCTTATCAGAGTATGAAGCCCATCAGTATTAAAGCCCATATGTCTTTGGCTTGGTTCCAGTCCGAGTTGGCAATCCGTGTGATTAAGAATGAAGGCACGAGATCATTTTATAGTGTGTTTTCTCTGTTAAATTCAACGGCTCTCCTTGCTTCGGATGTGCTTCTTTCCGAAGCTGTCCTCTGGCTATATAAGCTTTCTTGTTCTTCACATTACCAGTTTTCGAGAGTTTATTCTTTGTTAGTCGTTTAGTTCCTCACTGTATATTGTTCTCTCTAGGGTTTAGATTTCAGTGTTAAAGATCATCGTCTTTGATGATTCCTGAGGTTGATCTAGAGTCTGTTTAGAGAGTTTTGTGAGTGTATTTTGTATTGTAAAGTTGTTCATCCTTTTATGAACAACTAGTTGTTTCAGTTGTATTCGTTTTTCTCAGATTTAATAAAGTTCTTTGTGTTTGATTTGAGAAAAGTTCACATGGTATCAGAGCTCAAGTTTGAGCTCTGTTCTTGATTCCGCTGCTGATTTTGGGTCTAAGGAAGCTTCTCGTTGAAGATCGGAGTTCTTGATCTGTTATTTTTCCAGATCTAGGGTTTCGTGTTGAAGAAAGGAGTTCTTGGATCTGGCATCTTCAGATCTAGGGTTTCGTGGACAAAAGGAAGCTGATCTTCTTATATCTGATCTCTGACGTTATAACCCTAAGTGAAGGTTATACGTTAGGGTTTCTTGGACAAAAAGGAAGCTGATCTTCTTTTTGCTCTCTGACGATATAACCCTAAGTGAAGGTTATACGTTACGAGTTATTGGAACCCTAACTTGGGAATCTTTGGTGAGATCCTTCTGATTCTTGTATTTTCCTTTCCTAGAGTTGTTCTAAGGAGTCATTGTACAGAGCTTGTGCTTTGTTTTAGCTTTAAGGTCTGTCTAGAAGTAGGTGGCTCCCACACGAGGACCTGCGTTGGCACCTTGAGTGACGAACCAACGATCTGGATCACCAGTGTGGCTTCGCCTGTGTCGTCTTGATTTGATCTTTCATTTGTTTTTTTTAGTTCTGGTAGTTGTTGATCTGTTGTGTGCTACCTGTGTGCTCTATGTTGATTACCTGCTACTTGTTTTTGATTGTTGATTATTTGCTTAGTTAACATGTCTGAATCAAGTAGTGATTCTGGAGATGGTAGATTAGGTGGTGTTACTCGTATAAATAAACTTGATGCTAGTGATCCGTTGTATTTGCATGCAAGTGACTCTGCAAATTTGTCTATCATTTCTATAAAACTTAAAGGCACTGAGAACTATACTGTATGGAGTAATGCTATGATTTTAGCATTACAAGTTAAAAATAAATTAGGTTTTATCAATGGTGATTGCATTAAACCTGAAGATGATTCTGTTCTTAGTAGGCAATGGGAAAGATGTAACTCTGTTGTATTAACTTGGTTATTAAATTCTGTATCTGAGGATCTCTACATGGGGCAAGTTTATTCAAAACTTGCTTCTGATGTATGGAGAGATCTGAAAGAAACTTATAACAAAGTAGATGGTTCAGTTGTTTTTGACTTATATCAGAAAATTAACTCATTTACTCAAAGTGGAATGTCTGTTTCTGATTACTATCATAAGTTGAATGTTATGTGGAAACAACTTGATCAAATATTACAGCTGCTCTCTTGTACATGTGATGCATCAAAAGAATTTAACAACTATAACCATATGATAAAACTCATGCAGTTTCTTATGGGATTGGATAGTGTTTATCAAAATGTTAGAACTGCTTTGCTTATTAAAACTGATCTTCCTTCTGTAAAGGAAGCCTTTGCTGTAGTTTCTAGAGAGGAATCTCATAGAAACTCCAGCAATGGAAGTAAAAAACCAAACTGTTAGTTTTAACTCTAAAACTATTCAATCAAATGAGTCTATTAGTAATGGTTCTAGTAATAAAAGATTTATTAAAAATAGTAATCAGTCTTTAAAATGTACTCACTGTAACAAGACTGGACACTTGGTTGACAAGTGTTTTGAACTTGTTGGTTATCCTCCTTGGTCTAAGTTTAGGGGAAACCAAAACAAGAGAGCAGCAGTTAATAATAATACTTCTGTTGATACTTCTAATCCTGTTACCTCTTTGACTAGTGATCAAGTATCAAAGTTGTTGAGTTTGTTACATGAGAAAAGTGCTGAACCTGCTCAGTCTTGTAACTTAGCTGGTAGGATTTTTAATGCATTTTCTTTTTGTAAAAGAGTATTTTGTTTTGCTAGTTCAAATGGAAAATTAATTGGAATAGGATGGATAGTTGATTCTGGAGCTAATGAACACATGGTTAATAGTGATAAAGATCTTTTTGATTATATAGATGTTTCTGATTTAAACATAAAGGTTAAACATCCAAATGGTACTTTTGCAAAGGTCACTAAGATTGGTAAAATAAAAATCTCTGAAGATGTGATCCTTCAAGATGTGTTAGTAGTTCCAGAATATACTGTGAATCTTATGTCTGTCCATAAACTAGTTAGGGACAATAAGTTGTTTATTGGCTTTGATGAAAAAAGGTGTTATTTACAGGACTTGTTAACAAAGAGAGTCCCGGTGACTGGTGAACAGTCTGATGGTTTGTATATGTGTGGCAATTCCTGGTCTTTGTCTAAGGTGTGTTATAGTTCTGTGAGTGACTTTAATCTGTGGCATGCTAGGCTAGGGCACCCTTCAATTCAAGTCCTTAAGGTCCTAAGTACTAATTTAAATATACAAGTGAGTGATAAGGATCATCTATGTGAAGTTTGCCATAAGGCAAAGCAACATAGAGAACCCTTTCCTTTGAGTGAACATAAGACAACTCAATTAGGTCAGTTAATACATATGGATGTATGGGGACCTTATAGAGTTACAGATAGAGATGGTAATAAATATTTTCTAACAATTGTAGATGATTACACTAGGGCTGTCTGGGTTTGTCTTATGAAAAACAAAACTGAGGTTTTTGAACATGTAAAAGATTTTGTAAATATTTTGTTGAATCAGTTTCATAAATTGGTAAAAGTACTTAGGAGTGATAATGGGACTGAGTTTGTGAATAGTCAAATGAACTCCTTTTGTAGATCAAAGGGGATCATTCACCAAACCACTTGTGCCTATACACCTCAACAAAATGGTGTTGTTGAGAGAAAACATAGGCACTTGTTGAATGTTGCAAGGGCTTTGTTGTTTCATGGTAGTCTACCTGTTAGATTTTGGACTGATTGTATTCTGACTGCTTCATATTTGATAAATAGGACTCCCTCTTCTGTGCTTGGTGGAAAAACTCCTATGAGTTGATTCATGGTTTTGTTCCCTTTTTAGGTCATTTAAAAGTGTTTGGTTGTTTGTGTTTTTGTACTGTGTTAAATGAAACTAATAAGATGGAAAGTAGGGCTGAAAAATGTGTTTTCTTAGGATACTCTCATGAGAAAAAAGGGTATAAAACATTTAGTTTGGATACCAAAACTATTTTGTACTCAAGAGATATAAAGTTTTTTGAAACATGCTTTCCATTTAAAGAAAAGAATATTTTTGATAAATATGATTCTAATACACATAAAACAGTGAATTACTTAATTTTTTTTGACTTGTTTGAAAACACACAACCTGAACACTTCTTGAATGAGGATGATCCAATGATGAAGAAGGGAACAAAGGTAGTAATGACTTAGGAACACATGAAAACTTGCAACCAGAACAACAGTTGTCTGATTTAGGCAAGGCTGGTACACATCAGTCTGATGCTGGTACACAGTGGCCTGCAACTGGTCCACAGCAGCCTGTTGCTGGTACACAGCAACCATCAGATACTGATCATGATGCTGGTAAGGCAAGACATGTGAGTACTGAGTATGATGATACCACTCAATCTGAGGGTGACATAGTTCAAGATAGTGTTAGGAGATCTTCTAGAAAGAGTAATTTTCCTAATAAATATAGTGAATATGTTGTAGAGGGAAAAGTTAAATATGGTTTGGAAAAGGTAGTTAACTTTTCTAACTTGTCCTTTGAAAATAAATGTTTTTCCACCACACTTGATAGAACTAGGGAACCTAGGAATTATCATGAAGCAGTTAAGGATAATAATTGGGTTAGAGCCATGGATGAAGAATTAGAAGCCTTGTATAGGAATGACACATGGGAGATAGTAGATCTTCCTAAAGGGAAAAACAAAGTTGGTTGTAAGTGGATTTACAAAGTAAAATATAAGTCCACATGAGAGGTAGATAGGTTTAAGGCTAGGCTAGTGGCTAAAGGATTTAGCCAAAAGGAAGGGATAGATTATGAGGAGACATTCTCTCCTGTTGTGAAACTTGTCACAATTAGGTGTGTAATTAGCCTAGCTGTTCAAAATGATTGGAATATTTTTCAATTAGATGTAAATAATGCCTTCCTTTATGGAAGTTTACATGAGGAGGTCTATATGTCTCTTCCTGATGGGATAAATGAACCAGATGGAAAAGTGTGTAGACTTAAGAAGTCTTTATATGGCTTAAAACAAGCTCCACGTATGTGGAATGAGAAACTTGTTAGTGTCTTAAATGAATTTGGCTTTTTTCAAAGCAAATGTGACTATTCTATGTTTATTAAGAATAGTAATAATGTGTTTGTAGTCATACTTGTTTATGTAGATGATATAATTATTACTGGAAATTCTGTGAAAGAAATTGAAAAGGTTAAGGAATGCTTTAAAACTAAGTTTTTGATAAAAGACTTAGGTGAATTAAAGTATTTTTTAGGGATTGAGGTTTTAAAGACAAATGATGGTTTATGTTTAACACAAAGAAAATACTGTACTGAGTTATTGGATGAGTTTGGAATGTTAGGTTCAAAACCTGTTTCCAATCCAATAGAACAGAATAGTGTTTTGACAAATATTGTGTTAAATAAAAATAAGATGATAAGTAATATTGTAGGATATCAACAACTTGTGGGCAAGCTTATATACTTGTCTCACACAAGACCTGATATATCCTATACAGTTCACTATCTAAGTCAATTTATGCATAAACCTTGTGAAGGACATTTGAGTATAGCCTTAAGGTTACTAAGGTACCTTAAGGGTTCACCTGGGAAAGGAATCTTGTTTTCTAAACATGATTCTTTTGACTTGGTGGCTTACTCAGATTCAGACTGGGCAAAGTGCATAGACAGTAGAAAATCAGTTACTGGGTTCTGTGTGTTTCTTGGTAATTGTTTGATATCTTGGAAAAGTAAAAAAACAAGCCACTGTTGCAAGGTCTTCAGCAGAGGCTGAATACAGGGCTATGTGTGCTGCTGTGTGTGAGTTGATATGGGTCAAAAATCTTATGTCTGAGCTAATGGTAAGTGTTAAAGTTCCTATTCAGTTATATTGTGATAGTTCTGCAGCCTTGTCAATAGCTGCAAATCCGGTATTCTTTGATAAAACAAAACATTTTCGAGTTAGATTTGTTTTTCTTAAGGGAACACATTAATAAAGGGTTGGTTAAGACAGTTAAGGTAGCCTCTGAAAATCAACTTGCAGATTTGTTTACAAAAGGACTTTTGACCCATCAACATCAAAAGATTTGTGAAAATATAAAAATGATTAATGTGTTTAAATAATAAAATTGAGAGGAGGTGTTAAAACATCATGTTCTAATAGTTCAATTTTATTATTTATGTGTTCTTATTCTTTTGCATAAGAATGTTTGTTTTGTAGGTTTCAATCATTTGTGGATGGTCTTGTAGCAGTCCAGTAGCAGAATAAGAGTTGAGGTCCAGTCCAGTAGAGTCCAGTAAGGTGTACGAGATAGCTGGCTCATTTATTCTTATCAGAGTATGAAGCCTATCAGTATTAAAGCCCATATGTCTTTGGCTTGGTTCCAGTCCGAGTTGGCAATCCGTGTGATTAAGAATGAAGGCACGAGATCATTTTATAGTGTGTTTTCTCTGTTAAATTCAACGGCTCTCCTTGCTTCGGATGTGCTTCTTTCCGAAGCTGTCCTCTGGCTATATAAGCTTTCTTGTTCTTCACATTACCAGTTTTCGAGAGTTTATTCTTTGTTAGTCGTTTAGTTCCTCACTGTATATTGTTCTCTCTAGGGTTTAGATTTCAGTGTTAAAGATCATCGTCTTTGATGATTCCTGAGGTTGATCTAGAGTCTGTTTAAAGAGTTTTGTGAGTGTATTTTGTATTGTAAAGTTGTTCATCCTTTTATGAACAACTAGTTGTTTCAGTTGTATTCGTTTTTCTCAGATTTAATAAAGTTCTTTGTGTTTGATTTGAGAAAAGTTCACAAGTTTTTTTTTCCCAACCTAAAAGTTTCAAGCCCCTCAACCAAACAAAACTTTTTATTGAATATAAGTTTTTTCTTAAAAAACTTGACGCTTAAAGCTCTTAAAAACTCCTTACAAACCATACCCTTTATCCACTTCCATGGTTAAAAAAATAAATCCACTTATTATACAATCTGAACTACATCAACTAATATGTTTGTATTTAATAAAATTCATTACTTTCATTTTTCTAAATAAATTTTAAAACAATATTCTACTGTTTTTCTAACATAACAATTAAAAAAAATTTGTTTTATATGTTGTGTTTTTCTCTTTTAAAAGTAGCATAAATTCAGCATTTTACCACACCGGTCCGTGACAAACCCAACCTATGTAATGAACCCGTCGCAAGGCTCGGGTACCCCACCTAATTATATACGAATAAAATGCATAGAGACATTGTTTCCTTGTTGGGAGCTGGGAAATCCGGTGGCAAGATCTTCTACAAGTCATGTAGTTGAAGCTTTGAACATTATATTATTTTGATATGCCACCCCCATATATTCGCTATGTTTCTATCATGTCTCGATACCATTTAAAAGTAATAAGTTTAATGTTTAGTATTTAATTATATGTGTACTTATTTCAATCTCTTCAATCGCGTAGAAAAGATGATTGCTGAGAACAATAAACCATAGGTTAGGAAAAAAAAAGCCCAAAATCAGAGATCCCAATACCAACAAGTCCATCAATTGCACTTCACGATTGTACGATTGTATGCCGCCCCATTTCGTGGGTTTGTTGTTTTAATGAAGTTTACCTCTTAAAGAAAAATAAAAAAAATTACACTTCACGATTCGACCTAGTAGAGTAATTGTCTCGACTCTTTGAGACTTGTCGGTTTGACATTAGAGAGTAGAGAGACCAATAATATTTTAAGACAAAACCAATAAGGCTAATGTATGGTTAAGGGTATGTTTGGCAAGGAGTTTTTAAGAGCTTTTAGGAGCTTCAAGCTTTTAAGAAAAAACTCATACTTAATAAAAAGTCTTATTTGGTTGAAGAAGTTGGAAGCTTTTAGGTTAGAGAAAAAGCTCTACAGTGAAAAGCTACTAGTAGTAGCTTTTAAGAAAAAGCTCTACTAACTACAAGCTTTTAGTTAGTAAATGACACAAATACCCATTCTATTTTAAAATAAAATAAAAACCTTCTTTACAATCTTTTAATTATGACTATTTTGGTCATTTTATACATTTTATTAAAAGCTCCAGCTACTATGCCAAACACCAAAATATATTTAAAAAGCTACCAGCTTCCAGCTACCAGCTTACAGCTTTCAGCTACCAGCTTACAGCTTTCAGCTACCAGCCTCTAGCTAGTTTTGCCAAACATACCCTAAATACATAAAGTTGTAAACAATTATATGCCCTCAATCAAAACTGAAAAGGAGGTAACTTCTTTGAAAGGTCGAATCCCGACAATCTCAATTAAGGTACGTTGAACAATATCATACTTATCATGTTTAAGGCTGACAACAGTGGCGAAGCTTGACCCGAAAGTTCGGGGGGTCGGAAGTCGCCAGAGGGTCAGAAGTCACTAGTTTCAGGGGGTCGAAACCCTATATTTCCAATTTTCTATACGAATACTATATAAATCGGAACTTCTGCGCGAAAATTCGGGGGGGGGGGGGGGGGGAGGGGTCGGCCGCCTCCGCCCGCCCCAACAAAGCTGCGCCAGTGGCTGACAAATCGTGTCTAAGCGGGTTTTACAGGTTAGTGACGATGCGAAAAAAAGCATAAAAACGACTCGTTTAACTACTTGATAGCTTATGCCTATCACACAGTTGTATGTTATATGTATCAAGAAGGGAAAATGATGCTACCGAGCCTCCTAATTTTAATTATTTTTAAAAAAAGTATAAAATTATATAATATATATTTTTTAAACAGGTTTTATCGTGTCTTACACAGGTCAGAAGTTGTAAACCCTAGAAAGTAGAAACCAAGTTCATTAAAATAGTCCACTTAAGAGTGGTCAATCAAACTAATTAAGTTTTTTTTTTTTTTTTTTTTTTTTGAAAATTATCAAACTAATTAAGTAATGCACCATAACTTAAAAAATGGGTGTTTTTTAAAAATCGGGTTGAATGAAGATAATTAGTTTTTATTTTTGAAAGGAATGAAGATAATTAGTGTCTGATTCCTTTATATCCAAATTATATTAGTTACATGGTCTGATTTTCCAACGATATATTCTAATCTTTCTAACGAAATCTCTATGATATAGTCTCTTCGGATTATATTATGTGTTTTAACCGGGTTATATTAGTTTGTGTATAGTAGTAACATAGTTCTCGTAAAATCATTTATATGATATTTATATATAGATCTTGTATAGACATAATTAAATAAACTGTGGAATATCATGTATTATTTGTTAAATATATGAAGACATTAATTAGACATGCTTTGTGTACCCCAAGATGAAGCTACATGTAAATTGCAACATTCAAAGTATCTGTACCTGTGAACGAGTCCACGTACTTTAACTTGGTTTATCATATAATACGTTTACCAACCAAGCAAAAGTTTTTTTTTTCCTTTAAAAAAGAAGATCAACCAATCAAACATGTCTAAATTCATGTTACGGTATACAAGGGTATTATTAATCTAAAGATGAAGATACAGATTTGTTTAGATTGTTTTTGTTTGATTGCTAAAGAATTATTGAATATTTATCGTTTATTGTTTAAATAATTGTTAATTAATACACATTGAAATTTTGAGTTAAATATCTATATCTATATGGTTTTTTTTTTTTTTTTTTTTTTTTTTTTTTTTTTATAAAAAAAACTAGCTGATTACCCCGGGAGTGTTCCGGGTTGAAAAATCTAATATTACTTAATAAAAAAGATAAAAGAAGTAAACAGTCTCAACCTCTTTTAATGTTAAAGAAAGTTGTTCTAATGTTTATACTATCAAAAGGGGTTCTCATGCTGCGTTCCTAGCAGATTAAAAAATCTCAACCTCTTTTAATGCTAAGCATATCGTTATAGCACATGAACATGGGCAATTCATATATGTAATAGTAGGTTCAAAAACATATATACTATCATAACATGATTAGTGACTTGCCTATATATGATTAAGAAATTACCTAACTACATTGTGTTTTTTCTGCATGAACAAAAACTCACTAAAAAAACATTTTTTTCCTTTTTGTATAGCACTATATATGGTGCTCGTTGGAAAGATAATAAAGCGATCGTTAATTTGGTGTAATTTTTTTTCAAAAAAATGTCATATATAAAAGTTACCAACGTTTAAAAATTGTGAGCGGAAAATAAGAAAAAAATAAAGATAAAAATATTAATTAACATATTTGAAATTTTAAAATAATTAATAGTTCACTAACGTTTAAAAAAATGTGAGAGGAAAATAAGGAAAAGATATTAATTAACATATTTGAAATTTTAAGATAATATAGATATAGATTTTATCTAAAAATACAAAATAAATAAATTTAAAAAAAAAGCTTCACATGATGCCACATGGCACATTCAATGGAGAGTTGAGGCCTTCATTGAATGTCACCTCATACAAACTCAATTCTTTTATTATAAGTTATTATAGATGTCGTATTGGTCCTCCCTTGTAATAACCAAAAACACGCACATATTTTTCAACTTATGAATTTCTTATTAAGTTTTATACCCCGGGGAGAAATATAATATAACACACTAATTTTATATTTGAAATAGACTGATGCGTTTCATATTTACATGCAGGAAAGCTTCGGGTAACACCTAACTTAAAACAATTAACAATGCATAACTCCAATATTAACACCTAACCTAGATGTCTTCCATTACTACCTTATTCTTGACTAACCAACTTATCATGTATGAGTTTTTATTATGTTTTCCATTATATACTTACAAAATTGATCAACGAAATAATCTAAAATTGTGTAGTAGAGACAAACCACTTCCTAAGGCAAAAACATCCCAACCAACTCCTTTTACAGTTCTGGTTTTGCTCAATTACAGTTCTTCTATTACCAGCACACTGCATGAGGTAAGCATAAGAGAATATTCTAATAACAAAAACTTATTTACTTATGAATTGCCACATCAATTATTATACATGAATTGAAGAGTAAACCTATAAAGTAACAATTACATTATACCTTTTGGGGGATTCCTACAATTCAAACAACACAATGACTTTTCTAAAATTGAAAACTATTTTATATATCCTAAACCTACAACACACACACAAAAAAAAATGAAAAAAGAAAATGAAGAAATAAATAAAGAAAAAACCCTCCGTATACATTAGGGAAAATCAATCATTGGATCATCAGAAACTACAACAATGCGGTTGAGTTGTACTACAAGTTTTATAGAAGACTTTGCTATGAAGTCGTCTATATGCATTAACGGTCCAATATCAACATTCAAGGGGTTATGTTACCTAACGATCAACGCGTTTTTTTAGGTCGGATAAACCTTCTTGTACCAAGCTAGGGAATTTGGCTTTCTCAAGAAACATTTTTAATTTTGTGGTCCTACAATTCTTTCTCTAGTAAGTCACAATTAAACAAACAACCTAACTAATGATGGTAAGACCATATGTAGTGGTGACTAAATTAGGGTTTTTTGGGGCAAAAGCACGCCCGACACACCGGCCCCCTAGGCGTGGATTGGGGCAAATTTTGTATCCCGTGAAAAATTTCACGGCGTGAATAAAAAAGGAGGGCCAATCAAATTGCTGCATTCCCAACGGTCCACTACACCCTTTGTTTTATTATTCAAAACTAAAAAAATAGTATTAAATGATTGGAAGGGCTTGAAATTTTTCATTTAACCACTACACCCCTTTTTTGATTTTAAGCCTCATATGAAACCCACGTGTCACGTGTCGTTTAATGCCCCATAAGGCTTGAAAATTTCACCCACCACTACACATGGTCTAATAATAGTTTAGACTATCAGGAGTGGGGGCGGGAGAGGGGCGGGAAGGGGGGGAACACCGCCGCCGGTAGGGGCGGGAATGTGGCTGTGGGGGTGGGGCGGGAGGGGCTTCACTGGCGTGGGGGGAGAGGGGGAGGACACGTTGTGACAACTCGGGTAAATTTTCTCCTTGGTTTCTATCTTTTGTCTGTTCTTTTGTTATTCCTTTTGGTACTTGTGCAATTTTCGGGACGAAAATTCTTTTAACGTGGGGATGATGTGACACCCGGCAAATTCAGGTTAACAACGTTGTCTAACTAAAGTCTACCTTAGCGAGTCATGCGTATATTATACTTAACTGGGTTAGTTAAGTCGTGTTATGGTTCGGGAACTGTTAGTTTAGTATAGAGGGCCATTGGATGTCAGTCTAGAGGCTCATTAAATGTCAGTCCTTAACCAAGTGTACAAGTGGTGACGATTCGTAGAATCGTCAGAGCATAGGGAACATACAAGTCTCGAGTCCCGGGAATTGGTGAACGAGTGTGAATATGTTTGTTTGTAAGTGTTATGTGTTTACAATCATTATGTGACTTGTCGGTATGTGAAAATGTGTTAACATATGTTAAAACGGGGTTTAACGCGCAAAATACACGGAACCAACCCCTATAGGCGATTAGGGAGGCTAATCGCCTATAGGGGATGCGATTGGGCTTCATTATAGGCGATTGGTATGCTAATCGCATGCCTGAGGGGGCGATTAGGCCCTAATCGCATGAATGTCAGGCGATTAGGAGCCCTAATCGCATGTATCTGCTGCATAATCGCCTGATACGTACTGGACGACTAAAAACGACTATAAATACAATGCTTAACCTCCTAAACTTCATATTAACAACCCTAGTCGTCCCATAAACCGCCCCAACACACACACAACCTCTGGAACACGATTTTGGATCAAAACACAAGATTTCAAGCCTATTACATCAATCTATCACAAATCTAAGGTGTGGTTTTCATTCCTGCAACCTTTATTAATGTTTTTATTGAATCCCTAATGGTCCAGACCTGTTTTAAAACAAATAAGTCTTCTGAAAATCGTTAATAAGCATTGTTAATCGGATTCTAACTATCATGCATGTTGTATGTGTGTTTATGATTAAAAGATAGGGTTTTTATGATTCAAGAAGGATGATTAACATGTTATTAAGGTAGTTACAGATTGATGATGATGGCATGATGATGAAATCTGAGTTATTATTAATTAGGGTTACGGTTTTGCATGTTAATGTGGTGTTTCATGCTATGTGTATTGTTGTTGGGATACATGATTGCATTCAGGGCTGATAGATCAAGGTTAAACGAAGGATTTTGATGGAAATATGTTTGATATAGTTGTTTGGTTGATATTTGATGTTTACACACGTTCTGGGATTGATTTGGAGTGTTAAACGCGCGAAAAACCGGAACAGCAATGCTGTAGGCGATTAGCAACCCTAATCGCCTATGCTATAGGCGATTAGGAGGCTAATCGCCTGATATGACACCCTAATCGCCTATAGTATAGGCAATTGGGGGCAAATTACCTTCGTTGCATGCAATTGTGATCCTAATTGCTAGTTAAGTCCTGAAATGCATGTCTTATGACCTAATCGCCTATAGACTCATGAAATGCATGTCTTATGACCCTAATTGCCTATAGTATAGGCAATTAGCATTCCTAAATGCCTGTTGACTTTCATAATCGCTAGTTGACTTTTCCTAATCGCCTGTACTGCTGCTGTAAGTATATTTTGACATATCGGACCCGATTTGACACCTAGGAACATGCTAGGAACCCCGTAACATATCTAATAACTTGGTAACATGTGTTCGGACTTATTTATGTGATATTTGAACTACGTGCTATAACTTGTTGGACTTTAACGTATGTTAAGTGTGTATTGCATGATTGTATGTTTGTGAGTACAAGTATAACACGGGGAGTCTCGGGTCACCAATGGGATGTCGAGTCTTGTACTTTGGGTTAATTTAACAGTCACGGTGTTTTCAAACGAACTTGGTTATGGTCTGGACATCTAGGGACTAACTAACCTACGGGTTATTAGTCTAAGTACTTGTAACTGTCATATGTTAGGTCGCCGCTTTACGGGGCTAGCATAGCTTGCTGATATTATTCGTATATCGAAGTAACGCAACCTAAGGTGAGTTTACGGCACCTCTTTTAACTGGTTTCACTTTTTGGGGGAGAAAACATGTGCTAAACTTATGTTTTGGTAACAACTGTCATACTATAGGTTTCCATGGTTTACTATACGATCTTTGGAAGTCCCGGGGGAAACCATGAATGTGCGGGTTAGCACAACGGGGAAATGTGAATAGATTTATTGGGAGTGACCAACCCCGCTCGTCGGCTTGGAGGGCCGGGCGAGTGCATATTGTCTCAAACAGGAACAGGTTTTACTATTCGGGCACGACATCTGGTTTATGAGTTAGTAATGGTTTTCCAATCGTAGATGTAACAAAACATACGCCTAGCTAGCGTACCTTGGTTTGCAAATTGTTATAGTATGGACAGGTTGAACTTGGTACTTTGATTACAAAACCTGTAAACTCACCAGCATTTTTGTGCTGACGTAAACTCTTACATGTTTTCTCAGGTCGCTAAGGTAGCACAATGGAACTAGGGCGCACGCGTCTGCACGGCGTCTAGTTAGGATTGCATGGTTTTCAAACATTGAATAATTTGGTTTATGTTTGGATTATATTTTGAGAATAAGCTTCCGCTGTATTTGGGAATTTTAAACTATGTTTTGAAATTGCATATGTTCATTTAGACTTGTTTATTGTGATCGTTGACTTGGATCCTGGTTTGTCATGCGCCTCGCGGTAAAACTCCGCAAGTGGATTTTGAGGGTGTGACACACGTGGCATGCTGTGGTTGGCCCATTTAATTATCATGTTACCGTTAAAAAAAATATATTACCGTTATTATACAACGGCTAGTTTAAAAAAAAATTTATTATATATACATATATATATATATATATATATAAACAATACCATCTTCTACACAAACACACACTCCTTTTTTTCATAAAATTCTCTCGAAACTATCATATTTTTTCAAAAAAAATTGCAAGATGTCGGGCGACTCTTCGAGTTCAGACGATTTGTTTGATCAGCTCGCTTTGGATGATTTGGGCGAAGGTGCCGCAGAGTTGTTAATGGCAACCGTTCAGAACGTCGTTAAAGCTATAGCGGATGACGAAGGGACCTCCGAACCACCCAAGCGTAGAAAGTATATAACGCCAAACCGGAAATGAGTCATTGGTACGTGATTACTTCTCACCCGAATCAACATACGATGAAAGAAGTTTTAGGCGGCGTTTTCGTATGAGTCGTAATTTATTTTTAAGAATAACAAATGATTTAGAAAATAATTTTGAATATTTCAAACAAAGGGCCGATGCACGTGGTCAGATGGGATTTACCGCGATGCAAAAGGTCACAGCCGCGCTTAGATCATTGGCTTACGGAACCAGTTCCGACGTAATGGATGAGTATCTAAGGATGGCCGAGCGAACGGCTAGAGAAAGTACTCAGTTTTTTTGTGTGGGCGTCATTGATTTATATTTAAAAAGATATTTGAGAAAACCAACATTTAGTGACGTCCAACAACTTTTAGAGTTTCACGAAGAAAAACATGGTTTTCCCCGGTATGCTCGGGAGTATAGATTGTATGAAATGGGAGTGGCAACTTTGTCCAACTGAGTGGCAAGGCCAACACGCTAGCGGTTTTCATAAAACGCCGTGTATGATGCTTGAAGCGGTTGTGTCACAAGATCTTTGGATTTGGCATGCGTTTTTTGGTGTGCCCGGTTTGTTGAACGATAGGACTGTTCTTAATCAATCCCCAATCTTCAACGATCTTATAAACGATGTTGCACCAAAAGGAACTTTTTTCTTAAACGAGGCAGAATACAAGTACGGGTATCTTCTAGCAGATGGAATTTACCCTGATTGGGCTGTGTTCGTAAAATCGTTTACACGGAGGACTACGTTAGACCCTAAGAGAAAAAAGTTTAACAAAGCTCAAATGGCTGCACGGAAAGATGTTGAGCGTGCTTTTGGTGTGTTGAAAAAAAGATGGCATATTTTGGCCCAACCCTGCCGACTGTGGGAAAAAACGCATGTACGAAATGTGATGTACGCATGCCTAATTTTACATAACATGATTTTGGAGGATGAAGGACGTGCAATATGCGAGTACTTTGGTGAGGAAACGCAGCAAAGTCAAGAAAACATTACGGATGAAGAAAGAAACGCCAACAACTTTGAAATCAAGAATAGCCAAACACATCACAACCTTCGAGCGGATCTGGTTGATCATATTTGGAGTATACCAAGAGATTACCCATCTGATGAAGACGATAGTGATAACTAACGTGTATTTTTTTTATGTTTTTTTAAAATTTCATGTAATTTTGGTTTGTTAGTGTTTTTTTATTTAACTTTGTAGTTTATTATGAATTAATATTATGTTTTTTTAAAATTTTGTTTTATATTTATTAAAAAAGAAAGTTAAAAACAAGAAAAAAAAAGAGAAAAAGAAATGCCAAGTGTCACTTCCCCCCACATCTTCCCCCCTTCCACTCCCCACAATTATTCCCCCCCCCCCCCCCCCACAAGGGTCCCACAAGTACCACATGGCGCTTCATCCCCCTCTTTCCCCCACCACTTCTTATAGTCTTAAAGTAGATCAATCACCTCTATATATGGCATTCATGTATAGAATGATGAAAGCCGTGACAAGGAGCAATGTCAATTTAAAAGGAAGTGAAATAAAGCTAAAGATTTAGGCCTCTTATTTTCTTGAAGTCTCAAATTCTAAAAACATAAATTACATATAGGCAATTTTGGGCTTTTAGATTGTTGGCACTAAGATTTGTGATATATTATATGCATACACACAAAGATCATATATGAATTATGGTAGGGCTGGCAAATCGTAATACACGGCCTGTTAAGATATGAACTTGTTACACGAACACAAAACATGTAAACACGAACACGACACGATAACTTATCGTGTTATTCTTTCCATGCCCGAACAAGAACCTGTTTATACCTGGTTAACACGATAAGACACGATAGTACCAGTTTATACCAAGTTAACACGATAATACATGATAATACATGTTTATATCAGGTTAATACAATAATACACGAGCAAGTTTTCCAATACCATCAAGCATTAAAAAGGTAGAATTTCACCTTGTAAAAACGTATAACTCCAATACTCACAACCTATATTTAAAAATAAAAAATCCTTAGCATGTCTTAACGGGTACTAAACAGGTAAACAAGTATTTAACTTGTTTAGACATGAAAATTAACAAGTATGTTTCATGTCTACTTCTTTAGGACATGAAAGTTGTTAAGGTCATAGGTGTACATGTTAAAATTGTGTATGTTTGTGTCAGGTATTCGTGTTCGTGTTTGAAATTGTCAACCCTAAATCATGGTATTAAGAGCAAAAACTTTAACGAAAAGGACCTTAATTTTATTATATGCTTTGTGTTTTCAAGAAGCTTGAGACGGCTCTGAGTTAATCTTTTTAGCAGTCCACGTTAGCAAAAACTGAGTTAACTTTTAATTAGTATGAGATTGCTGAAAGAAAATAAGTTAAAAGTTTGGATCAGTAGCAATGATTTTTGAAGTTGAGACTGGTGGCGACCAATAACTAATAGTTAGTGTATTTTTTAAATCCAATTTTCCTTTCAAAATTAGTGGATCTAAAACCTTTGTTTTTTCGATGATTATCGAGTCATGATGTTTCTTGAATACTTGATCTTTGCTATTTTTATTATGTGGCCCGACATGGACTAGACAAAAATCGGTCATTCGTTGCTCGAATATTTTCGAACCCCACGAGAATAGTAATGGTCGTCAAGACGTCAATGGTTGTTGATAATGGCCAACGGTATTGAAACGGTAATAAACCACGAATTTTAACAATGTTGTTGACTTAGTAAATACAATTATTGGGTATGAAATCTTATTGGAGTCGAAACATGTCGGCAATTTCTTTAACTGAACCTCGGAAGTATTCAATGGATGACGATTTCCCAATCTTTATTCTTTAAAATTATACTAATAATAATTATAACTAGTAGGATTTCATGTGCTATATTGACGAGGTTTCAGTAAGTATCGTTTCGATGTGCAGTGTGCTACACTATCGGTCATAGTTGTTAAAAGTCATCGTCTTTTGCGCCTAGATTCCAGTCATATTTCTATTTTTATATAAGAAAAACTAATTTTATGCACTAACACACTAATAATTTAGAACTTTTGATACTAATTAAATGATATTAAATGTTATATAATAGCTTTTGTTTATTTAATTTGAAGAATAATATTTTTTTTTTATAACATATACTTTTCCTTTTTTTGTTGTTCGCTTTTTTTTTTCATCTTAAGCCCTCATTTTTTTGCGCCTGACGCTAGGCTACAGGAGAGGCCTATGCGCCTTAAATGTGTCATGCGTCTTTGATAACTATGCTATCAATACAACACACACTCGATATAACAATCAATCGTACACGTTTTATTCTTAAAAGTTAAAAGTATACGTGTCCGTCACATATGTATTTAGAATTTTATTCTTAAAAGTTAACAAACACAAATTAATAGAAAAAATAAATGGAAAAATAAATTATTATTAAAAAATAAATACCTAAAAAATGATGTATAAGTCTAAGTTTTATCATGATAGGAAAAAGGGTAAAATGAGAAACTATCTAAGTTTTAACATCGGGAATTAATTATAGTCATTGATCTTTGATGATCTAATGGTTATTGTTGTGTCACATAAGTTTTTTCTGTCTTTTAACACTTATTTGTTATTTTATATTATAAAGATAATATTAAAATAGTCGATAAGGGTATTATGGTAATCTACTAGACACTCTCCCTCCTCCTTTTTCTCACCATCAAATCACCATCACCATGTATTTTTTAACTTTATTTTATTTTTAATTCATTTTTTTAAACAAAAAATAGAGATCTTAACAAACATTGTAAAAAAATAGCAAGGACATCGTTTTACGCCAGTGTAAAACCCCCATCAACATGTATACAAAATCAGCAAAAACATCGTATTACACCAGTGTAAAAACATTAAAGTTGCGCCGAAAAAATCTTCATGTAAACAACAATTAGTTGTTCTTCGTTTTTCTTGATCTCTATTGTAAAAACATCAAACTTGCACCGAAAAATCTTCTTGATCACCTATCAACCACAAAAGAAAAAAACACAACTTTTATATCTTGTTAAAAAAATTATATATATTTCTTTATAGGAATCTAGTTTACACCTATGAACAAATATTGTGTAAAATTACAAAATACCTAAAACATAAATGTAAAATCTAATTTACACCTATGTAAAATATTGTATAAAAATTACAACTACACAAAGGCAACCAATTTACGTCAGTGTACAAACAATTTGTACCTGTAAATCTAGAAAATAATCACTTTACATTGGTGTAAAGACAATTTGCACCAGTGTAAACATCAAAGTTGCACAAAAAATCATCAATTTAAACAACAAGAATTCACTGAAAAGAATATATATATATATATATATATATATATATATATATATATATATATATATATATAGGATAAGGATAATTTAGAAACTCACTTGAGTTGTGGAAACTCAAGAAACCCAATTGTGACCTTAGATCTATACACATCAATGGTTGAGATCTATTATGGTATTTTATAATATTAAAGTTGTTGTGTTATCCTCAAAAGGGTATTAGTGGTATTTGGTTATCGCATAATGTCTCTCTCTCTCCTCTTACCTGACACACTTTTATATATTAAGGGTATTAAAGTTGTTGTGTTGTCCTCAAAAGTATCCATATATCCTGACACACTTTTTACCTTTTTTTTTTCAAAAGATTGATTTGTATTAAATAGTCAAAAGGTACATAATAATTAATTAATCATCTTACCTTCAAGAACCCCTCTCTCTCTCTCTTTCCTCTATTTCATTTTTTTCCGATTTGTATGAAAATCACAACATTAATATTTATATATTTAAAAATCCTAAAAAAAACTATGTGACATGTGTTGTTACAACTTTTGGTAGTATGTTACAAATTTTGTTACTGTAGCGTCACTTATAGTGTAGTATGTTACAACTTTTGATATTATGTCACATCTTACACTACTAGTATGTTATAGCTTTTGTTATTGTGTTACAACTATGTAACATGTGTTGTTACAATTTTTACTAGTATGTTATAGCTTTAACATTGTAAACAACACAAACATGTTACAAAACCAAGATAAATAAAATAGGTTACATCGTTACATACACATGTTTTACATATCTTCCCATATGTTACAAGACATGTTACATACGAAAACCACATATACAAAACACCCACAAATACAAAAACACCCAAGAAAAATGCTCCTGGTTACAAACCATCTCATGAATGTACATGTTACATATTAAGAAAAACACAAAACAATAAATCCAAACATTGTTAACAACACAAACACAAACACAAACTAATGTTCCTGGTAACAAACCATCTCTGTCTACACCACCGCCTGTTTCCTTGTGTTTATACCGGTCGCCATGTATCATGGGTACGCCGCATCGCCAGATCTGAACCCTTGAAAAAATTAATAATAATAATAATAACAGTAACAAATAATAACAATAATAATAATAACAACAACAACAATAATAATAATAATTCAGTATTTCATACATAATTTACAGAACACAATAACTGCCCGTCAATTAAATCCAACTACGGCACAAAAACAATATTTGCTAATGCAACAAAAAATAAATTCTGTAACATTTGAACTCTCTCTCAAAATTGAATACTTTTTGTTATATGTCAAAATTACTTTTCCAGATGCATAACTTAAAAGTGAATTTATTGCAAATAAAACATAACATTTATTATAGCTAAGTTATGGTTCAGAGTTCAAATCAATTAGGAGATTTAGATCCATATGTCTCATGCTTAAAGCCAATTAGAATTTATTGTTCCTTGCATTTATAGTGATTACTGAAGCCAATTAGCTAAGTTATGCTTAAAGCCAATAATAATAATAATAATAATAATAATAATAATAATAATAATAATAACAACAACAACAACAACAACAAATATACCTGAAAAACAAAGCACGTTCCACATGGGACCATCACCTCCAAGGCTCCAACACACTATTCAGGCTGTTTGACCAAAATTGACAACACACTATTCAGGTTTGATTGACCATCGTGGCTCGAACCATATGGGACCATCACCTCCAAAACCACCAAAATCGACCCCCACCAAAATCAGCTCCACCCACCTATCTCCACAACCACGAAACCACCACCATTCAGAACCCCCAACTTTCGAAAAACACACCATGTTCAGATCACACCCCCACCCCATTCAGATCTGTTTCAGATCCTAAAAACCACCACCATTCATCGTCATCTGTCGTCGTCGTCAAACCACCACCGCCGTCTGTCGTCGTCTGTTCGAAACCACCACCGTCGCATCATCAGATGAAAGAGAGAGAGAGAGAGAGAGAGAGAGAGAGGAGTGTGTGTGTGTGTGTGTGAGAGAGAGAGAGAGAGAGAGAGTAGTGAGTGTCTGAGAGAGAGAGAGAGAGAGAGGAGTGTGAGTGAGAGAGAGGGTAGTATGTGTGTTTATTTAAACTATCAGCCTTGTCTTCATCTACTTGTGAAGAGTGATTTGATATTATAAAAAGAAAATAAGATGTGTAGTGGATATGAAAGAGAGAGAGAGAAGGGTACATACAGAAAGAAGGTGATGTACTATATCAGCTTTTATGCTTATTGAAAAGATATGATCAAAGTTACAATCTTACCCTTGTGAGCAAATGGGAAGAGGGGAGACGTGGCCTCATGGGATTCATAGGATGGGTTTTTATAGTTTCCACAACTCACCATGGTTTCCATTAGATACTTAGCCTATATATATATAGGGTGAGGTTCCTGTACAAATGCCATATTTCGTGAGAAGTGTGAGAATGATTAAAAATTGATACTTAGGCATCATTTTTTGAACTTAGTCCTGATGTTTTTGATTATTTTGCCTAAAAAACACCAAACATAACAATTTAAAACCGAAAACAATGTATTTTAGGCCTAAAACTTAAAACACCATGCTAAGAACATTAAGCAGTGTGTTTAAGCGTTAAGTATTGTGTTTTAGCTGTTTTTTAAATTTAATGACTATAATACATTGCATTGTATTTTAGATTGTTGTGTTTGGTGTTTTTCAAGTTAAAACAACCTAAAACATCATTCCTAAATCTAAAACATGTCAATTCTTAACTGTAACACCCTGCCCCTCTCATCACCAATATTGTCCGCTTTGCCCATCCAGAGCTCACGGATTTGTTTTTGGTTGCCCAAGTGGAGACTTCCCCAGAGGTCACCCATCCTGAAATTTCTCCCACCTGAGCACGCTTAACTGTGGAATTCTCCTCTCATCCACTAACATTAAGCCCCAAAACGCGTTGGTTATTTAAGAGGTAAGACATTACTTATGAACCAAGGATATCTCCTGGCCACGGCCGATGTGGGATTTTCCTGGGGTGTCACATTCACCCCCTGTTAGAGTCTCATCGTCCCTGATGAGGTGTGCACCCACCATCCCGAACGGCACAGGAGTGGCTCTGATACCATCTGTAACACCCTGCCCCTCTCATCACCAATATTGTCCGCTTTGCCCATCCAGAGCTCACGGATTTGTTTTTGGTTGCCCAAGTGGAGACTTCCCAGGAGGTCACCCATCCTGAAATTTCTCCCACCTGAGCACGCTTAACTGTGGAATTCTCCTCTCATCCACTAACATTAAGCCCCAAAACGCGTTGGTTATTTAAGAGGTAAGACATTACTTATGAACCAAGGATCTCTCCTGGCCACGGCCGATGTGGGATTTTCCTGGGGTGTCACATTAACCCTTCTCACACTTCTCATGAAATATGTCCTTTGTACATGAACCTAAACCTCAATTGAACCTAATGCACAATATTCAATTGAACCTACCTCTACACTACTGTTTTCAGATCTAACATCCATTTCTGTTCTTCACACCACATCTCTTCTTTATTCTCAAAATATTGCTAAAAAAAATAAAGATCCTACCTTTATTATACCAAATTAAGTTTTTTGGATCAATATGAACCTTTAATCAAAAAATACCTAGATCAAATCTTGAGTTGGGTATTCATAAAATTGCAAAAAGATTCAAACTTTAATCAATGAATAATCACCTCGTGTGTAAAAAGATTCAAGATTTGGACCAATATGAACCCTAAATTAAATACCCACATGAAATCTTGAGTTGGGCGTTTATAAAATTGCAAAATGGTGCAAACTTTAAGCAATTATGTAAAACTGTAGGGTAAATTTACATTCTTGTTTCAACAACCACTGCTCGTTGCAAAAAAAAAATATATGTAAAAAGAAAAAAAGTTTAAGTAAAAAAACTATGTGTGGCTTTGTTTAGATTTACGTTGGTGTAAAACCCACCATCACCGACGTCTCCTTCACCCTGACCATTGTCTCCTTCACCCGCCATAAACCCACAACCTTAGGCCACCATCGATGAACCCCAAACCACCACCAGCAAAAACCACCACCACAGTTGAAAACCCTAAAACCACCAAACCATCGATGAACCCCAAACCATCACCCACAACCAACAAAATCCACCAGCCCCGTAGCTCTTGACCTCCTACAGCCACCACCAGATCCGCAGCCCTGCACCCCCAACCACCACACCACCACCGTCGTCTTCGAGTCCCGATCTTCATCTACAACAGCTTCATCGACCCGAGTCACCATCGATTTGTACGTTGTTAGGATTGATTCATCGATATGAGCCACCATCACTATCTTCGTCACCTACCACCATCACCATCTTCGTTCCCTACAACCGTCGCAACCGCCTTCCTACCGCCACCTACCACCATCACCATCTTCGTCCCCCTGTTCGATCACCATCTTCATCCCCCTGTTCGTTGTTTTTGTTGTTATTATTATTATTATTATTATTGATGTTTATGGAGATATGAATTAGAGAGAGAGAGAGAGAGAAAAGGGAGAGAGAGAGAGAGAGGTGTTATTATGAATTTGAAATATGAATGAGAGAAGGAGAGAGAGAAAGAGAGAGAGTAGGGGTGGGTGTAGGGTAGGGTTATTTTATTAATAATATTTAATATTTAATATCTAATTACCATAATACCCTCAATTAATAAAGACAACCATGACACATGGCACAATTACATCATCCTATTGGTTTAGGTGAGTTTTCAAGTTCTTCTAACTCATACTTGTTTTCAATTAAACCTAATCCTATGATAATGTATATATAAGAAGGAATGCATTCTTTTTACAATAGATATAATGTTGAGATTCACATAACCCCATAAGTATGACATATAATTAGATTATATGCATGTTGCTTTTACAAATTTTCATAATGACATAAAAATTGATTTCCTTTCTGGAATATATGCATGACTGAGCTTTCACTCACTCTTTTTTTAGTGTGTAATAGTTTTATAAATTTTCAATTTTCACCCATTAAAATAATTATTGATTAATTGTTTTTAAGAATTAAACCTAAATAAATAAAAGTAAAGAAAAGAAAGCCTTCATTGCTTCTTCTTCCTCACTGGGCATTATGGGGCCATGCGCCCATGCCCCTCCTTCCTTCACCTCCATTAACACCCAAGGGGGTGGTTAACACCTTTCTTATGGTCGAAACAATAGGGTGTTATTGGCTAATTTAATGATCATACCCGAATTAAAAACAATATCTCATGCACAGCACACAGTAATTCAATACATGTGAGATAATTAATCACCCATTGAATATTGGGCATACCTATTATTATATATATTAATTCACAACATATGGAACAATGGTATACTTTTTTCTTTTGCATTTTGACCACCATATTTTCTTTCTTCATAGAAAACAAAATTTATTTCTCGAGATAAAAGACAAAAGACATGATTACAAGAGTTCGTATGAATAACCAAAGAAGTATATTCGAATATACATATTAAATAAAAACAAAAATGTTAACTTAATGTCAAAGTAATACAATTTATATAATAAAAAAAAACTTGAGTTAAAACATTACGAATGTGAAAATATAATATATATTATTAGTTTATTTAAAAGTAATTATACTATATCTTTATAAATTTTTGAAATGAATAGTAGCGACGGCAATGCCGTTAGTACTAATGATTATGGCGTAAGTAGTAACGACGTTAACTTCTTTGTTTTTTTTTTTCATTTTTTTAACAACTCAACGATTACACCATTAGTATTAACGGCGTTACCGTATAATCATATTGAATGCCGCTATCATACCAGGTACGGTTTGACGTAACTTCTGTCCAGATTCGAGTTGGTATAAATTTCAGTTTACGTTTTGACGGTATAAATTCTGAATAGTACTAACGGTAAAGTTGTTAGTACTAACGGTGTTAACTTTTTCGTTTTTTAACAACTCAACGATAACGCCATTAGTACTAATAGCGTTATTACTAACGGCTTAAGTTACTACTAAGGGCATAACTGTTAGTACAAACAGTGTTAACGTATAGTCATATGGAATGCCGCTACTATACCAGGTAACACAACAAACGAAACCTACGTTTTGAAATAACTTTTGTCCAATTTCAAATTAGTATAAATTTCAGTTTACGTTTGACAGTATAAATTCGAGTTACTGTATATTTAGACGCCGGCGCAACGCGCCGCTGGTAACATACTAGTTATATATATATTTAACAACCATGAAAGTAATAGCCAATAACATGCGCCTCCACCTTTGAGTGGCATCTTTGTAATTCTAATGTTCTTTTAGGGTGATTTTATTCACCTTTTTGTCTGCACCTTTTAAAGACTACACATACAAGAGTGGGAAACAAAGGTCCAGGTCTTGGAAGCAGCCACCACCATGTACGCCATCAGCCCACCGTCGCCTCCGCCGTTTACATTGTCATCAGTAGCTGCGTCTTACAGAGACAGCGAGAGCGACATAGAGAGAAAAAGCGAAGATAGAGATGGAAGACAGACAACAATGGATGATTGGGATATTGAACAGGGTGTAGGGACATCTACGTCGGTGGTGGCGGTTATCATCGCCCGTTACAGATCTGTTTTTACAGAGAGGGGGTGTGGTGGTCGTGGTTGGTGACGGTGATGGTCGACCTGTGCTGATGGTTGGTGGAGATAACCGTCGTCATTAGTGGTGGTCATTAGTGGTGGCTGGTGGAGGTAACCGGTGGTAGGTATATTCGACTTCAGACGTGGTTGTTGTATGCGCGGCGCGAAGCACGCGCTGTAAAAAACCTAGTTAGTTTTTATATTTAGAATACCCGCAATGACATTTTTTTTAACGGAAAAACTTCTTTGTGTGAATCGAACCCAATACCAAATGGTTCCTAAGCCTTAGCTCACTTCAAAGATGCCACTAGACTATAATGCCATGAGCCGCAATGACATTTTTAAGTATATTTTTTTTTCTCTTTCACTTATGATTTATATTAAAATATAATATATTACATTAAAATATCTAAAATATAAATAAATGATGATAATATAAGTATCAAGATATAATATTTTTAGCATACAAAAATTAATATAAGTATAAGTCAGAATAAAACTAAAATTAAAATTTCCGGGCAATGAGTCGGATAAACCTTCATAAATCCTGTTTATTTGGGGTTGGAGTAGAAGATTTGGAGGTTGAAGGTATGGCGACTTCTTTAGGATGCAGGATGGGAAAGCTGCCGTTTGATTATTTGGGAATACGGGTTGGGGCCAATATGAATCGTATATGTCATTGGGACCCGGTGGTGGATACTATAAAAAATCGGTTAGCTTCATGGAAAGCGAACACCTTATCTATGGGTGGGAGGGAGGCTTACGTTGATAAAATCGGTATTGTCCAGTTTACCTATTTATTTTTTCTCTTTATATAAGGCGCCGGTTAGTGTTATAGATACTTTGGAGAGGTTAATGAGGAATTTTTTGTGGTCCGGGGTAAATGGGGATAGAAAAATGCATTGGGTATCTTGGGAAGTTATTACTACTCCTAAGAAAAAAAGGAGAGTTGGGAGTGTTACGGCTTTCGGAGGTAAATTTGGCGTTATTAGCCAAATGGGCGTGGAGATTTAAAGTGGAAGATGGTACGGTTTGGAAGAAGGTAGTTATTGGTATTCATGGTGGGAGAGGGTGTTGGAGCTTTCTGCCACTGCGCAGGACACTTACAGGGTGTTGGAAGGTTATTGTGAAGTATTTGGAGTCTTCGAAGGTTGCTGAGTATTCGATTACCCAATTGATTAGGGGCGATCTGCGATCCGGTGATAAAATACGTTTTTGGTTAGATTATTGGATGGGAGATTCATTGTTAAAGGATAGATGGCCTAATTTGTTCAAGAAGGATAATAATAAATCGGCCTTGGTTAGCGAGAGGTTGGAACAAGGTGATAGTTTTCTTGTAATTAATTCGAGATGGGTGGTTAATCTGCAAACAGTTGAGGAAATCTCGGAATTCCAGGATCTGCAAAGGATGATATACGGGTTGAAATTCATTGGGTTGGGCGATCGATGGGTGTGGGATAGAAGGTCTGAATGTCCGTTTTCTGTTAAAGACTTTCGGAAGATGCTGTATAATGATACTCAACGGTATGGGAATACAAATGGTGCGATTAGTCAAAACTTTAAATGGATAGGGTGGATTCCGATTAAGGTGGGTTTATTGGCTTGGAGGGTTGCTAGAGACAGGATTCCTACGCGGGTTGAATTAGTTCAAAGAAGTGTCAATATTCAGGATGTCTCGTGTCCTCTTTGCGGGTGCGGTAACGAGCATGTTAGTCATTTGATGATTGGCTGCATGTTTGCTTACGGAATTTGGTGCGGCATTAGTAAATGGTGCAAGTTGGACCCGTTCTACGCGTACGACTACGATGATTTGTTAATGCTTTATAAGAATGTTCATGGAGGGAAGTGGCGAAAAAATATTATCATGGGTATAGTTATGATCACAACTTGGGTTATTTGGAACAAGAGGAATATGAAGGTATTTCAAAACGAACCTTGCAAGGTAATGGAAACGGTGGCGGAAGTGAAGGCCAAGGCGTACCTTTGGTTGAAGTATAGATCTCGATTTAATGATTTAGTTTGGAATGAATGGCTCAAGAACCCCTTGTATATGTGTGTATAATTGTTGGGCGGCTCTCTTTTTAGAGTTCGCTGTTTTTTAATGAAAGTTTATGTTAAAAAAATGAGTCGGATAAACAGTTATATAGTTTTGGGTAGTCAGGCCGGCGGTGTGTTCTCAAGTCCTTATTTTTTATTCTATACTAGCTGATTACCCCGGGAGTGTCCCGGGGTTGAAAAATTTAATATTACTTAATAAAAAAAGGATAAAAGAAGTAAATAGCTTCAACCTCTTTTAATGTTAAAGAAAATTGTTCTAATGTTTATACTATCAAAAGGGGTTCTCATTCTACGTTCCCAGCAGATTAAAAATTCTTAACCTCTTTTAATGCTAAGCATATCGTTATAGCACATGAACATGGGCAATTCATATATGTAATAGTAGGTTCAAAAACATATATACTATCATAACATGATAAGTGACTTGCCTATATATTATTAAGAAATTACCTAAATACATTGTGCTTTTTTCTGCATGAACAAAAACTCACTAAAAAAACATTTTTTTTTGTTTTTGTATAGCACTATATATGGTGCTCGTTGGAAATAAAATAAAGCGATCGTTAATTTGCTGTAATTTTTTTTTCAAAAAAAATGTCATACATAAAAGTTACTAACGTTTAAAAATTGTGAGCGAAAAATAAGAAAAAAATAAAGATAAAAATATTAATTAACATATTTGAAATTTTAAAATAATTAATAGTTCACTAACATTTAAAAAATGTGAGAGGAAAATAAGGAAAAAAAATATTAATTAACATATTTGAAATTTTAAAATAATATAGATATAGATTTTATTTAAAAATACAAAATAAATAAATTTAAAAGATTGCTATAATGCCACATGACATATTCAATAGGGGTTGAGGCTTCAAATACTCAATTGAATGTCACCTCATACAAACTCAATTCTTTTATTATAAGTTATAGATTATAGATGTGTTATCAAAGTTCTGAACGTATTTATTTGTTTTGATGTTAACATTCTCCAATATATATGTAGAAGTTAGTTATTATATAAAAGACACGAAGTCACCAGGAGGCGTTACATGTCCTTCAACAAGGGGAAAGTTTGTCCACGTCAAATTTATGCACAAAGCTAAATAATCACGTACGAAAAATGAATAATTGCAAACTTGTATTATAATTACGCAACCTATTTTATAATTACACACAACATACATGTTCGCTTTTCTTTTACATGTCTATTAAAAAAGAAAATAAAATTTGATTTTATAATGTAATTTTTTTAAACATAATGTCGTATAAATATTTATGAATGTTTAAAAAAAAACTAGGACTTAACAAAAGTAACAATAGTTATAGTAGATTATACCAACTTTACCTCTATAACTCTCTTTATGTTTAATTTCATAGTTATCAACCCTCTATTGCTCAACCCTTTAGCGTCTTTTTTATCTAAAGGCAAAAAAAAATCCCTTTATACTTTGAAGTCTATACTTTGAAGGTTGATGACACTTTGGATTTAAACGTTTGTTAATGTATGTACCCTCATATACAAAATGAAGTAATAAAAGAATAAATGAATTATGTTATTTAATGTAAGATGTACCAAACAAGAAAAAAAAATATCATAAATATTAACAACCTAAAAGATTATCCTATACGGTTTTGTTGATGCTATTCGTTACGTTCAGAACGAATATCATCAACAAAACCGGCCCAACTGAACTATCATCACGCTAGCATCATCAACGGATCCTCGAGAAACCGAAAGTTCAACCAATTTCTTGCAAGCGGAAGCGGGCTCTAACTTATCATTGCCTACACATAACGGCCGAGCTAAATCGATTGCTTCTTGATTGCTCACTTTGCCCCATAACCCGTCCGAAGCCATGATCAAGAACTCAAATTCAGGCGCGATTTTCACAATTTTCGATTCGGGTTCGGCTGTTATCCATTGTTTAAGGCTACGATCGCCAATTCCTCTTGAAACCGCTAGCGACCCAAGAACTCGTGACACACCACGGCTAGAATCGACATACCCACCCTACAAAAAAAAAGACCATAACGCGTTAGTAAACAATAATAAATTAAAAATGAACAACATTTTATTATGGGTTTGCGATCTAGATGAAGGTGCTTACGAGTGATTCGATCCTCAACTTCTCGTCTTGTCTTGAGGGGCGATGGTCCGAGGTGAGGGGTGTGGCGATTCCGCCAATGCTGACTACTGCACGACAGTCCCCTGCATTCGACACGACAAGGTTGTTGTCTCGGATGATAGCGGTCACGCAACAAGATCCACCACGTTGATCTTGACTTAGAAACTGTGAGTCCGTGGTCATGTAACCTTGTTTGATTGCTTCAATTATTTCTATTTCACCCATTTTTTCAACCTCCTTTAATATGTTCTTATCTAGATTCTCTGCTGCAAATTCAGCCGCTTTTGATCCACCATGTCCATCAAAAACACCAAAGAACGCCTGAAAAAAAAAAATAAACAAATTAAAAAAAAAATCTATTTCAGGAAGTTAGCAATTAAATTTTAAGGGTGTTCATGGTCCGGTTTTGACTGTTTTTATATAGTTTTAAAATTATATTATATTTTAAATTTCGGCCGGTTACAAACCGTAAATCAAACAGTAAAACCGTCTCTTTGTTTCTTTTAACCGTAAACCGAACTGGTTCACTCCTAACCGGGTCATATGGCCCGACTTAGACAGAATTTCTAAGCTAGTTTTTCGTATGGATAAAAAATAAAATATTTATTTTATTATTTTTAATATTTCTGCGGTTCGGTTTTACTTTATTTTTAATATTTCGTATGGACGCAGACGGTTTGGAAAATAAAAACGAAAAATTTAGTGAAAATCAGTGAGAATCTAAAAAAGGATCTTGGAAATAATTCTGAGATCTGCCACTGCCTAAACCAAACCGTAAAATCCGATTTTGTCCAACCATAAACTGTAAACCAAACCGGTTCACTCCTAATCCGGCCAACCGACCCTTTTGCTCGATCTAAACAGTTTCAAGTTTCAACGGTTTTTGAAAACACAAATTAATATTCAACAATACAAAATTACAAATCCTTAAAAACTATACCTGCTTATGTTGTCCATTAAACTCAACCACAGCTTTAAACCGATCTTCCATAACATCTCTCTTCCCTTTCTTACAATAAACCGAATACCCATCACCCTCAACCACCACCTCCTTCCACCGGTCCTCCACCACCGTCTGCGGCGGCATAACACATCCAGAAAAGCTAAAAGAAGCCACCGGAATCGCCAACTTAGCGGGCCTTTTCCGCTTCGAAAGCGTAGAAGAACCCGAACCCGAATCCCGAACAAACCCGGTTGCAAGTGGTTGCTGCTTTGGAAGATGAAATGTAAACGACGACGATGATGATGATGATGGAGTATGGGCTATGGAACATGATTGATCAGGTGATGATGTTTTGGAATAGACAAATGTTGAAAGTATTGATGATGGGGAGAATACAGGGGAGTTTGGGATTGCAACGGTAATCATGTTGGATGTGTGTAACGTTCGGATTTTGTTAATGTTTTTCTGAGAATGAGATTAATAATAATATGTGATCGGGTGGGTATTTATAGGATGGGATTAGGGTGGGGACGCGGTCCTCCGTGTATATAAAGTGTGTTTATTAGTATTACTGTTTATATTCGTTTTTTTTTTTATTCCTTTCTTTCTTCTCTCTTTCCGTATGATTATTATTGGATGATTATTTTGTTACTTAATGTTTTTTTATTATATAAAAATTATTTGTATTCTTATACATTTTTTTTTTGCGTTTTGGAGGGGTTTGGATTTGTTATTATTAGTATGGTTAAAACTTTAATGATGAGTATTTATTAAACACAAAGATGGTTTTGATTAGTTTCTAAGAGCATGTGTAGTGGAATGTGAATTAGGCGTGAATGGTCAAATTTAGCGCTCCGTTCACCTCCCTCACCCTTTGTGAAATGGGCGTGAATGAGGGTCACGCGAAATATTTCGCCGTGGTTTGTTCTCTCTTCCTCCAATCAACTCATGCCACTTCATTTTTATTTTTTTAATTTAAATTTATTATCATTATATACACACACTCACACAGCTCTACACCACTACATCTCTTATAAATTTCAAGCTCCGTTTAAGCCTCTGGTGAAACCCACACGCCACGTGTCAACATTTGCCCAAGTGAGGGGCTTCAAATTCACCCATTACACTTGATGTAAGGAATGGGTGAATGAAAACTTATTTTGTTAAAAATTGTAACTACGATGAAGTTTATATGAGATTTTTTTTTTATGTAAGAGGCATGTTAATCACTTTATTTAAAGGACGTTATCTTGTAATCGATGGTGCATATATATACATAGATACATTAAAAATAAAAATTGCGACTAAATTGATCACTTTTTTTAATGGAGAAAGATTAACTTAATATTAACGTTTACTATTTAAAAGATATTAAAAAGTAAAATAATAAGTCAAAACTGGCTTAAGAACCAACACGTTTTTGTACCCTTTGATTTTGATACCTTTGGCGGCTCATTGGCACCAGAGGCTACCCGTTTCCTGACCAGGGTCCAACGGGTTATTCATAGTAGTGTCTCGGCTCCGGGTGGGCATGGTTACGTTTTTAGTAGATTAGGATTTGCTATTCAGAAAGAGGTGTCGGCGCAGCTTGTTGCCCGCCTGCCCATTATCTTGAAGTAATTTTCTTTGTGCGGGAATGAAAGTACAATCTTAAAAAAAAAAAAAAAAAAAGTTAAAGAGAGTTTGACTTGTTAAAAGAAATAAGGAACTTATGATGAAAGACAAACCAAGGTCGGCAATGAACTAGAGATTTTGAAAGTTATACATTGATGTATGCACTTTGGCTCTAGCAATCGTTGTCACTGCCGTAGCTATAAAATTGTGACGATGTACATGATGGCTTATAATAACCAATTAATAACATCATAAACATATAATCCATCATCAGTATGAAGAATAAATTAAGTATTTGGATTGTCCCTATAGTAAGTCTATATATTTGATTTTGTTACTTAGTACAAAATAGTGCACCATTGATCCCAACTTATAAACAAACATAACACAAATGGTCTAGAACATACATAGAGGCTAACTGAGAGAGACATAAAGTGCATCATGTATTTGTTGGTCGTTCTATGAATCGTCCATGACTAGGTCACTGTTTTTTTTTTTTTTTTTTTTTTTTTTTTCTAATATGTGATGTGATTAGTTAAAATTGGTTTTAGTCTTTAACTCATTCCCTAGACACTTAAAGGGTTTATAATTCATTATTAAAAATGGTTTTGGTTTGGTTAGAGTGAGAGAAACATCCTGGCAAATTAAATTTCTAGGAAATCTTTTCTTACAACAATAAAATAACTTTTCTTTGCTTTTGTTAGTCAATATAACCAAGGTTTTTTACTATATATTTGAAACTTTGATTATTTTATAAAAATTAGTGATATGCTTGATTTTACAAATGTACTATTGGTCAAATTCTCTCCATTTTAATGTGTTTTGTAGTGATTTTACCATATTTGATTCTAATTTGATTAACTGATGAATTTTGTAGGAAATGATTTAGGGGTGTAAACGAGTCGAGCTCGAGCTCGAGCTTGACTGGGCTCGAGCTTGGCTCGTTATGGTTTTATGAAGCTCAAGCTCGGCTCGAGTCTAAAATCTTGGGCTCGAGCTCGGCTCGCTAGCAAAATAAAAAGCTCGAGCTCGGCTCGGCTCGAGGTGATTTGAGAACAATCTCAAACGAGCTCAAAGCTCGGCTCAAGATCACAAAAGCTCGGCTCGCGAGTGTTATTAAATGGGCCTATGAAATAATGACTTGGGCTTTGGAGATATGGACTATAAATTATAAGAGATATATAAATAACTTATAATTATGTTTGGACTCGTTTAGGCTCGCGAGCCCAATCGAGCTTTGTATTTAGGGCTCAAGCTCGGGCTCGATAACTAAACGAGCCATATTTTAGGCTCGGGCTCGGGCTCGGGCTTGTTAAGGCTCGGCTCGTTTGGGCTTTTTACCGAGCCGATCCCAGGTAGCTCTCGAGCCGCTACGTGTCATTTACACCCCTAAAATGATGGAATATCAAGTGACTAGTGCTAGAAACTGAAGAATCCGTGAAGAGTCAAAGAGTTCGTTGAAAGGCATATCAAAGAAACGAAGAAAAAAATGAAATTTTGGTTTTTCCAATCCCATGCGGTCTACAAGAAGTGTCAAATGTGAACTTTTGAAAGCACGTTGCGGACCACGGAGAAAATTCCATGAGGTCTGCAAGTGTTTCAAAACTAAAAAAATAAATAAGGTTTGCCCTATTTTAGCCGTTTGATCTGTTATAAAAAAATACACGGACCACTATAGCCAAGTGACGAACTAGGAGAGTTTTATGAAAGTTTTGAAGATATGGGACGAGAAGAACAAAGTTTGAAGCCACACGGTTTTGTTTCATGATCATAAATAGCCTCACGAAGTTTGATTTGTTATAAAGGGACCGTGAAACTCACCTTAGGTTGTGTCTTCTAGTAAAAATAAGACCAAGCCTACTAATGGTAGAATCCGACTACTGGAAGCCTATCATAAATAGCTTATAAGTTGTTTGACTGAAATCGTGTTTGTCTAACGACCCGTTGTTGTTCGATCAATGACTTAATGTGTTTTCATAAAGCGTTTTAACTTTGACACGACCACACTAGACCCGACATCTCGTTTGTCACCTATAATATCAGCCTAACATTCACATACAAGTTATTAGGTAACCGTACACATAAAACACGTAATTTCACAAGTCATATAGCATAACATCATGTTTTATACGAACGGGTCACATTTTATACGAAGGGGCTACAATTACACGAGAAGGGGTCACGATTGGGGGCGAAAGGGTCAAGTTAGGGGTGACAAGCGAAGGGGTGAGCCCTTCACCCCTACTGCTGTTGTTCCTAAGTTTGATGAGTAAGACCCATCATTGGTCTATAAACTAGCCGAAACATAACCAATCAATACACAATCAATAACTAACCTATCCCCAACATAATACCTCACCCAATGACCAGATTTCATGCACAATCGCAAGTACCCAAAATGGAAAATATTATGAATATGTCACATCATACATGAGTTTGTTTCCATAATCGGTAAATAATTAGATTTCATCATCAAATCATGTTGATATTATCATCAATCTTAGTTATGATTGATCTAGCATGAAACCTACCATCAACAATTTAATCATATCAAATCCTAGATCTCATGAAAATCCCCAAATGGATTAAGCTCATCAAACACCATTTTCAAACCAAGCATCATTCAAACATGTTTCTAACACCTCAACAATCGTTATATCAACAATATGTCACTATCCTAAAATCAAATAACAGAAAAGCCCCAAATCCTTAGGTCACCATTAACCATCCAAGTCTTTATTTTTTACAAAACTCATTTGAAATGTTTAGATTCAATTTAGAAAGGTTTAGAAAATGGTTTTTATTGATGAAAACACTTTAAATTTAGATTTAGACATTTAGAGTTCATTACAACATCATTAAAATGTATATAAAAGAGTTTAGATGAATCATAAACCTTAAATCTTTGTTTATTTATGTATTTATGAGTTGTTTTGGCTAAGAATCAATGATTTGAGGGTGAAAATCGTGTACAGAGGTTAGGGGTTGTGAGAAAGCACTTGGGGGCGAGTTACGGTTGTAAAAATGATGAAACCCTGCTGCAGATAGCGAAGGGGTCCCCTAATAGGCGAAGGGGTCTGGAAATCGCTCTACATGCATAGTGAAGGGGTCCCCCTAAAACTCAAACCCTTCGCTCAAATTCAATCCCTTCGCCCACAGCATCCCGATTTGCATCTGAAACACATATTATCATATAATTTCACATAAACACATATTTGCAAGTTACCAATGATCATATATCATGTAATTATCAATAAATTACCTATATTATATTATTGTTTCACCAACGAACGGAATACAAGGCTCGTGTGTGTTTTCCTAATGATTCTCCGAATCACTAAGCCAGGACCATAGTGTGTGTAGACCAACTTAACTAACCTAGTTAAGTTTGTTTTATAAATGTTTTGCTAAGATTCGCCCTGTACTCGATTGATGACATACATTGCCCCAACCCTTTGATAGGAATGACAGTAAAAAATCTTGGGAGTGAGGTCCTTGCAAGCAATCGATCACCGCTTTATGGCGGGGTCACATGCCAAATGCTTCTCCCAAGCTTTGTGCGATTTTACTAAAAAGGACATTCACCAAAGTTTTTTGAGCCTTGGGGGGGGGGGGGTCCAAGTTAGTGAAACCGCCAATATAAAAATTGGGGAGGAAGTCATGCAAGCATTTTAGAGACTGTACATAATCCGGGTCAAAGCCAAGAACCCCATTGTTCCGCGGGATGTGGTCCTGCAACTCTTAAGACTGGGCTCTGGAAGCCACGACAGCTAAACTGTAACATACTGGACCAAAAAAAAAAAGCCTAGACCTCTAAGACGCATCGGCAGAGACGCCATCTGCCACTGGAGGTCCCCATAAAACGCCCCCTACACAACAATACATTCAATTGCTTCCCTGATCCCTTTATCAATCTGGGATACCGCCTCAACGGCCATGGAAGCCTGGCATGTTCGTAAACAAAAAGTAGCTTAGCAACCCCCATGGAAGACCGAAGCAAGAGGAGCTCGCTTTGAGAACCCCGCAAGCAAGGAGGGCGTCCCGTAAGGGTAACTACACATGAGGCTCTCTTAATGGGAAAGTCACTTATAAAGCTGGCATCCCAGCTGACGGCCCATCCGAGGAGTTTCATACCTTTTGTAGGCCTCCCGATCCTACTTGGGAAAAGCCAGTCTCTATCATAAGCTCTTTTTTAGTAAAACCGGTTACAATCACTTTTTTAGTCCATTTACATATGTACATGCATATAAATAAATATAAACAAATTTTATTGAGTTTATATTATATATTATGATATTTTATTTTCTTTTTTAGAAAAAATTACAGAAATCATCTTTTATGTTTACAACATTTTTCAGTGGTTGTCCTTTAACTTCAAAATTGATGAGAATCGTTCTTTATGTTGTAAAATCTTGCAACTCCCGTCCTTTTAACTAATGAACGTTAGATTTTCTAGTTAAATCCAGTCTTGTGCATTGCACATGAGGGTACAATTTTTTTTACTCTTTCACGGACTCGTTGTGTAATTTACTTATAATTTTGATCCAAAATAAAAAATAAAAAAAAAAAAATCCTTTTTTTACGCTTTACCCCTCTTTTTCTCTCCCACTATATCTCTGTAAACACACACAAAAAAAAAAAAAAAAAAAAAAACCCCACCAAATGTAACCACTAACCACCGTCTATGACAACCACAAGATCCGCCATTGCTACCAACCTGCCACTACCACCAGCCATCAACAACCCTACACCACCACCACCATCACCTGCCATAGTGCGACCTTGTTAGGACAAAAAGGATTAGTGAAACCACTTTTGCAAACCTTAGTCTAATTCACTTCTGTCAAAATACTCTAAGTATAGATCTGCTGAAGACAAAGAATCAAACTGCTGAAGAAGAGATTCAGAAGTGCTGAAGAAGAAAAGTCATCAGAAGTTCTGAAGTTCAAACCAGACACTTCTACTGAAGAACTACTGAAGACAAACTACTCATCAGTAGTTTGTCATTCATCAGTACTTAAAGAAGATCTTTTCCACCGCCTTTGTATATCAGTAGTTTAATACTTTAGTATTTCTTTTTGCTTTATGTACAAGTTCCAAGACTGCAACTTGTTGCAACTTGTTTCTGAACTTGCTTTTGGCAAGGTTCATGTATTTGTAAAGTCTATAAATAGAAGGGTTCATCCCTCTGTTTTAGACATTGATTTTAAATACAAGAAATCCTTCAACACTTATTATTGTTATTTCCATTTCGTGTTTACTGAGAATCTGTCAAAGTATTTCATTCTCATTCATTACTTAGATTCTCAATAAACACTTATCATTTATTAGTTCTTGAATCCAGGGGGAGTAATAACTCCTGTTGATAAGTGTAGCTTTAAACTTATAAACATTCCGCTGTGCTATCACTCACCAAGAACTTGCTAAACACTTAAGTGTCAACTAGCAAGTTCAACTAAAAGAGCAGCTATACTGATCCAACAATTGGTATCAGAGCACTGGTTTATCTGATCACATATCAATCTAACAAATTGAGAATCAGACACAGGCTCTTATTGATATTCAATAAAGGATTATAAGCCCACTTTTATCAACATCCATCACTTTAAGAGATATTTGACAAATCAATACTCTTTAAAATGGATCCTCATAATACTGGTTCTGCCACTAAACCTGCCATGCTTGTAAGAAATGAATATAACATATGGCAAAAGAGAATGGCACATACCTTGTCACAGACCAACACAGGTTGTTGGAGATCTGTGATATATGGTCCTCATAAACCAGTAAATATAAATCTTGAAACTAAGGAAGAGATTCCAAAAGAACCAAAAGACTATACTGATGATGTTTTCCTAAAACTTGAGCTTGATGCAAAAGCTTTTTCTATGTTGGCAATGGCACTCCCAAATGAAATCTATTCTAGCCTATTACATTGTGATAGTGCCAAAGAGCTTTGGGACTGTCTAAAAGAACAGTTTGGAGGAACTGAAGAGGTGATTGCCAACACCAGAGAAATCTTGGCTCAACAGTATGAAACTTTTGCTCACAATAATGGGGAAACTTTAACTCAACAATTTGAAAGATTTTCCTCATTAATATCTGAGCTAAAACTAAATGGTCAGACCTATACAACTGTATCTATGCTTCATAGATTCTTAAGGTCTTTACCTGATAAATGGGAAACATACTCAATAGTCTTAAGATCTTCACCAGATTTTAGCTCCCTCACTCTTACAAAACTTCATGGGAGATTACTTACTTTTGAGAGAGAAATTGATCAAAAGAAAAAGTTACAAAATTCTGGTAAAACTGCTGATGACTATCTACCTGGTAGTACAGCACTATTGGGACAAGACTCACCAACTTGTTCAAATAGTTTTGGATCTTTTGACCACATTGACATAACTGCTGGGATCTCATCTGAAAGATCATTCCCAGGTTATGACAATAATGACTTTGGTCAAACTGCTGATAACATGTGTTTTATCATGGATGACTTAAATAGTTTCAGCAGTGATGACCTTGAAGAAATGGATATTTTGCACCAACTGGCCTTGTTAAGTTTAAAAACAAATAAATTTTACAAAAGGTCAGAAAGGAAGTTTCCAGGACTTAACAGTTCTACAAAAATTGGTTTTGACAAATCTAAACTTAGATGTCACAAGTGTCAAAAGTTGGGACACTTTGCTAGAGAATGTAGAAGCTCTGGCTTTAACCAATCTCAGTCTGGAAATAATTTTAACCCCAATTATAACAGGAATAATGGAACACAAGGGAGTGCACATTTTGTACAGGCACAAGCTCCACAACACCAATATGTGCCACAAGTACAATATGTACAGATGCCTGCTCAACAGATGCAGAGCCAACAATCAATCCCTCCCTTTCCAGCTGCTCAACAACCTCCACAGCAACAACAACCCTCTCAACAAAGTCTATTTACCTCAGGGTATGTTGACTGGAGCAGTCTTCCTTTTGACACCACAGAGTGCAATCCTGATGCAGACAACAAAATGTTTGACATCAACTGGGGAGAGCCTGACAATGGCAGAAAGAACTTTGCCTTAATGGCATTTGAGGGATGCTCCTCAAAATCTGCTTTGTCACAGGTATCAAAAGAATCTTTGACAAAACTATGTTCAAATTCATGCAAAGAATCTTTTGCTCTCATAAGAGAGACAAATGTGCACTTACAAGGAAAAGCTAATGATTCTGAGAGAAAACTCACTCAGATAAAATGTGATTTAGAAAGAAAACTTTCTGCAAAAACAAAAGAAGTTTCTAAATTGACTAACTCTGCTATTGAAACCCAAGCACAAATCAAAATAATGATTAATGACCTAGGAAATGTCAGACAAGAGCTTGCTGACACCAAGGTCACATGTGAAAAATGGGTGGAATTTGTAAGGGGTACCAACTATTGCTAAACAAACAAAGTGCTTCAAATGTTAGGTTTGGCATAGGGTACAATCACACTGAAACACCAACAGATTTCTCTCCCAAAACTACTGAAGATGGGAGAAAAATTGTTTCAGGTGAAACTTCTGAAGAGGAAGAATGCACATCTTTCCATGAAAACTTTCTAAAATCACACAAAGAAAGTTCTTCAGAAGTACTGAGTAAATCTGACTTTAAGCCATCAGTAGTTTCAACTACATCAGGAGTTGAGAACCTGAAAACTACTGATGACCTAAATCCAATCAAAACAGTCAGAGATTTGTCTTTGAAAGAAAAGACAAAAGAATGTGAAATTTGTGGTCTGTTCAACCACAAAACAGAATTTTGCAGATATAGAAAGGGTATTCAGTTCAATAAGAAAAATCAACAACTGGTTGTGGGGGAACAAATCAAAACTGATTATGTAAAAACTTTTTCTCCCAAGAAACAACAACCAGCAAAAACCCTTTCTCAGAAAAAGACAAAATCTCAACAAAAGTCTTTTTCTCAAAATTCTCTGTCAGTAGTTAGACCTAAATCATCAGCAGTTTCACAAACTGCTGAGATTAAAGATCTTATGAACATGGTACAACTACTGATGACCAAAGTTGATGGTGGTCCTCAAAAGGATACCACCATTGTACTTAATGCAAAATCCATTGCCAAAAAGACATGGATTTCTAAACTTGGTCAAGAACAAACTGTAAATGTTCTCAAGAGCAAACCCAAAGCCAAACTGGCTTGGGTTCCTAAATCTAACTAATTTGCTATCTTGTGCAGAGAGTTTCCAGAGGCTTAAATAGCATTTGGTATGTAGACAGTGGAGGCTCAATGCACATGACAGGATGCAGATACCTGATAAACAATTTTATCAGTCAAAGAGATGGATCTGTGTCCTTTGGGAACAATGCTTAGGGATATGTGCTAGGACATGGCAATGTCTCCTCTGGCAAAATACAGTTTGACAAGGTCAATCTGGTTGAAAACCTTGAGTACAACTTGCTAAGTGTGTCACAAATGTGTGATAAAGGATATTCTTCCTTTTTCACAAAGACAGCATGCAAGATCATATCACCAGAAGGCCAGAAGTTGATAGAGAAGATCATTGAAGATCATACTTTGTTAATTGCCAAAAGATGTGGCAATGTCTATGCAGTGGACATTGAAAAAGACAAAGTACTGAACAACACTGCCTGTTTCTTCTCAAGGGCATCAACTTCAGAAACTGATCTCTGGCACAGGAGACTTGGCCATGTAAACTTTAAAACCATAAATAAAGTCACAAAAATGGGCTTGGTCAGAGGTCTACCCTTAAAAGTATACCAGTGTCAAGAACACTGTGTATCCTGTTTAAAGGGTAAACAGCATAAGTCCTCCTATAAGTCTATTGAAGAATCAAAAATAACTGCATGTCTTCAACTACTCCATATGGACTTATTTGGGCCTGTAAAGATCATGAGCCTTGGTAAAAAGAAGTACTGCTTAGTCATCATTGATGACTACTCAAGATTTACATGGGTATTCTTCTTATTTTCCAAGGATGAGGCTGCTGAAATCATCAAGTTCTTCATTCTACAAGTAGAGAAACAATACTCTCTACCTGTCAAAACCATTAGAAGTGATAATGGGACAGAGTTCAGGAACAAAACTTCGAATGACTTCTGTTTGTCTAAAGGGATTATTAGACAATTCAGTGTTGCCAGAACTCCTGAACAAAATGGTGTGGTAGAAAGGAATAACAGAACTTTAATAGAAGGAGCAAGAACAATGTTAGCTGATTCTGGCCTACCTTTATACTTCTGGGCAGAAGCAGTTAACACATCATGTCATGTTCAAAATAGAGTTCTTGTTGTCAATAGACATTCAAAGACTGCCTATGAAATTCTTCATGGCATGAAGCCCCTTATCTCCTTTTTCAGGGCTTTTGGGTGTCAATGTTTCATCTTGAACATCAAGGAATCTATTTCAAAGTTTGCTGCCAAAGTTGACTCAGGTTACTTTCTTGGTTATTCCTCAACTAGAAAAGCCTACAAGGTTTTTAACTCAAGAACCAGGATAGTAGAAGAAACGCTGAATGTCAAGTTCAATGAGTCAAAACACACTCTCATTCCAGCACATCCTGCTAAACTCTTTGACCTTGATAACTTTCATTTTGAACCTGAAAAGACTGTCACTTCATCCAAACCTACTTATTATGGTGATCAAAGGTTTGATGATGAGGATCCAGCACCATGGTCTCCTCAAACAGTCATTAAGTCAACTTCAAAACCATCAGAAGTTTCACAAACTTCTGATTCAACAAATACTGAAGGCCAAACTCAAACATCTGCTTCAGCACCTGCAACTACTGAAGACACTAAAACTGCTGAACCAGACATAATAGACCTCAGTAGTTTGTTTGAAGAACATGAGCCACCAACACCTGTCAGTGGTTTACAACAACTGATCGAACACAAAGACCATCCACTTGATCAAATCATGGGTGATATTGCATCAGGTGTTCTTACAAGAAACCAGCTTTCCAACTTTTGTCTATTCTCAGCATTTATTTCACAGTTGGAACCAAAGAAGTACCAGGAAGCTCTCAAAGACAACAATTGGGTGCAGGCAATGCAAGATGAATTGCTTCAATTCAACAAGCAACAGGTTTGGGAAATCTGTCCCTTACCACCAAACAAGCAACCAATTGGCACTAGATGGGTTTTCAGGAACAAACAAGATGAAGCTGGTATTATAATAAAGAACAAGGCAAGACTGGTAGTACAAGGTTACTCTCAAGAAGAAGACATTGACTATGATGAAACCTTTGCTCCAGTTGCAAGGCTTGAAGCCATCAGGTTATTTCTAGCCTATGCCATTTCCAACAAAATAAAAGTTTATCAAATGGATGTCAAGAGTGCATTTTTGTATGGAAAGATAAAAGAGGAAGTGTATGTTTGTCAGCCACCTGGGTTTGAGGATCCTTCTCATCCTGAGTGGGTGTACAAACTAGACAAAGCTCTTTATGGGCTCAAACAGGCTCCAAGAGCCTGGTATGATACACTTTCAACCTTTTTACTCAAAAATAACTTCACAAGAGGTGCCATTGATAAAACACTTTTCATAAAACATGTTGGAAATCATGTCTTACTTGTTCAAATATATGTTGATGATATCATTTTTGGTTCAACAAACACAAAATTGTGTGATGAATTTAAGAAACTCATGCAATCAAAATTTGAGATGAGTACAATGGGAGAACTGCAGTACTTTTTAGGACTGCAGATTAAACAACAAACAAATGGAACTTTTATACATCAATCAAAATATGTTAAAGAATTATTAAACAAATTTTCTTTACAAGACTGTAAATCATGTTCCACTCCCATGACACCAACCACACAAGTTGAACCAGATGATCAAGGAAAACAGGTTGATCAAACCATGTATAGATGTATGATAGGTTCCCTTTTATATCTAATTGCTTCTAGACCAGATATTATGTTTTCAACATGTGTCTGTGCTAGATATCAATCAGCTCCTAGGGAATCACACCTTATTGCAGTCAAAAGAATTTTCAGATATCTGAAAGGAACTCCCACACTTGGAATTTGGTATCCTGCTTCAAGCAATACCAAGTTATCAGCTTTTTCAGATAGTGACTATGCAGGGTGTAAAATGTCAAGAAAATTAACATCTGGTGGTTGTCAATTCTTGGGAAACTGTCTAGTGTCCTGGCAATCAAAGAAACAAACATCTGTTGCAACTTCAACTACTGAAGCTGAATACATTGCAGCTGCAAGTTGTACATCACAGATACAATGGCTCCAATATCAACTTCTTGATTATGGAATCAAAGAGACCAAGACACCATTGCTTGTAGACAGCAAATCTGCTATTAGCATCATTCAAAATCCTGTTCAGTTTTCAAAGACTAAACACATTGAAATCAGGTATCATTTCATAAGAGATTGCTATGAAAAAGGCAAGATTGAAGTGAAACATGTAGCAACAGCTAATCAAATAGCTGACATTTTCACTAAACCCCTTGACACATCAACATTTCAGAAGTTAGTATCCATGCTAGGGATGCTAAATTTGTAAGTGTTTCTCTTTATTTTTCTGCACAACTTTTTTTTTATTTTTCACTTACATCTGTTTTTAAAAACTTGAAAAACTTCTGAAAAGAGAGAAACTACTGATGAACAAAACATCAGTATGGGGATAATTTCTTAAAAGTGATTAACTTCTGATAAAATAACCTTCAGAAGTTATGAATAAAGTATTTATAAAGTATTTCTCATCAGCTGTTCAAAACTACTGAAGAGAAAATGGGAACTACTGATGAAGATAATCCTTCATCAGCAGTTTGGTCAAAAAGGGCAAATCTGACTTTTCCCATCATCAGAAGTTTGACCTAGTCGGTTTAAAACTTCTGATAAAGAGATTTTTAACCTAGGCGGTTTAAAACTTCTAATAAAGAAGATCCAAGCGGTTAAAAACTTCTGATAAATATCTTTTTTTTTCAACACTTATCCTTTCAAACACAAAAATTCCCTCCTTCTCTCTCAAGAAAGCTCTCAAACCCCTGAACCTGCAACACAAAAACACTGTTCGATTCATCAACACACACAAACCACATGGCTTTAGTTCTCAAACAGGGACACAATCTCAGAGCCTACTTAGAAAAACAAGAAGGCTGGTCCCAATACGATGAGATCATTGATCTTGTTGTCAAATCCAAATATTTCACCGCTCTCACCATAGACCCACCAATACATCCTGAAACTCTCAATGAGTTCTGGGCTAATGCTGAGACAGTGATGGTGGATGATGAAGTTATCTCCCTCAACTCAACAATTAAAGGGAGACAAATGGCCATAACACCGGCCATACTCTCAAACAGACTGGGGTTGAATGATGTGAATGCCCCTGAGAAGTTTGACAACTCTGCTATCCACCTAACCATGACTGAGTGTGGTTATCAAGGTACTCTCTCACAAGCTACAATCTTTAAAAAGTATTTTGAACCAAAATATAAACTTTTGTTTCATTATATTATTATGTGCTTGAGTCCTAAAACTGGGTCTTATGACCAGATGCCCTCAACCTTTCAACCAATCTTTCATTCTATTGTGAATGAAACAAATTTCAGGGCATCAAAACTTTTCTTTAATGAGTTGGTGTTACATCAAAATAACACTAAGAAAAAGTTTTTGTTATATCCAAGGTTCATTATGCAATGCATAATATCTGAACTGGGTAATGAGGTGCTTGTGGGTAAAATTGAAATTTTGAAACCCTTAACCTCACAAGCATACTCAAGGCACAACCAACAGGCTGCCTGGCCAGAAGATGACCAAGGGGAACAAGAACCAGTCCCCATGGAACCCTCATCTTCCAAACCTACTCCACCAAAGGCCAAGAAACCCAAGATAACAAAACAAAAACCCATCAAACCCAAAAGAAAAGCTGTTCAGGAGGTTGAGATGCCTGAACAACCTGTTGTGCAATCTGCACTTGTTAAAGATGTGACTGAAACATCCTCTCAGTCTCATCCATCTCAAACCCCACCAAGAGCACCAATAACAATCCTTTTCAAAAGAAAAAGACTTAAGAAAAATATTCCAATAGATTCCTCTTTTGAAACTGCTGAACCCATTGCCCAAACTACTGAACCAGCACCCCAAATTTCTGAACCAGACATTGAAATAGCCAAACTTCTCTCTGGGCTAAAAGAGAAAGTCCCATCTACACATGTCAGTCCCCATCAACCACATCAAATAGGGGACATAGATTCAGACAGTGACATGGATGTGGACACTCATAGCCCTAACCAAAGAGATGAGGATGAACCAGGGTCTCTAAGCCCTAACTTAGAAACTTTTGGTACTTTTGAGGCTGCTACTACTCATTTACCACCCAGTGGTGGACCTGAGGACAGAATTATCATAGCTAAGACCTCAACTGTGGCAACTACTGATGAAGGCTTAATGCCTGAGGTAGGAAATCCTTTGAACCAAGAACAAGAGGTATATGAGACAACTGAGTTGGGCTCAGCTCATGATGTAACTGATACAGTCCTCATTGAGGATGTAATCAGGGATTCAGATGATTCCATTGATTTGGATGATGTTTCAAAACACAAAACTACTGAATTGACGGCTACAAGTGAAGGTCCTGCACCTGGTGTCTCTAAGCTCAAGAAGCTAGTCACACCATCTCAGGTTAAAGCCCACTCAATCCATGATTCCCCTATAGTGGCATCTTCTGTACAACAAGAAGATCAACCAAAAACACACCCTTCACTACAAATGCCTACCCAATTCCCTCGGCAAACAAGCATAGACCTGAACCAGCTATGCAGCCCAGATGGTCCCTTGTATCACATGATGAACACCCTCATCAAGAATCACATCCAAACATACACAGCTAACTTGGAGCTGTCCATAAAGAACCAATTTGGAGTGATACAGACGAAGATGAATGATCTGTCCAACAAGATTGATCACAACAGCAAACAGATTGCTCATCTTCAAGGTCACTTCTCCCAAGCTTCAACTTTAAAGGCTGATGAAGCCAAAAAGGGGGAGAAAATCAAGGTACCTATGGATACACTTGAAGCCAGAAGAAAGGCAAGAGTGGCTATCCTAGCAAGAGATCAAAAAGATCAAGCCAGAAAAGAGAACCTGGCACAACAATTTGGTGTCTCTATTCAAGAAATAGAAGATGCTGAAAAGTCTGATGAATCCCAAGGGCACAATGAAGAAACCTCTGATGGCCAAAGTTCTGATGAAGAATCAGAAAGTACTGAAGACAATCCTTCAGTAGTTGACAAACCTTCAGAAGTTGTCAACCCATCAGAAGTTAACACTTCCAAGACTCAAACTGCTGACCCTTCCAGATCAACTGCTCCCATTCAACCAACCTCTGTTCCTATCAGGCCTACTACAACAGTTACCACATTGACTGTGCTAAACCCTTCTCCAATCTCTCAATCAGCAGAATTACTTGAGAAGAGTTTAGTTGCAGCCCAAAAGAAGGCCAGAGAAGATCAGATCTGGAAAACTCTGGAAGAAAGGGATGACTTAGATCTAAGCCATGAAGAAAAACTTCAGGCTTATGAAGCTGAACTCCAAAGGCAGGCTAGCCTAGATGAAATTACTGAACAAGACAAAAGACATCAACTGATGTCTTACATTATGAAGAACAGCAAAATCAAAGCCCACACATTGAAGAGACTCTCTGTGGAAGAGCTGACAAGAAGAGCTCAACTTATTGCAGATAAACTTGCAACAAGTAAAGACACAAAGGCCAAGAGAGCTCAGATGATAGGAGAACTGGTAGCTAATGGTTATGGTTCAAAAGCCTCAGTGTCCAAATGGAAAGATGAAAGATTGGTGGACACATATAGAAAATACAAGGCTGCAAGGGCTGCTAATCCAGAGAAGTTTCAAACTGCTGAAGCTTCAACTTCAGTAGTTAGAACTTCTGGTGTTCAAAGAAGACCAACTACCCAAAGAAAAAAGTCAGAGGAGAAAGTGAAGACTGATTTCAGAATGGTACTACTAGAAGGTAGTACAGTAGTACATTCTGATTTTGACATAGAAGAGAAGCCTCTGCTCACACAATTCAGGGATCCTTCCACCTTTGCATATCAAATCCAGAAGACCATCACAGACAAACTGCACACCAAGGTAGTAACTGAACATCATTTGCCAACATTTCAGATACCTAATGTGATGGAACAACAATAGGGAAGTGAATCCCACCTGAGAGTCACTGAAGTTGAAAACATTCAACACTCAGGAGAAACCCAGGGTACCACCATGGTTCCCTACACTGCAGACTTTGACAAGTCTAAAGTACCCGTCATCAGATGGTCCTTTACTGATAACAACTCAGTACTTGTGACAAGAAGAGATCAAACAAGCAGGGAATATAGGTCGATGAATGAACTGAAGAAACTATCAACCAAAGACCTGCTTACAATCCAACACTTAGAACCAAAGAAAGGGTCTCTTACTGATGATCAACTGAACCAGCTCAAGAATTCCATGTTCAAAGGAATATGGAAAATTGTGAAGGACAGAAAAGAACAATAAGGAATTAGTAAGGTTTTGGCTTCATCAATCCAGGGGGAGATTGTTAGGACAAAAAGGATTGGTGAAACCACTTTTGCAAACCTTAGTCTAATTCACTTCTGTCAAAATACTCTAAGTATAGAACTGCTGAAGACAAAGAATCAAACTGCTGAAGAAGAGATTCAGAAGTGCTGAAGAAGAAAAGTCATCAGAAGTTCTGAAGTTCAAACCAGACACTTCTACTGAAGAACTACTGAAGACAAACTACTCATCAGTAGTTTGTCATTCATCAGTACTTAAAGAAGATCTTTTCCACCGCCTTTGTATATCAGTAGTTTAATACTTTAGTATTTCTTTTTGCTTTATGTACAAGTTCCAAGACTGCAACTTGTTGCAACTTGTTTCTGAACTTGCTTTTGGCAAGGTTCATGTATTTGTAAAGTCTATAAATAGAAGGGTTCATCCCTCTGTTTTAGACATTGATTTTAAATACTAGAAATCCTTCAACACTTATTATTGTTATTTCCATTTCGTGTTTACTGAGAATCTGTCAAAGTATTTCATTCTCATTCATTACTTAGATTCTCAATAAACACTTATCATTTATTAGTTCTTGAATCCAGGGGGAGTAATAACTCCTGTTGATAAGTGTAGCTTTAAACTTATAAACATTCCGCTGTGCTATCACTCACCAAGAACTTGCTAAACACTTAAGTGTCAACTAGCAAGTTCAACTAAAAGAGCAGCTATACTGATCCAACAGACCTACCACCAATATCTCTGAAAACACCCACCACCACCAGTAACAGTTACTATCATCTCCGAAAACCACCCACAATCACCATCTCTAGAAACCACCACAACACTAGTAACCTTCACCACCAAAATAGAAAACCACCATAACACCATCAACCATCACCACCATCTCCAAAACCACCAACCACCATCCCCCTTAACATATTTCAGATATTTGACATAGATCTGTATGGAGAAACAGTATAGGTTTCAGGAGGGAGAAAAGGAGAGATAGAGAGGGGGAAGAAGGCTAAACCTGTTCAAGGCACATGTGGTGGTGGTCATAGGTGGGTGACGACAGTGGTCGTCACATGTGGTGATGGTTGTTAGACGGTTCTCACCTGTCAGACGGTGGTCAAGGGCTCCATTTAGGGGTTAAGGTTTCATGGTGGTTGTCGAATGTGTAGGGTTCGTGGTGGTTGTTGGATTTGGTGATGGTTAGTGGTTAGTGGCAGGTGGTGATGGTGTGGATTTGGTGGCGGGTGGTGGATGGGAGGGCATGAAGGAGTGGTGAAGAAGATAGATAGAAAGAGAGAGATAGTAAAGTTTAGAGAGAGTGAGTGAGGCAGTTAGTTGGGAGATGTTTATATTCTTTAGTTTTAAAAAATTAATATAAATTATTTATTATTTATTAAGCATATCTATCTATATAATAAATCAATACACTAGGGTTGAATCCTAGCTTTTGAAAGGGTCTCATAGGATCCAAATCACAAATGGGGCTCCATGAATTGTAGTATATAAACCTCTTTTTCTTTTCTTCATTTACCATCAATTTCTAGCCTAAAACATTCTTCCTCCTTCCTAGACTAAAACATTGTTCATCCTTTCTAGCCTAAAATATTGTTCCTCATTCCTTCCTCATTGTTCTTTTTTCAAGGTATGTTGTCTATCTCATCTTTGATTTATCATATTACATCACTTATACAAAATACATTCGGATTTGTAATGATAAAAACGTTTTTTTTTATTATCCAACGTTTTATGTATTTATCAATCAAAATCGAAAAGCAAAACAATAATTCTTGTATCCGTAAATGAGTACGATGAAGTTTAATCATTCGCTTTTGGCCAACATGTTGAAATCGATATTTAGTTTCTGACTTGGACAATAAGTATACATAACTGTTTATTATATATCAAATTATTTAAATGGTTAACAATTTTTTTTTTCTGGAAAAATTAAAAAGCATTGGCCAAAATTATGGCTAATTTAACATATGTTTGTTTTGCATTTTAATAACAGGTTTCCATTAGGACAAAGAACTTGACTATGGCTTATCATAAGGGTGACAAATTCTTCAAGGTTATTCATGACCCTTCCTCACGAGTTTTGGTATGAATCTTTCTATTTTTTTTAAATCAAAAAGATTATTCCTTTTTCTAATGTTGTTTTTTACGTGTTCATCCAGACATTACCGAAATCCATGAACAGGTTTTTGTTATCTAAAAACTTACACAACAACAACATTAGTTTGCCCGAATATGCAAGAAATTAAAGTTTCCAACTACGATGGTTTATCTGGTTTTGCATGCCATGTTACAAATGAGTTGGTACATTTATTTTTGATTATATTGTTATATTGCCTGATATTATTTTTTTGCGTATTCCATCTACAATTTTGTAAGCCTTATTTAATTGTTTTGGCTATGTAGATAATTCCTAACTCGATTGCTGAAATGGCGAATTTAAATCAATCATCCAAGATCAAGATTAAATTTACCAATGGTAACTTGTGGTGTCCTATGGTGCATGTAGAAGTTCATTCTCAAGTCGCTAGGTTTGTTTTTTGCGTTTTCTGCGTTTTCATTTATCTTAATTTATATTGTTTTACCTCTTATATATATTTTGCATTGTTAATTGTTTTATTAAGGTTTACTGTCATTGGATGGGATGACTTGCTTGAATCAGAAGATATTTCTGTTGGTGACTATTGCGTGTTCAAATGGTGTTCAAACCAACGTAAGCTGTTTGTTACCAAGATTGACACACAAGAAGTTATTGATTTATTTATTTAATTCGAGTTAAATATATTTATTGTTACTTCCATTATAAACATTTTCAATAAATTCGTCAATCAATTGACTTCCTTTTATATTTGAATATTAATGTGAATTGAATTTGGCTTTGACTACGTTATTAATTATAGGTTTGACATTGAATTTTTTATCATTTTCGATTTTTAAGATTAATGTATTTCAATTTACCTTCCTTATATAATTCACGCAATTTAAGCTCAGAGTTTGAATGTCTTATTAATTTCACATTTTACATTGAATTTTTTATAATTTTAGTCATGTGGTATTAATGGGCATTGAAATTGAAATACGTTAATCATATGCCATTTTACATTGACTTCCTTATAAACATATGACATTAACTTTAAATTGATTCAATTTAATTAGAATTTTACTACCTTATTAATTATAGGTTTGACTTTGAATTTGTTATCATTTTCGATTTTGAAGATTAACGTATTTTAATTTACCCTCCATATATAATTCACGCAATTTAATGTTGAATTTGATTGTCTTATTAATTTCACATTTTATATTGACTTTTATATAATTTTCACAATTTGGTATTAATGTGCATTGAAATTGACTTCCTAATATAAATGTTTATTCTTCCTTTATATGGAAAACATGTAATTATACAATTGACTAAAATTGATTTAAATTATTTTTTAGTTTGACTGCCTTATTTATTTCAAAACTTGACTTTGAATTTCTTATAAGTTTCGAATTTATTCCTTATAAATTACATTGAATTATACATCCGTACATGTTCATACGAATTGAATATCTATCTACATATTACATTTTGGACATTAGAGGTATATTTTGACTTATTTATAAATATGACCCGACATTTATAAAGAAGATATATGAATACTAATCTAATGTATATACTTTCTGCGTAATTGAATACGGATTGAATGTCCAAAATCAAATTGTATCCTTATTTATGTTTCACCAATTGCATAAGGAAATAAATATGTGTATTGAATTTGAATTCCTTATATACATTTATCCTCCTTATAAATATGTAAACAAATTTATATGCAGTAAATGTAATTAGACTATTGACTATAAATTTATTCAAAATAATCAAAGTCAAACCAGCTCATTTATTTTAAAATTGACCGTGAATCAATTCACAACTTTCTAATTATAGACATTAATGTACATTAATTTTGACTTCGTTACAAATATGAGCCTTCCAAAAAAAATTTATAATTTATAAACCATATATATCAATTCGAATTAAATGTGTAAAACAAGTCAAAGTTATATCCTAATTGTATTCCATAATTATATGCAGTAAATGTATATGCAGTAAATGTATTTAGACTATTGACTATAAATTTATTCAAAATAATTAAAGTCAAACCGGTTTATTTATTTTAAAATTGACCGTGAATCACATTATAACTTTCTATTATAGACATTAATGTACATCAATTTTGACTTCATTACAAATATGAGCCTTCCAAAAAAAATTTTAATTTATAAACCATATATCAATTCGAATTAAATGTGTAAAACAAGTCAAAGTTATCTCCTAATTGTATTCCATAATTATCTACGATACCATTTGGATTTTTCGATCAAACATACAGACAATTTTGTATATGCATTTTATGTTTCAACTTGAAAATGAACACACTCTAAAACTTTGTAATGAATGTTTCAATTATGGCGGTCCAATTTCACACATATTAAGGCGGATTTGATGTCCTAATTCTACTCCATAGGTTAAAGTATTGGAAGTATATTTCATAACTTTAAATCCCAATTAATAACAATATGCTAATGCTAATGCTAATTTCACTCCACTATTTCATCCATTCCTTATCGATTGAATAGCTATATAAACACATCAAAGAAATGCACAAACGATTATCCTATGAAACGTTTCTTGCACTTTGAGTAATCGCATACATATATTCTTAGGTTATTTTCTGTTTCTCATCTTTAAATACATAAATATTATTTTTTACGATTTGTTATTAACCAATAGATTACATTGATGTTTTCCATACATTATGTTTAATCAATCCAAACATTTTATGCTGCCATACATTCGATATTTATTTAAAAATTTATAATAAATTTCAATATTATTATGTTGTCTACTTGAATTTAACATTTTTCCCAGTTACAAATATCAATGGCTGCCGTAGATGCAAATGAGTTTACCATGGTTAACCAAATTCATGTCAACCGAAACGGTGTGGCGTTAAAGCTAAAGATTATTCGTCTTTGGCGTCAACCCGATCGTCGTAATCCTAAGGATGTCTACTCAATTGAAATGATCCTATGTGATGAAAATGTAAAACTCAACTACACGTTTTGATTATAGCCTCTTATTTTGCAATTTCATTAAAAAAAATTTTTAGGTATTTAATATTTTTCAAATACAAATTTGCTTATATTCGTACATTAAAATACCTAAATTATTTAGATACATATTTATAGTTTTTTTTATAATTAACAGGGTGACAGGATTCAAGCGAATGTATTTAAGCGTTTGTTTTTTAGGTTTGAGAGATTTTTGACTGAAAATGCGTCTCTTATTATAAGAAATCCAGGAGTTGGGCTCAATTCTTCTAAATATAAGTATGCTCCAAACCCAAACAAACTGTGCTTGAATATGAATACTCAAGTTTCCGAATATGCTGGTTTCCAAGGTCCAGATTTTGGGTTCTCTTTTGTGCCCTATCAAAGAATTCTGGATAGGGAGGTTGATGAATATGTTACAATAGGTATATTTCGTCAATATAGTCTTTTTTTCATTATAAACAAACCATAATAATATTGTTTGGCTTTATGTTTCATTAATGTTTCTTTTATATTTGATTTTAGATGTTATAGGACATGTACACAAGTTCTTCAACAATGATGATAAAGATAAAAAGGTTGTCTCTGATAAGAAGAGGTTAACAATGGAAATCCAAAATATCGAGTATGTATTGTTTATGTTTTTTGCATTTTTATACAAACTGCAAATTATGGAGGTATATAATTTGTTTTTTTATACTAAAATAATTTTAACTTTTTGAAGGGGTTTGAGCATCTATGTAACGTTATGGGATACTTATGCCATGGAGATGTCTAAATATGTTGCAACTCATCAAACGGAGAAAGAATTTATAATAATACTGCTGTTTGGCCGTTTGAAGTTTTATAATGGTTGTTTAATCTTATTAAATATTTATATTATATTTATAGCTAGATTATATTTGGCAATATAAATTATATTTATACTTCTAAAGTTTCTTATTATTATTATTTAGATTTTTTTTCCTAATATTTGTTTTATATAGGAAAACCGTATGTTTCTAACTCTTTTGGAGATCGAGTTAGTCGACTGTTCATCAATGGAGATATTGAAGATATAAACCGGTACAAAACAGGGTAGGCACTATTATGTTTTTCAATACGACTTACAATATCTTAAACATGTAATAATAGTTATATAATGTGTAAATCAAATTATTTTTATCAGCTTGGGTAAGAGAAAGTCCGATAATCCTTCCTCGTGTCATCGACCATATGGAACCTCTATGTTCTGTTCCGATAAAGATGAATTTGTCCATAACACTCCTTTTAGTAACATTGGTGACATTTGTGAGATTCAAGAGGTAAGTATAATGTTCATACTTAAATACGTTGTTTATAAATAAATATAAAAAGTTTAACATTATTAAAAAATTAGATTTATTTAATATAAATCCCCATTGTATAACATAGACTATCTTCTTTCGGTAACTAATTATAATACTCATACAGGAGCAGGCTCTGGTGTTATTGGGTACTATTAAAGACCGGTTTACCGAATTTGGCTGGTACTACATGGGATGTCCCAAATGCACCAAAAAATGTAGTATTGATTATGTAATCAAACAGGTTAGTGAAGGAAGTTCAGATTTTGAGGAAGAAAAGGTTTACCAGTGTTTGAATGTTAGTTGTAGTGCGAAACAAGTTGTGCCTACACCAAGGTCGGATATCTGTATAAAATAAATTTTAATACACATAAATCATGGTTGAATACAAAAATTTAATTAACATTTAGTTTTATGTTTGTTTTTTTATTTTATTTTTTTCTAGATTTAAAATTCAGGTTCGTGTACAAGATCTTAATGGTGCTGTATCTCTTACGTTGTTTCATCGTGACGTTGCACAACTTATTAGTAAAAGTGCTTCTGAATTGCTTGATTTGAATACGGTATTCCATATTTTTTGCCATTTATAGTACAGCTTTTTTTAATAATTCTTTAATTATAGTTGTCTAATATTTATATCTTTTTTGATTCCTTTTAAATAGGTTGGTGATACAGTTGAATATCCTGAAGAGATTAAGACTTTGTTAGAAAGAGAGTTTGTTTTCAAGATCTTTGTATCCGGCTTCAATTTAAACAACAAATATGATGTTTATGGTGTAACTAAGATAAGTGATGATCCAACAATTATATCGGAGCTTAAGAAGAAGTTGTACGTAGGACAGGTACATAATCGCACCCTATTTGCTATAAAAAAAACAAACTTTTATGTACGTAAGCCATTTTTACATTACATTGATTTTCAACGTCGTTGTTACAGCCTGCAGAATCAGAATCACTTCACACATCTCTCCTAACAATGCCGTCCAATGTTATTTCTGTTTCCAAGGTACCATTTTCACACACACTTAAGTTCATATTAATAAATTTTACTCATTTTTTATTGATACACAATCACGGCTACATTGGCCACATATGTTTATAAATATTGTATCTTTAGGAATCAGACACAGCCGATAATGAAACACCAATTTCCATTGCTGATAACTTTGTTGATAAAAAAGTTTATGCTGAAGGAGAACAATGTTCTATCAGTTCCAAGTATCAAATGGTTAAGCGTAAACTGATTGACGCAATTTCTGATGATGAAAGCACATCAATTCCTTCAACTAAGATTGGAAGTGGTGGTAGTATGGAGTAACATAAAAGTCCGTTGAGTCCTCCATCTTGCTAAAGCCTAATGAAGAGGATTACTTTGCTATGTTGATGGTCTACGAGTTCTATTGCTTTATGTTTTGTTTTTTAAATATATTTGAACAATTTCTACTTTGTTATTTCCTATTTCTACCATGATTTGGTTTACTGTTTTTATTATGTTTCATAACGATGGTAATATTTAATAAATGCGTTTGGTTGATTGATAAGTATATTTTCATCCATTTGCTATTATCTATCTATTATATAATACAACTGATTGGGTTGATGTAGTCATCTACCCTAATGTTATTTTTATTTTTTATAATTAATATCTAATTAAGAAAAAAATGTTCTCGGTCAACTTAAATTGTTACCTCTATTTTGTTGTTATAATACAACCTAATTATAAAGGCCCACTAAATTATCAAAACCAGCCCATCTGAAACGTGGGTATTATGTTACTCAGTGGGCCGAATTTGTTTGATGAAACAAAGGCCCGATTCATAACAAGATGTATTTTAGAATATTTGTTTTATTATAAATGCCTACCAACCTCCTCATAATATTCAGATTCTCAAAAGCCACTTTACCAATTTGTGAGTTACTTTTTCATCTTCTTCTCTATCTAATCGTGATCTTATAATTCTTCTTTTTTTTTCTTTAATCGATGTGTAGGTTATATCTGTTTGTATTTTTACTGATTATTATTAAGGAATCATATACTTTATGTAATTATAACTACGAAATTTCTATTATGCGTGTACTATAAATTTCTAGATATTCAAATTAGTAAGCGTATATCTTGATTTTTAATTTTAATGTGAATATGTATTTAGTAACAATTTCTGTTTTTGAAATTTATGTAATAAACAATCAGTGTTTACTATATGTAGTTATCATTAAGAAAATTTTAGATTGTTTGGTTTTATAATTTATTATTAATCACGTTTGATGTTTTTGATCAATGTTTTATCTGAAATAATTGTTCTTGAATATATGTAATAATCGTTTTGTATTAGTATGTTAATTTGGAAATATGTTTAATATGGCTAACTATTGTTTAGGAAACTAACCTATGTTAATCAGTTGATAAATTACAGACTTTTACATATTAAAACTGATACATAGGTGATATAGTCTTTGCCATATATAGATTAGCTTCATATTTCTGTTCCTAAAGAATATGAGACAATGTTATGAGGTATGTTATGTTTGTAATAGGTTTTATAGTCTTTGCCATATATACATTATGTTTATATGGCTGTAAAAAGTATATGACACAATGTTATCATTTATATTATGTTTATAATAGGTCATATAATCTTTGCCATATATAGATAAAGTTCATATAATGTTCTTGGCGCGCGCTGCTGCGCATATTAGCATGTAAGTTTTTGGGTTATGGGTGATGATTTATAGAAAATAATCCATATTCAAACGGATGATCTTGGACCTGTTTTTTATATTTTATTGTTGTCGCTTAGTCGATTTTATCATTTTGCCATAACAGACATGTGTAGTTATGTAGATTGGGTTGTTTTCAATACATGTGTACTTGTATAGGATGTTATTTTGATACCTGATGACTTACTTATTTCTCAATCTTTGGATCCTGTTTCTGATTTGATAGACTTTTATATCCGTCACTGTTGGATAACATCCAGATTCCGACTTATTTTCAAGATCGAGCTATATTGGCACCGAAGAATGAAGTTGTTCATGAAATTAATGATATATTACTTTCAATGTTTCCCGGTGACGAAGTTGAGTATCTAAGTTCGGATAGTGTTTGCCAGTCAGAAGATGTTAACAAACAGATTGATGAAAGATTAGTTTCTCCTGATGTGCTGAATGGTCTTAAGTTTTCTGGAATACCAACCCATCGTTTGGTTTTGAAAGTTGGTGTCCCCGTAATGTTACTTAGAAATATTGATCAGAAAAGCGGTTTGTGTAATGGGACAAGGTTACAAGTTGTTAAAATGAGAAAACGTGTAATTAAAGCCAAAATCATTTCAGGAAGTAACATTGGAATGCGAACTTTTATTCCAAGAATTACTTTATCCCCTTCGGATAAAAAAATTCCTTTTAAATTTAACAGAAGGCAATTCTCAATTGCCGTTTCTTTCGCAATGACAATAAACAAAAGTCAAGGACAATCCTTATCCAGAGTTGGGTTGTATTTGAAGGATCCAGTTTTTTCACACGGGCAGTCAGAAGTCGAGATGGATTGAAGATAGTTATAGTAGATGAAAATGGTGAACTGACGAACAAAACATCAAATGTTGTGCACAAAGAAGTCTTTCAAGATTTATGAATAATGTGAGTAATTTTGATGCAATTATTTACTTATCTTCATTGACGTTATGTACATACAACTTCAATAATACAAGTATTATTTAAAAAAAAAAATTTGTTTTTTATTTGGTTTGAACCGTGCGTGATCATTGATCTTTAAAACAAGTTATTTCCTAATTACAATTACATTAAAAATAAAAATATAATAAAGGTAATTTACAAAAACAAAATGTATTTGTACCTTTGTGGTTTTTTGTTAAATGTTATACTTTGGTTGAGTATTGATCATAATAGGTAATCGGTTTTCGTTGTTATCGTTATTTATAAGTTACCTAGATTATCCATTTTGACATTAAAACCAAAGTTATATATTAGTTTTAATATCCAGATCATATCAACGTAACATTGAAACATCACGTTTATATAAGAAAAAAAATATCAGGCTAACCGTTATTCTTAAGACTTTACGTCGTGGACACTAAACTTGAATAATACAAGTCTTAGTTTAATATATTTTTTTTAATTTACTTTGGTTTGCATCGTGGGTACCCACAGGTCTCAAACCTTGTCTTAAATAAATGAACAATTTTACGAAGTTACTCTCATGTGGGGTCCAAATGACCATTTTTAAACGTTAAAATTTAACGAAGTTAATGCTAAAGGACGAGAGGTGTAAGATTTTACAACATAAATGACGATTGTCATCAATTTTGAAGTTAAAGGACAACCACTGAAAAACGTTGTAAACATAAAGGACGATTTCTATAATTTTTTCCTCTTTTTAATATTGAAAAAACAGGTTTTAAGCTATTATAGGTTAACCATTTGTGAAGCCTAATCAATTATATGTTATAGATTGCTACAACAAAAATAAAATTTAAGACTAAAGTTTTAAGATAATAACTTTTGTTTTACATTTTATAATGTAAATATATATGCTTGTGTTGCTACATGCCTACATGTGTGGTAACATGCCTAAGGTCGATTGGGTTGGTCAAACACGTTATGGCTAAAATTGTTGGCTTTCAATCATTTGAATATTATCGATATTTGTAGGTAGGCGCGTATTATCACTTAGAAGTTTACCTACAAATTCTTCATGCTGAAAATATTCCGTTCGAATTAAACTCGTGTTTTTTCTAGTCTACTTGGTGCTTTAATCCCAGTCGTAGATTAACAATGAAAAGTATGACAATTTACAATTTTTAACATAATATATTTGTGTGCAATAATAATATTTACAATACTTTTTGTTCTAAATAAATGTTTTAAGTTTTATTCTTTCAGTCTTTTGACTGTAGTCAATATAAGCTTAAAAAAGGTTAGAATTAGTCGCTTGTAAATGTAACTAGTGATGGCAAAATGATATGTTTGAATAAAATGGTTAACATGTTAAAAAAGTTCTTGCATAATATGTTTTCTTTGTGATTTTTTTATAAATAGAGATGTACTCATTGAGGAGGGCGCCAAACATCACGTTGTCTAGTTATTGAGGGAACAATTCCCAACTTCGTCGTCAGGTTAACGGGCACCAAGCTTATGGGGTCCACCACATATTTATTATTTATTTAGTTTTTTATTTTCCCAACTTCAACATGGTCGACCGCACAGCCTTTCTTCAAGAGGTTCATCAGCGATGCCCGTCTATCTATCCGTGGGTCCAGTTCCTTTACGCCCAGCCTGCTAGGCTGTACGTGGGTAATGATTGTATTGGGGCTACCACCGGAGTGCAGCAAGGAGATCCTTTGGGGCCCCTTCTCTTTGCTCTTGCCTTACATCCTCTCATCATGCGGGTTCAGGAAAACTGTAATCTCCCGTTCCATGCTTGGTATTTGGATGATGGGACGATTATAGGTAACGCAGCTGCGGTTGCTAAGGCTTTAGACATTATCAACGTGCATGGGCCATCTCTGGGGCTTCATCTCAATATTAAGAAAATAGAGGTCTTTTGGCCGACGTGTGACGGGTTGAAAAGCCAGGAAGGGCTTTTCCCGACAGGGATTGGTAGACCTAAGAAAGGGGTTAAGCTCCTTGGTGGGGCTGTTAGCCGAGATCCTGCCTTTATCGGGGAGTTGGCAGGGCGGCGGGCTACGAGTGCGGTTGCCCTCATGAAACTACTGCCCCGCCTTAGAGATCCCCAGAATGAACTCCTGCTGCTCAGGTCATGCATGGGGGTCGCTAAGTTACTTTTTGGGTTACGAACTTGCCAACCCCACTTCATGGTGGATGCGGTATCCCTTTTCGATGATGGTCTCCGCGAAGCTATTGAAGATATAGTTGTGTGTGGCGGCCCCTTCTTCGGGGACCTCCAGTGGCACTTAGCATCCTTGCCGATGCGTCTAGGTGGTTTGGGCCTCCTTTCAGCTCGAGATGTTGGGGTCTATGCCTTTGTGGCGTCCAGAGCTCAGTCTTGGAAACTTCAGGATCATATCCTCCGAAACAGTGGGGTCATTGGACTAGACCCAGACTATCAACAGGCGCTCGAACGCTTAAATGTCTATCTCCCGGATTTTGATATTGGCGGTTTTTCTAACAAGGACACCCCCCCCAAAGTCACAAAAAACTTTGGCGAATGCTCTTTTTAGCAAAACTGCTCAGAGCCTGAGAGAAGTTTTTGAGTTGTACACTCGCTAGAAGGCGGTGATTGAATGCCTAAAGGGCCCTCATGCTCAGGATTTTTTGACCGTTATCCCGATTGAGGGTTTGGGTCAATGCATGTCTGCAGTAGAGTACAGAGCTATACTCTAGTACCGATTGATGATCCCTATGTACCCGGAAGATGAAACATGCCCCATCTGCCGTAAAACCTGCATGGATAAATACGGGGAGCATGCAATTCATTGCAAGGAGCTCCCTGGTTTCAAATATCGGCATGACTGGGTGAGGGATGTTTTGTGGGATATCTTGAGAAGAGCTGTGATCTCTGCCAAAAAGGAGGCCCCTGTAAACTTCCTCACAGACCCCACGGAAGGGAGATCCACCCTGCGACTAGCAGACCTGCTTGTCTTTGGTTGGGAGAGAGGGAAACATGCCTGTGTGGACCTCACCGGGGTATCTCCGCTGGTTGGGTTACAGGAAACTGGGTTCGTAGCTGGGCAAGCATCAAGAAAGGCGGAATCAAAGAAAGTAGATAAACATGCTAAAGCTTGTGCAGATAACCAACATGTCTTTATCCCTCTGGCTTTCGACACCTTTGGCTCCCTGGCGCCAGAAGCTATTCGATTCTTGACCAGGGTCCAACGGGTTGTCCACAGCAATGTTTCATCCCCAGGGGGGGCAAGGTTTTGTCTTTAGTAGACTAGGGTTTGCAATTCAAAAAGGGGTGGCGGCGCAGCTTGTTGCCCGTCTACCAGCTATTATGATGTAACTTCCGTATTTTGTTTTAATGAAAAATTAAATTAAATTAAAAAAAAATTAATTAACCTACAACAGCTAGTTATTGGATGATTTAGTTATTGCCCACTACGTGATAGTAAGATTACAACACTTTTTACTAGTTCTAAGCGAGATTGTTATTCCACAAGATATGGTATAAGTGCATGCTTGAGGACGTATTGCCAGGGCCGGTGATGAAGGGGTGCGGGAGGACTCCTGGCCCGGGCTCAATTTCCAAAAGGGCATTTTAAGTGGTGACGAATGTTTTTATTTCTGCAATTTCTAGAGGGGCACTTTATCTTTTTAATTCTTTTGTTTGTTAAGAGATAAGTTTTGGATAGAACCGTGCGTTGATGTGCATTATTGACATGAACTTTACGTGCTTTTGTTTTAGAGATTCAATTCATCATTACAGTTCCAACCAGGTTAGATTAACTGACTCGAGAGTTTACCCAATGAGATGAAAAATCATTGTTATCATTATTAATTAAGGAGAACCGAGTTTGAAACACTAATAAAAAATTAAAAAAAAGTGTATGTGACATAAGCAAATAAGCACACAATACGTTTCTAGACAGTAGTGTCACAAAAAGAACATCTAAAAAGTCAATAGTCTACAAAACTTTAGAAACGGGTCACAACTTTGAAACTGACTTCATTAAACCAAAGTTGTAAAAGCCTAAGAAATTGCCTCCTGTAATAAAATATGTTGTAGTAACAGAAATTTTGTGGTCCGTATTTTGAAACAAAACTAGAAGAAAATGGTTAGGAAGATGAGGTTGGGGTTGTCTTGGTGCGCATGGACCGCAAGATGTCCAAGTAGGTTGTCGTCGTTGATCATTAGTTGCTCTTGAAGAGAGTGTTAGTTCCTTAACATGTATCATCACTTAGTAATCAAGTTTAGTCATTATTTCAGGCTAGGTTATTAAAAAATAAAAAGTTTTAACTCTTTACCATTTAGATAAATTAAATGTTGAATTTTGTAATGAATTCAAATTATTTAATCTCTCAAACATAATTTCTCGATTTTTTTTTTTAATTCTAACATCTGAATCTATTTGAAGAATACGTCGGATATGAACACAATTTTATGGTATAACAAGCGTTAAATATATAACTTGTTTTACGATGCAAAAAATGAATAATCGTTGCCTCAAGAAGTTGGTACTTAGTTGTTATCATGGTAACCAAATAATACTACCAAAAACTTAAGGCTACTTAACTAGTGTTGTTTTAACATTGAGTCGAGGCTAGTCAGCTTTAGTTTGAGCTCAAAGTCAAACAAGTCAGGCCGTTTAAAAAAGATCTAATATCATGTGGAGTGGTGTCCATGTTGGGAGGAGACGACTTTATAAGTACACAATATCTTCATAGAAAGAAAACTAACAGAGTGTGGACTGGTATTGAGTGACGCTCTGGTGCTGGTCGGAGATGTAGTGTAAAGTGTGGACTGGTGCTGAGCCGCGGTGAAGTGTGGACCGGTGGTAAGCATCTTGGTTGAATTTTAGTGGTGTTATGTGAAACAATCTGACCGAGTCTAAGAAATGGCGTGTTAGAATGTTGGATTAATGCTGTTAAAAAAAAATGTTGAATTAATAAATTCTGGTTTGATATAGTTGTTGGACATTAGAATCGAAGGTCCAAATTGTTTATCCAGGCCCAAAGATAACGATGGATTCACAAGAACCCTGTTTACTTGGTGCTTTAAAGTTTAAACCAGCCCATTTCAGACCTATTTAGTAAAGCCCAAAGCTTTTACTTAAACATGAAAGTTCAAGTTAACGAACAATTTATCTGTCAATCATGCCATGGCAACATGGTTGAGGTGGGAGAGTTTAACATCATAGGTGGGTTCCTGTCCGGGTGAGATCAAGGGTTCGACTCCCACTGAAGCAGGCCCAGTTAAGACAATGCATAAGGTGGGAAGTCACGGGTGAGCTACTTTGCCGTCCAAAAAATAAATGAACAATTTATCTGTTCATGAGCCGAGCCGAGTTAGTGCAAGCTCAGGCCCGGCTTGGTTATAAACCGAGCTGGCTCAACTGTGTTAGGGTTTGAAACCGAGCTAAAAACCTAAGCTCAAGATTGGCTTGGTTTTTAACCGAGCCAGCTCGGCTCAGCTTGGTTTGGCTCAAATTTAAAAAGAAAAACTGAAAGTAGCTTTTAAACTTCAATAGTCTAAAATATCATTCAATAGTTCATAAGAATACATTGAAAATAAGTTCAACCTAATATATCACAAGCCAAAATCAAGTTCAACCTAATATATTACAGGCCAAAATCAAGTTCAATCAAATACAAAATATGTTTCAAATTTCAATGAAACACAATATAAGTTCAACAGCATACGAATTAACCTCCCAAATATGCAATTACACTCCTAAATACTAACCTCTATTAAATCTAGGCACTATTAAATTTGATAACTTGAGTACTTGGACAATTATCATTATGCTATGGTTTATAAAAATAACTTGATTAGTTGTAAATTCAATCCCATGTACATAAATCGCTATGCTATCATTAACAAATATAAGAAAATGTAACTTGTTCCCCTGTTCTTCTTCTTCTTTTTTTTTAAAACATTTTTACATTGCATTATATGTATATAAAAATAATATTTATTAAAAATTATAATTATCCGAGCCAAACCGAGCCAGTTTAGCTCCTTACGAACCAAGCCGAGCTAGGCTCGCTTCCTAATCGATCCGAGCCAGCTCGGCTCAGTTTCAAACCGAGCCATATCGAGCGAGCTTTTTACGTGCTAAATCTGAGCGACTTTCGAACGAGCTCCGAGCCACAAGCTTTTTGGACAACCATATTCTATCACAAAACCTGAGAAACAACAAGTCCTTCAATTTAGCCTAGTACGTTGGTTAGCCCAATAAGACAATCCAGTCAATAAGTTAGCAAGCTCAATAGCACTTAATAGTCCAGTACAGCATTCCAGCCAGCATCCAGCACTCCAAGCCCAAACATATAAGCAAAACAAAACAAATACGAAACAATATAAAACTTATAAAAGTGTGAGAAACATTTCAATTGTTTCTAATTGTATGGAAAAGAAAAACACACCAGCTACAACAGAAATTTTAAATAGTTACTTATAGTTCATTGATTATATTCCAGTAATTTTTATATTTTGATTAGGCGATTATTCCTTGAAGTTCATAGACCCTTTCATGTAATCTGTTTATGAACGATTCATGAACACTTATCGAATGAGATTTTATGTTCGTGTTCGTTCATTAACGAAAAGAAGCAACGCTAGAACTTGACGTCCTATTAGTGAAACGGAGGTCAATTTATTCATAGATGTGAATAATGAGGAAGGAAGGGAAACCGTGCAAAACCAAGATGGAGACAAGGTTTCATATTTTAAATGTCATGGTAATAAATTTAAGAATATGATAATGTTTAGTTATAATAAATAAATGTAGAAAAATCTTTCATAAAGAACATAAACAAAAGAGCGTGAACGAACATAAATGAACTAACATTTATGTCTTCATGAGCACGTTACCGAATGTTCATGAATACAATCGAATGAACAAGACCTCTGTTCATGTTCATTCAGTTAACTAATCGAATGGAATTTCTTGCTCACGTTTGCTCATTTAATAAACAAACGTACTTAAACGAAATTTCCTCCAACGTTCACGAGTTGTTCGCTTAACGTTCGGTTCGTTAACAACCCTAGGTCTAACTCATCATGTTCACTATAAAAAAAAATAGTACTTACATAAAACTTTACCTAAAATAAAAAAAAAGGGAAATTATTTTGTAATTCATTGTACTCAAGTCTATACGCGACATATTCGTATTCTCGTTTTATTTTGTACTTGCTAGTAATACTAGTTGCTATCATTGTATCACCATCGCCACCTCATTTTTTTTTGTCACATTCCCTAGCATTATTTTTCACAAAATAAATTGACTAGGATTGTTTTTTACTAAAGTGTGAATGACAATAAGACTATGGGGTGTGCAGACATGAGAATGTTTATGTCTCAACGCCATCTAGGATGGCTCTCATATTCTCTTGGTTGAGACATTGTAAGGGTGTGGAGATACCACAAGGTCATGTCTCAAATTTATAAACCATCCAATAAAAATAAAAATACCTAGTGGTTCAAATAAAAAAAAGGAAAAAAAGGTGATTGGAGCGTCCATTATGTTCTGAGCGAGACATGGGAGACGGGGGAAGAAGGGACGGGGGCGGGGGACGGTGTGGGGGTGGAGGACGGGGCAAAAAGGTGGAGGACGGAGGTGAGCCCCGTCTGTATACTGTGCAGCCTAAGTTATCTTAAAATATTTTAACTTTAAGATAAGTTATTGTCAACGCATTTTTTGTCACATTCCCTAGGCATTATTTTCCACAAAATAAATTGACTACGACTTTTTTTTTACTAAAGTGTGAATGTTTTGACAATAAGTTATCTTAAAGTATTTTAACTAAAGTAAAAATTTAGTATTTACTTAACACTTTATTTATTTATTAATATAATATAATATAATATAATATAATATAATATAATATAATATAATATAATATAATATAATATAATATAATATAATATAATATAATATAATATAATATAATATAATATAATATAATATAATATAATATAATATAATATAATATAATATAATATAATATAATATAATATAATATAATATAATATAATATAATATAATATAATATAATATAATATATGTTTAACTAGATTATATCTCGGAAGCTTTCCGAGATAGATAAATCTAATATGATGTAATAAAATATGTGTTATGATTTAACATAGAAATTAATATACTATAATATGAAAAAACAACAATTTTAATCATGTGAATAAGAATGAAAATGTATATTAAAAAAATGTATGTTTGGATGAGGAGCAGAGCTAGAAACAAACATTGCAGGACGTGATTGAGGCGGTAGTCTTGAATGTGTGACTTTTGTTTTGGAAAGGAGTGGTTTAACCTATTCTGCTCTGGATGAAAATATAATTCCTAGTTTGAACATAATTAGTGACTTGCCTAGACATTATTAATGAATTACCTGAACACATTGTGTTTTTTTCCTATACGAACAAAAATCGACAAAAAAAATCGTTTATTTTTTTGTTTTTTGTATAACACTATGTTATTCGTTGGGAAGATAATAAAACGTTCGTTAATTTGGTGTAATTTAAAAAAAAATCTCGTGTATAAAAGTTATTAAAGTTTTAAAAATTGTAGGGGAAACATGAGAGAGAAAGAGACTTTTGAATGAAAATAAGAAGATTGTCACATGTCACACTTAATGGGAGATGAGGACCTCTTTGAGTGACATGTAAAATTTCATGCTTTGAAATATTAATATATATAGATATAGATATAGATATAGATTAACTACACAACAAAATGTTTGAAAAATTTTTGGTGATATTGAGCCAAGGTGTAAGTTCGGGCTCGATTCTATATAATAGAAGTAACCAAGTAATAATCTTTTTTTTTTTAAGGTGAAGGTCTCATTCGAAGGTGGCAGAATACTTCACACCCGCTTTTGCAGGTCCTGCCATCATTCACACGCTCAGACTATGTTGTCTGAACCGGTTCTACGTTGGGTGGTGGTAGGCATAAGCCCCCCCCCCCCCCCCCCCCCCGGGAAATTTCTCGCCGCATGTCACTTGACAGATGTTGCACCATTCACAAGAGGCAAACCTCTCTGGAGTAAATGCTCGGTGATAGAAAACCGGGATTGCCATCAGGATTCGAACCTACCGATCGAAAAAAATGAGTCTGGCCCCTGCTGTTCGATCTCCATACTTCGTCACTGACTTAGGGGAGGGTAAAGATCATGTATAAAGAGAGAAAAAAAAATGTCAAGCGTCATGATTAATCACACATGTTTGGAGGTCAAGTGGTCAAGGAAAAGCAACAAGAACAGTAACACACTATCTGACTATCACATGAATCACACCAATATTTCTTTGCATACAAAATTACGCATTAAGTCTTCAAAATATTAATTTTGTATTAGACACAATTATAAAAAAAAAACATATATAACATGAACGTGTATTACAACTAATTTTAAAGGTTACACTTGTTCAAATCTGAAGAAAGACGTGTATAGCTAAAGTTCATATCAATAAACAAAATGTTCACACATGGACTTTCAAATTAGATATCTTAAATTATAAAAGAAAAACATATGTATTTTTTTCACCTATTCAAGTAAGGGCCTGTTTGGTAGTCTCTAAATGAGGCTCTGAACCATTCTGTTTTGAATGGTTCAGTATTCAGACTGTTTGTTTCAATCTAAAAATGGCTCTGAATGGAATGGTTAAAAGATGAATCATTCAGAATTGGTACATAGCTGAATGATTAAGCACTTAATCATTCAGAGCTTCTTAACCATTCAGACCTCTTAATGATTCAGCACTTAATCAACCAAACATTCCCTAAGTATTTTAGTTAACTTTATGTCATATTCGATCTCTTCTCATATTACTAATGTTAGGTAAATTTTATGTCAATAAACTTTTATAAAACCTCAAATCTTAATTTGACACCTCGGGCCTGTAAGTTTCTGTCAAAGCTTGTCTTTCTCATTGATAATTAGGCGTATATATAGTACATAGGAATACATACATATGGAAGGTAATAATCTAGGTTTGACTATACATATGCAATGGTTAATCAATACAGTCAATGGTTTGACTTGACTAAGCAAATAATCTGGGTTTGACAAATCAGCTGAAATGGTGGGATGATTATATGCTAACAGGCCCCCGCAGTTTGAGCCGTAGCCTGACGAAGGCACAAGCTGGATCTTAAACGGGTGAATAATTGCTTAGAGAGGCCTTTGGTGAAGATGTCAGCATACTGGAAATCGGCAGGGACATGAAGAATGCGAACATCACCGATGCGAACTTTCTCGCGGACAAAGTGGATGTCCAACTCTACGTGTTTAGTGCGCTGATGCTGAACCGGATTCTGTGAGAGATAGACGGCTGAAATATTATCGCAATACACAACTGTTGCTTGAGTCACGTGTACACCCAACTCCAATAGTAAGTTTCGAATCCAACTAGTTTCTGCTACAGCATTGGCAACCCCCTATATTCAGCTTTAGCACTTGAGCGTGCAATGGTTGGCTGTCGCTTTGAGCTCCACGAGATAATATTGTCACCCAAATAAACACAAAATCCCGAAGTAGACAGTCACGAGTCTGGACAACCACCCCAGTCGGCGTCCGAATAGGCAGTAAGAGTGGTAGACCGAGACGGAATGAGCTGTAGGCCAAAGTCAAGTGTCCCGCGCATATAACGTAGGATACGTTTTAGGAACTGTAGGTGAGGCTCACGTGGATCATGCATAAATAGGCAAACCTGTTGCACTGCGTAGGCGATGTCCGGATGAGTAATTGTCAGGTACTGAAGGGCGCCGACAATGCTGCGATAGAAGGTACCATCAACCGTAGGGGACGTATAATCAGCACTGAACTTGGAACCGACCTCAACTGGAGTGGAACACGGTTTGCAATTGGTCATGTTAACCCGAGCAAAAATGTCTGAGGCATACGATGATTGAGACAGAAATAGGCCCCTGTCTTTCTTCTCAACCTTTATTCCCAAAAAGTGATGCAAAGTCCCAAGGTCTGTCATAGCAAACCCGGCCTTCAAAGATGTAATCATGCGGTTCAGGAGGGCAGGGTCAGATACTGTAAGAATAATGTCATCAACATACAGTAGTAAGTATGCCCGATGATGTCCCTTCTGATAGACAAAGAGGGATGTGTCACATACACTGCTCTTGAACCCGCACTGTGTAATGAAAGTAGAGAACCGTTGATACCATGCCCTAGGAGCCTGTTTTAACCCATACAACGACTTATTCAACTTGCAAACGAAACCTGGTTTTGCCTGATCCACAAAGCCTGGCGGCTGATGCATATAAACTGTTTCTTTTAGATGACCATTCAAAAATGCATTTTTTACATCAAGCTGATGAACCGGCCATGACCTAGACACTGCCAAGCTCAAAACAGTCCGAATGGTAGTCGGTTTGACTACTGGACTAAATGTCTCATCACAATCAACCCCAACTGTCTGGCTCTTACCATTCACGACCAAGCGTGCTTTATAGCGTTCCAATTTACCCGAGGCATGAAACTTATGTTTAAACAACCACATACATCTAATGACTGGAGCAGACGAAGGTCTCGGTACAAGTTCCCAAGTCTTATTATCTAATAAAGCTTTGTACTCGTCGGCCATAGCCGCATTCCAGTTTGGATCTAATCGGGCAGCAAGGTGGGATTTGGGTAAAGGAGAGATTTCAGGTGTGACAGTGGACAGGTTGAAGGGAACACGAGGTTTAGTAATACCTGCACCGGATCGGGTAGTCATGGGGTGAGAAGGCTGTGGTGGTGGTGGTGGATCAGCTGTCGGGTGAGGATGAGGTTCAGTGAGTGGTTGGTTAGAGATGGGTTGATCGGCTGTGGGAGCAGGGTCAGGGGTTGGATTGGGCTGAGGACGAGGGCGTCGCTGGTAGGTGAGAGGAGAGGCACCGGGTGGTCTACTGGTGGTGACAGGTGGGTGAGCAGGAGTGGTAGGAAAGCCGGGGGAGGATGTAGAGTGGCCGTGGAGGGTGATGTGGTGGCCGTGGGGGGGGGGGTGTTGAAAGGAAAACACCGGGGAAGGGTCATCGCAAAAGGAGGGGGATGGTTTAGGATCAGTAGAGTTGGCCAAAGGAAAAGTGGTTTCGGCGAAGGTTACATGCCGAGAGAAAATGACTTTTCCTGATGATAGCTCAAGACATCGATAACCCCTAAAATTTGCGGGATATCCCAAAAAAACACAAAGAGATGAGCGGGTGTGAAGTTTATGAGGGCGAGTGGCGGTCTTATTGGGGTAACAAGCACACCCGAACACGCGAAGGTGTTCATATGATGGAATTCGGTGGTAAAGGATGGCACATGGAGTATTGTTTTGAAGAGTTTTGGTGGGGAGGATATTATGGAGATAACACACGGTGTGGATTGCCTCTACCCAAAATTTGGAAGGTAAGGAGGCATGGACGAGTAATGACAACATAATGTCGTTGAGGCGGCGTATCATACGTTCGGATTTACCGTTTTGTTGAGAGGTGTGTGGGCATGAGAAACAAAATTGTATGCCTTGTTGGTTTGCAAAGTTTAGAAAGTTGTGATTGTTGAATTCCCCACCCATGTCACATTGAAATTGTTGAATTTTTTAGTTTAAACTGGGTTTGGACAAAAGCATAAAAATGAGTAAACTTGGTAAATGTTTCAGATTTATACTTTAATGGGTAGACCCAGGTGAATTGGGAAAAATCATCAATTAGAACCATGTAATACTTGTAACTTGCGGTGCTAAGAACCGGGGAGGTCCAAAGATCACAATGAACAATAGCAAAAGGCATAGAAGTACTAGTAAAAGAACCAACAAAAGGTAAACGTGAATGTTTGGATAACTGGCAAGCATGACAAACAAAAGTAGGGTCTAATTTATTGCACGACAAAACACGATTAGAACTAAGGAAATCCATAACATGGCGACCCGGGTGGCCGCGGCGGTCATGCCAGGACTGAGGGGACGACACGGACACAAATGCTTTTGCCAGAGACTTCGGGTTGAAGGAGTAAAGGCCGCTGGAGCTGTCATGGCGACTCAGTGGCGTGCCATCCTTGTAGTCCTTCACAGAAAAGCCAAATGGATCAAACTCAACAGACACGTTATTGTCAATGGTGAATTGACGAACAAAGATAAGGTTTTTAATAAAATTGGGATTATAAAGGACATTTTTAAGGTGAAAGGTTTTAGCAGGTGTGTTAATGGTGGTATGCCCAGATCCAATAACTGGTAAACGCTGATCATTACCAACAAGTACTGACATTATATGAGAATAAGCGAAAAGTGTAGAGATTATACCTTGGTCTAGAGTAACATGAGAAGTGGCTCCAGTGTCCATGTCCCAGTTGTCATCATCAGGGGACTCCATGGAGATAGCTTGAAAAGCCTGAGCAATCTAAGACGGGTCAAGAGCATCAAGATCAGTAAAATTTGCCTGGGCCTCAGAAGACGAGGACTGATTAGGTTGCTGTGACGGTGGGTGCTGCTGATGTGAAACGGGTTGCTGTTGTTGCTGAATTGGGCTGTGGTTGGGCCAGGGGTTTGGCCATTGGGCTATTGTGGGATATGGACATGGGGGTGGGGCCCAGTAAGGGTAAGGAGCAGGGTTTGAAGTGTTATACGGTTTATGTTGAGGAGCTGAGCGAGAGGACTGCGAACTCCTATTTCTTACGCTAGGGTTCCGGCCGCCCCTGCCACCACGCGATCTGGCCGGCCTGGTCCGATTATCACGCGGTTGTGGAGAAGGTTTAGGGCTAGGTGAGGGAGGTGGTGGTGGGTTCGATTGTGCAGCAGCAACAACAGAGGTTCCATCCAAGACATCTCGTGCGGCTCTTCTGTTCTGGTCGTTCAACAGCATCTCGCAAGCCTCCTCCCAAGGAGGAAGAGAGTTATTGATCAGAGAACCCATTGTGTCGAACTCAGCAGGCAACCCGCGAACCATCTGTAGGACAAGTCTCTGGTCAGTAATCGGAGTGTCGACAAGGTCGTTCAACTGGTCGGCCAATTCTCTAAGTTTCTGAATGTACGTCTCCAAAGAAGGCTGGGATTTCAGTGTTAGGTTCACGAACTCGTGCTCCAGGGCAGCGATCCGAGCCCCTTTGTTATTATGAAATTGATTTTGAAGACGAACCCAGGCTTTGTGAGCCGTGGGGTCGCCATAAGGGAGTATCTTAGCCAAAAGATTATCAGAGAGGGTCCCGTAAATCCATTGGAGAACGATGGAATCGATCTCAGACCGGGACGCGAAGTCAGGATCGGTCGTGGCGGGTGGCGGCGTACCGTCAATATGGTCCATGACACGATAGCCCCGGGCATGAAGCTGAAACTAGGGGTGAGCAATAAACGGTTCCGAACCGCGAAAACCGTGAAACTGACCCAGAACTGCTAGAACCGAACCGAATTAATGTTATAGTTTCCGGTTCCGGTTCTCATATTTTGGCATAATCGGTTCCCGGTTCGGTTCCGGTTAGAACCGACGGGTCCGGTTAAGAACCGTTTTGAATTAAATTAAATATTTAAATATTCTATTATTAGTTTGAAATATAATATGTTATTTCCTTCTTTATAGTTCTTAACACTTTTAAATTGTTTTACTTGGTAGGAATGTAGAGTATTGCCTTATGTGATGGTCAGCAGTCAGCACAGCTTGTTCTGACCCGTTTAATCTGTATAAAAAGAATGATCTGATCCGAACAAAACATATTTTGATACGTAAACTGCTATACTTTTAGTAACCATGGTTAACACAAACTGTTGATAATTTTTTTTTTTAGAAAAATCATTGTTTTTGTTTATTTTTTATTTAATTGTTAATGTTAATTTTAGGATTTTATTGACAACCGATTCCGGTCTAGAACCGTTTCATGAGAACCGTTTCACCCGGATTTTATTAACACCCTAAGGATTTATGTTGTTACTTCTCTAAAGTTAAGAGATTTAGAGAAGATGAAAAAAAAATATCATAAGGTCTTCTGTGGGTTTTAATTTCTCCGGCGAACGGTGGTGCATGGTGGGTCCAGTAACAACATAAATCCTTAGGGTGTTAATTTTTTTAAATGTTGTTATTAACACGTGACACGTGTTAACAGTTTATTAAATTGTCATGACCCGAATTTTGTATGTTAACAGTAAAGAAGTCAATTGAGTTGGAAAAGACAAGACTCAAATCACCAAGAAAGGATCGAGGTGTACGCGCTATGGTTTTTATGTTTTTGGATATCAGAGTGCGGCCTATTATTAACTCATTTTGAAAACCTATAATAATTTGTGTTATAGTCAAACGTTTAGCGCAGACGCCTGGAACATCTGGGAATATGGGTAAGATTAAGTTTCTCCTCCAACACCACTACTTACCTTTAACATGTATTAACATTTGGTTAAGACTGAGCATTTTGATAGACTTTTTTTACTAACTATAATAACATATGTTACTGGTAAAATGTTAACGTGTGCAGATAAGGCTGGATCATCTCGGAAGAAAGGTATGATTGAGTTTCCGCTACAGCCTTACTATGTGTCTTTAAGATATGTTTATATTGTAACACATGTTACCCTGGTACGAGCAAGGAGACCATTGCGCGTAAAAGGAAGAAGCCAACCTCGGGTAAGCAAGTTTCAGTCAAGGATGAGGGCCGCTGTTTATTGGAGTGACAAGATGATAGATCTACAAAAATTTGATGTTATCATGTTTCCAGTCTCGGAGTATGGTCACTACTACCTCATGGTTTTTGAGCTAAAGTACCCATCAATTTCAGTTATTGACAATGCTGGTGAAACATTTGGGTTTCGATTGAGGACAACGACACTTACTTTGAGAAAGACACCCCATACAAGATTGTAAGTTATTTAATAACATTGCAACTATCTTGCTAACATGTTGCTAGTTTACTGGTTAACCCGTGTTAGTTTCTGGTTAATGTGTGTTAATTTCTTTATAACATGCGTTAACAATTGATTTATTTACCATAAGAATATGCTGGTGAAGTATCTACGTGAACTCAAGCACCCGAAGGCTGAAATAATCAATGGGTTTAAGATACAAAGGGAGAAGATTGATTGGGCAACATATAACAACGTTGACGACTGTAGGGTGTTCTTGATGTGACATATGGAAAAGTTCATGGGCATGGGGGAACGTTTCGAGACCGGGTTCAGCACAAATGGCGCAAAGAAGCTGGCGGAGTTGAGGACTTTGCGAAAGATTTCCGCAGCACATGTCTTACGGTCACTAGTGAATCTTTTGAAGGACAAAGTTGAATAAACAACGCTAAGGAAGTAGGGGAATCAATTCTGGTGGTATGGTGTTTTTTGTGCGGTGGGTTGCATGGTCACTTGTATGGAATGTTTGTTAAAACCTTATATTGTATATACTTTATAAGTATGGTAATTGGCTGCGGGTTATGTACCTTATATTGTATATCTTTTGCTAAAATACTGACCTTAACATGTGATGTACATATAACAATATTTATATAACTCTATAATGGATGGTAGGTGATAGTATCCGTGACATATGTTGTCCACTGTTGTGTTCTTAGCTATCTATTATGCATATTCGTGAGTGTTTCTTAATGAATGGTAAGGTAACATGTGTTATGTGATTTCATCATGTGTTATTTCTAACATGTGTTAAGATCAAGCATGACTTAGTTTTTAACTTATACATAAAATTTACCCCCAAGACCCATAGGCACAAATGAAGTTTTTATAACATGTGTTATCTTATCTCATAAGTTGCCGGATGTTAACATATGCTACCCTATCCATACCAGGAGTTTGACTTACAATTATAATAAAATCCATAAAGGTTTGAAAACGCTCACGAAATCGATCAAGACATACAAAGGGCAAGACCGGACACACAAAAGGGACAAAAAATAAACTAACATGTGTTAAATGTTGTCACATGATAACATAAGTCACATGCATTAATAGACTGTTTGTCTAACTATAATAAGATTGAACAAGAGAAAAACCTATCCAGGACATTCAAATGAACTGCGTGGAAGGGTAACATGTGTTAATATTGCATGTGAGGTTAACACGTTTTAGTTGGTAACACACGTTATTACAAAGTTTTCACTTCATAAGTTTACTGAGAAATAAAGCATACAAACTATTAACACACATTATTACAAAGTATTATTACAAACTATTGACCACTTTAACAAAATAAATCTAGTAATTCTATACATTGAGTACCAAAAAGAAAACGCTATTCTAAAGTTTTTCTACATATTTTTCTCGGCTTCCTTGGACTTAGTATGTTAACATAACCGGTGGGGGGTCTTCATTATCAACTGCAAAACAATAGATGAGGTGTTAACCAGTGTGACCAACTCATCATCTAAACATACTAACAAAAGTAACACATGTTAACCCAGTCAGGCATTCCATCAAACACATGGAGTGCATATATCCAAAACACAAAAGACATTATAATTACCTTCCATACATTCACCATTAACTTTAAATGGACATCCATATATCCAAAACACAAAAGACCTTATAACTACCTTCCATACATTCACCATTAACTTCTAACATACTAACAGAAGTAACACATATTAACCCGGTCAGGCATTTCACCAAACACATGAAGTGCATATATCCAAAACACAAAAGACATTATAACTACCATCCATACATTCACCACTAACTTCTAACATACTAACAGAAGTAACACATGTTAACCTAGTCAGGCATTTCATCAAACACATGGAGTGTATATATCCAAAACACAAAAGACATTATAATTACTTGTAACACCCCAAATGATGGCGGAATCATCGAGGTGCCATGTAATGACGATTGTTCAAAAGCTCATGGTACTAAAATGTAAATATATGATTATTGAATATTGTTTTACAACATGTGAAAATAAATACACAACAAAAATTGAGATAGTTGATTTATTTAGTCTAAGTCCAAAATCCTATGTGAAGCGTCAAGCAGCTTATCCTGAAACATGCACGAAAATAAATTTTGTCAACATATGATGTTGGTGAGTACTACCTAGCTTTGTACATATAGTATAAGTTTTGAAAAGTGGTACAATTCATGTGTCTAGCATCACCAAGGCATTATGTAAACACGCAAGTAACCAAACAAGACAAAGATCAAATGTAAAGTTGATAAGATGTAATTGATAATGAGCACCCTAACACGTGTCAAGTCTAAAAGAGCACCATAACATAAGTTATGTCTAAATGAGCACCGTAACATAAGTTACTTCTATATGTAAAGAGCACCATAACATAAGTTATGTCTAGATGTATGATTTTGTATGTAAGCTATGTTCATGTTCAAACATAAGCACAAAGATAAACAAGACACGTATATGAATTGTAAATGAATAAAAATGTATGTATAAATGAATATGAAAGTTTTGTATACTTGTGCATGAATCACCCCAAAAGTTGTAAAAGCGAAAAAAAGGGGATAAGTAATACTCACCTTAGCAAGGTGGTAAGTCTTGTGGAATTGAATAAGTGTAATCCAACGTTGCCAAGTATCACCTATGTATAAGGTAACAAATAAGTCTAAGTCTATCTATGTCACACCCTCAAAATCCACTTGCGGAGTTTTACCGCGAGGCGCATGACAAACCAGGATCCAAACCAACGATCACAATAAACAAGTCTAAATGAACATAATGTAATTTCGAAAACAATGTTTAAAATCCCCAGTTACAGCGGAAGCTTATTCAAAACATAATCCAAAATAAACCAAGTGTTCAACGTTTGAAAAACCATGCGACCCTAACTAGACGCCGTGCAGACGCGTGCGCCCTAGTCCAGTAGTGCTACCTTAGCGACCTGAGAAAACATGTAAAAGTTTACGTCAGTACAAAAATGCTGGTGAGTTTACAAGTTTTGTAATCCAAGTACCAAGTCCAACCTGTCCATAATCGCCTATAGGGGCTGGTTTTGTGTATTATGCGCGTTAAACCCCGTTTTAACATATGTTAACACATTTTCTCATACCGACAAGTCACATAATGATTGTAAACACATAACACTTACAAACAAACATATTCACACTCGTTCACCAATTCCCGGGACTCGAGACTTGTATGTTCCCTATGCCCTGACGATTCTACGAATCGTCACCATTTGTACACTTGGTTAAGGACTGACATCTAATGAACCTCTAGACCAACATCCAATGATCTTCTAGACTAAACCGATAGTTCCCGAACCATAACACGACTTAACTAACCCAGTTAAGTATAATATACGCGTGACTCGCTAAGGTAGACTTTCATCTAGACAATGTTATTAACCAGAATTTGCCGGGTGTCACATCATCCCCACGTTAAAAGAATTTTCGTCCCGAAAATTGCACAAGTACCAAAAGGAATGACGAAAGAAACAAATAAAAGATAGAAACCAAAAGAGAGATTTACCCGAGTTGTCACATCATCCCCACGTTAAAAAGGAATCTCGCCCCGAGATTCATTCAGCAGCAGTGGAGACATATCTCGATTCGAACGCTTCCTTAGGAAAGAGATGAGGATATTTAGACTTCATCTGATCCTCCCGTTCCCAAGTGTACTCTGGTCCCCGGTTCGAGTTCCAGCGAACCTTCACAATGCGAATCTTGCTATGACGTAGGCTACGAATCTTGTAATCCAGGATCTCCACAGGTTCTTCCACAATCCGAAGACGATCATCAACCTTGATCTCTTCCAGTGGAACGATGAGAGACTCGTCAGCCAGGCACTTCTTCAGGTTTGACACATGGAAGACGTTATGTACGTTACCGAGCTCCGTCGGTAAATCAAGACGATATGCCACCGGTCCAATCCGTTCCAGGATTGTAAATGGACCGACATACCGGGGGTTGAGTTTGCCACGCTTCCCAAAGCGTATGACGCCCTTCCACGGTGAGACTTTCAGAAGTACCTTGTCATCAACTTGGAATTCCAATGGTTTGCGACGTTGATCAGCATAGCTCTTTTGCCGATCCCGTGCCGCTGCCAACCGGTTACGAATCTGTACGATCTTTTCCGAAGTTTCGTACACTAGCTCAGGCCCAGTGAGTTGACTCTCACCCACTTCAGCCCAACAAAGAGGAGAACGCCATTTCCGCCTGTACAGTGCCTCGAACGGAGCTGCCTTGATACTCGTGTGATAACTGTTGTTGTATGAGAATTCTACTAACGGTAGATGAGCTTCCCAACCTTTGCCAAAATCGATCACACATGCCCGTAGCATGTCTTCTAAAGTTTGAATCGTACGTTCACTCTGACCGTCAGTCTGTGGGTGATAAGCTGTACTCATGTCTAGCTGGGTACCCAAAGCCTTGTGCAAAGACTTCCAGAAGTGAGAAGTAAAGTGGGAATCACGATCCGAGATAATAGAAACCGGCACCCCGTGCTTAGAAACAACTTCCTTCAGATAAAGACGAGCCAAACGATCCATGGTGTCGGTCTCCTTAATAGCGAGAAAATGGGCTGATTTTGTCAACCGATCAACAATCACCCATATCTTATCATTCCCGCTTGGTGACTTAGGAAGTTGCGTGACAAAATCCATTGTAATCCGTTCCCATTTCCATTCCGGAATTTCAGGTTGTTGCAAGAGACCCGACGGTTTTCTGGTATTCCACTTTGACCTTAGCACAGGTCAAGCATTTGCTCACGTATGAGGCTATATCCGACCTCATGTTTGGCCACCAGTAAAGCACCTTCAGATCTTGGTACATCTTATCCGAACCAGGATGAATAGAATACCGGGACTTATGAGCCTCATCTAGGACAAGCTCCCGAAGTCCCCCGAATAAAGGAACCCATATGCGTTCTGCGAAGTAGTGCAGGCCATCAGGCCTTCGCTCGAGGTGCTTGTCGGCACCGTGCATAGTCTCAGCTTTAAGGTTTTCCTCCTTCAAAGCTTCTAACTGGGCAGAACGGAGTTGATCGGGTAGAGATGAATGAATGGTGAGTTGCAACGCCCGAACGCGACGAGGTTTAGTTGATTCCTTCCTGCTCAAGGCGTCTGCTACAACATTCGCCTTGCCAGGATGGTACTTAATGGCGCAATCATAGTCATTCAGAAGTTCAATCCAACGACGCTGTCGTATGTTCAAATGTTGTTGGTCGAAAATATGTTGAAGACTCTTGTGATCGGTGTAGATGGTGCATTTGGTACCGTACAAGTAATGTCTCCAAATTTTCAACGCGAATACCACTGCACCCAACTCCAAGTCATGGGTGGTGTAGTTCTTCTCGTGCACCTTGAGTTGACGAGAAGCATACGCAATCACTTTCTCGCGTTGCATCAACACGCAACCGAGACCATGAATAGAAGCATCACAGTAAACAACGAAATCATCAGGGCCTTCAGGTAAGGACAAAATAGGAGCAGAACAAAGTTTAGACTTCAGTTCTTGAAATGCCGACTCTTGTGGTTCACCCCAGTCAAATTTTCTATCCTTCTGAGTAAGAGTGGTGAGGGGTTGAGCGATCTTCGAGAACCCCTGAATGAAACGACGATAGTAGCCCACAAGGCCTAGGAATTGCCGCACCTCAGTTGGCGTCTTTGGTGCTCCCTAGTCCTTGATCGCCTCGATCTTCGCTGGATCGACATGAATTCCTAGTTCATTAACCACATGTCCTAGGAACTGAACTTCGCGTAACCAAAAGTCACACTTTGAGAACTTGGCGTAAAGTTGTTCCCGTCGCAAGAGTTCCAAAACCAAACGCAGGTGTTCCTCGTGTTCAGTCTTGTTCTTGGAGTAGATCAGAATGTCATCAATAAACACAATGACGAACTTGTCCAGATATGGTTTGCAAACGCGGTTCATCAAATCCATGAAAACCGCCGGTGCGTTCGTGAGACCGAAAGGCATGACCAAGAATTCGAAATGGCCATAACGTGTACGAAAGGCAGTCTTTGCAACGTCAGCTTCCCTTACGCGCAACTGGTGATAACCGGACCTCAAATCAATCTTGGAGTAGTAACTAGAACCCTGGAGTTGGTCGAATAGATCATCAATACGTGGAAGAGGATAACGGTTCTTGACGGTCAATTTGTTCAGTTCTCTGTAGTCCACACACAATCGGAAACTTCCATCCTTCTTCTTAACAAATAGAATCGGGGCTCCCCAAGGGGAAGAACTTGGTCTGATGAAACCCTTGTCCAAGAGTTCCTGTAACTGACTAGACAATTCCTGCATCTCTGGAGGTGCAAGACGGTAGGGGCCCGAGCAATAGGAGCAGCCCCTGGTACAAGATCAATACCGAACTCGACCTGACGATGGGGAGGAAGACCAGATAAATCATTGGGAAAAACATCAGGAAACTCACGTACAACAGGAATATCGTCGATCTTCTTCTCATCACTAGAGGAAACAGATAAAAGTGCCAAAACGGCCGAGTAACCCTTCCGAAGACACTTAAGGGCTTTCATACTAGAGATGATGTTTAGCGAAACACCACCCTTGATACCGTACACAGAAAGAAATTCTCCATCAGGGATAGGAATCCGAATAATCTTGTCGTAACAAACGATCTCCGCGCGATACAAGGACAACCAATCCATGCCTACAACAACGTCAAAACTACCCAAAGGTACTGGCATAAGGTCGATGGGAAAAGACAAACCCGACAACTCTAGTTGACACCCCTGAAGGATACAAGTAGCTTCAATCTTTTTACCGTCAGCCAACTCAATTATATACTTAGCCTCTAATGGTACGGGTACTACATCTAACAGTCGACTAACTTCCATGGATACAAAACTTTTGTCGGCACCAGAATCAAATAAAACACTAACAGAGCGATTATTGAGAAGGAACGTACCGGTAACTGTGTCAGGATCCTGTCTAGCCTCCGCGGCTCCAATGACGAAGGCACGTGCATTTCTGCCGCCGCCCCCGCTGTTCCCGTTACCGTTATTCCCGCCCTGCTTCAGTTTCGGACAATCCTTCTTGTAATGACCGGTCTCACCACAGTTGTAACATCCTTGTCTTCCCGTAGTTCCTTGAGTAATAGGAGCTGAGTTAGTAGTCGGGGCCTGGGTAGATGGAAGTGTAGCCCGACAATCTTTAGCAAAATGCCCAATTCGCTGGCAGCGATGGCAACGATTACTGTCGCAGTTCCCTTGATGATGACGCCCACACTTGTTGCACTTAGGCAGTTTCCCCGCATAACCACCCTGTTTGTTACCCGAAGAAGAAGAACCCCCGCTATCAAATCTCTTACCCTGTTGTGCTGGTGCAGATCCTTTCCCTTCATTATCCCACTTGCGCTTGTTGTTCTCTGGGGCCTTGACAGTCGAACCCTTAGCAGGCAAAACACCCTCATTCACCTTCAAGTTTGTCATCCTATGAGCTGATCGGACCACCTCTGAGTATGTAGGATGATTTCCCGCAGCCACCAACCCTGCGATCTCTGGTACTAGCCCCGAGATATAATGCTCAATCCTCCTGTACTCTGGCACATGCAGATCGGGACACAGCACTGCCAACTCATTACGCCTCACAGTATACTTCTCAATTTCAGACCCAGACATCTTGAGGTTCCACACTTCGTGCTCTAACTTCTGCACCTCTTCCCTTGGACAGTACTCACGCTTCAGCAGTTGCACAAAGTTTTCCCAAGGCATAGCATACGCCTCCCCAATACCCATATTCTGGGTGATATTGTTCCACCAGGTCAAAGCAACATCCTGGAATAAAGCAGCAGCATACTTGACTCGATCCTCTGGGAGACAGTTACACATCAGAAACACTGACTCCACCTTTTCCAGCCACCTGAGCAAGCTCACCGCACCCTCAGTGCCAGAGAACTCCTGAGGCTTACAATCCCGAAACATCTTGTAGGTACACATGGGTGGGGGTGGGTTAATAGGACCACCTGAAATAAAATGCGTGAGGAAACACGACGAATGTAAACAAGGTTCACTAATGAGGCAAAAATGGATAAATCAACTTACCACCACCATTGTGCCCTAACTGAAAGGCAGCTTGTAGCAAGTTGTTCAGATCTTCCTGTGATAGGTTAATACCTCCACGATCACCAGCACGTCCACCATTGCGACCACCTCCACGTCCTCCTCGTACTCCAGACATGATTCTGGCAGAAAGAACGAGAAAATTTAGTTTCGCAGCTAAAGATAACCACTAATGTTTACAAGATCAAAGCTAGATCCAATCCAGGACTATCCATTCGAACCCAGAGCTCACCAGGGCTTTCATGCATTTCGGTTTATGATTTTGTGTGCACCCAAAATGATAAACCGCTCTACATGGTCCTCCAAGTGTTCTCCTAGTTCGAAGTTCAAATCACCGAACATAGACTCTTAGCTATACACCGTAATGCTACGGTAGTTTATGGCAAGTGTTTCTATTGGAGTATGAAAGGGAGATGTCCGAGCCTTGGACAAATCTCAAGAGTACATGATTTACCCCAATACACCACACTGCCTAGGAAGCGAGTAACTCGACCTAGGATAGAACGGATGATGTAACATAGAAAGATCAGATGATTTAGAGACACCCCGACAGCCCATACGTAATCCATCAAAATGTTTAGTACTATGTGATCGTCTAGTGTGTGCGACTCAGTTATAGACTAGACTCTACATGCAGTCCTAGTTCACTATAACCATTGGCTCTGATACCAATCTGTCACACCCTCAAAATCCACTTGCGGAGTTTTACCGCGAGGCGCATGACAAACCAGGATCCAAACCAACGATCACAATAAACAAGTCTAAATGAACATAATGTAATTTCAAAAACAATGTTTAAAATCCCCAGTTACAACGGAAGCTTATTCAAAACATAATCCAAAATAAACCAAGTGTTCAACGTTTGAAAAACCATGCAACCCTAACTAGACGCCGTGCAGACGCGTGCGCCCTAGTCCAGTAGTGCTACCTTAGCGACCTGAGAAAACATGTAAAAGTTTACGTCAGTACAAAAATGCTGGTGAGTTTACAGGTTTTGTAATCCAAGTACCAAGTCCAACCTGTCCATACTATAACTAATCGAAAACCAAAGTACGCTAGCTAGGCGTATGTTTTGTTACTATCACGATTGGAAAACCATTACTAACTCGCAAACCAGATGTCGTGCCCGATGTAGTAACCTGTTGTTCCTGTTTGAGACAATATGCACCCGCCGACCCTCCAAGTCGACGAGCGGGGTTGGTCACTCCCAATAGCGCTATTCACATTTCCCCGTTGTGCAAACCCGCACATTCATGGTTCCCCCCGGGACTTCCAAAGATCGTATAGTAAACAATAGAAACCCATAGTATGACAGTAGTTACCAAACATAAGTTTTAACACATGTTTTCTCCCCCGAAAAGTGAAATCAGTTAAAAGAGGGGCCGTAAACTCACCTTAAGTTGCGTTACTTCGTAATACGAATAAACTCAGCAGCTATGCTAGTCCCGTAAAGCGGCGACCTAACATATGACAGTTACAAGTACTTAGACTAATAACCCGCAGGTTAGTTAGTCCCTAGATGTCCAGACCATAACCAAGTTCGTTTGAAAACACCGTGACTGTTTAACTGACCCAATGTACAAGACTCGACATCCCATTGGTGACCCGAGACTCCCCGTGTTATGTTTACGCTCCCAAACAGACAATCATGCAATCACACTTAACATACGTTAACGTCCAACAAGTTATAGCACGTAGTTCACGTATCACATAATTACATCCAAACATATGTTACCAAGTTATTAGATATGTTACGGGGTTCCTAGCATGTTCCTAGATGTCAAATCGGGTCTCGGAATGCTAATTTACACTTACAGCAGCAGTATACGCGATTAGGAAAAGTCAACTAGCATTTAGGTTGGTCAACTGGCATTTAGGAAGGCTAATTGCATGTAATATAGGCATTTAGGGTCATAAGACATGTAAATCTTGACCTTATAGGCGATTAGGGCTATAAGACATGTATTTCACTAGCAATTAGGTCATAAGACATGCATCTATTAGCAATTAGGTCATAAGACATGCATCTGTTAGCAATTAGCTCATAAGACATGCTGTTCACTAGCAATTAGCCCCTACTCGCCTATACTATAGGCGATTAGCCTCCTAATCGCCTATAGTATAGGCAATTAGGATTGCTACTCGCCTGAAACATGGCTGTTCCGGTTTTTCGCGCGTTTGACACTCCAAATCAATCCCAGAACGTGTGTAAACATCAAATATCATCCAAACAACTATATCAAACATATATCCATCAAAATCCTTCGTTTAACCTCGATCTATCAGCCCTGAATGCAATCATGTATCTTAAAGATAATGCACATAACATGAAACATCACATTAGCATGCAAAACCGTAACCCTAATTAACAATAACTCAGATCTCATCATCATGATATTATTATTAATCTGAAACTAATCTAATAACATGAAATCATCCATCTTTAGATCATAAAAACCCTAGCTTTTTATCATAAACACACATAACACATGTATGATAGTTAGAATCCGATTAATAACACTTATTAACGATTTTCAGAAAGCTTAAACGTTTTAGAACAGGTCTGGACCATTAGGGATTTAATAAAAACGTTAATAAGATTGCATGGATGGAAACCACACCTTAGATTTGTGAAAGATTGATGAAACAAGCTTGAAACCTTGTGTTTTGATCAAAAATCGCGTTCCAGAGGTTGTGTGTGTGTTGGGGCGGGTTATGGGACGACTAGGGTTTGTATTATGAAGTTTAGGAGGTCAAGCATTGTATTTATAGTCGTTTTTAGTCGTCCAGTACGTAACACGCGATTGTGCAGCAGCTATACGCGATTAGCATTGCTAATCGCATGACATTCATGCATTTAGGGGCTAATCGCCTATAACTTCATGCATTTAGCCCCCTAATCGCATGAAATGATCCCCAATTGCATACCCTATAGGCGATTAGCCTCCCCTAATCGCCTATAGGGGCTGGTTTTGTGTATTATGCGCGTTAAACCCCGTTTTAACATATGTTAACACATTTTCACATACCGACAAGTCACATAATGATTGTAAACACATAACACTTGCAAACAAACATATTCACACTCGTTCACCAATTCCGGGACTCGAGAATTGTATGTTCCCTATGCCCTGACGATTCTACGAATCGTCACCATTTGTACATTTGATTAAGGACTGACATCTAATGAACCTCTAGACCAACATCCAATGATCTTCTAGACTAAACCGATAGTTCCCGAACCATAACACGACTTAACTAACCCAGTTAAGTATAATATACGCGTGACTCGCTAAGGTAGACTTTCATCTAGACAATGTTATTAACCAGAATTTGCCGGGTGTCACAATCTAGTCTATGAGTATTATCTAGGGTTTCGAATTGGGAATAAGTATTCGTTTGACTAATAAATTAAACGTTTAATAAATAAGAGAAATTTGATAAATAAATAAACAAAAGCCTTTTTTGTAAATTTTAAATTAAAGATGATCACAATATAAAGTTTTAAGTATGAAAATAATTTTTATAAAATTATTTTCTTAAAAATAGAATATTAAATCTATTTATTTCAATTTGTCAAAAATATAACCTTAATATTTAAAAATATTAAAATTAAAGAATTTTTGAATTAAAAATTGTATTTCTGTTCTAAATGAATAGAAATAATTTATGTAAAGTTTTGGGATAAAAATATTAAAAAATGAATTTATTATGATTTATTTATGATTTAAAATAACAAAAATCAATTAAAAATATGAAACGAATGATTTTTTTGAAATAAAAATTATTTCTGAAATGCCTTTTGATATACAAGTTTATAATAATTTTTGTGGAATTTTATAAAATCGTTTAGATATTTTTATAGAATTTTAAAATTATAAATGAATAAAATTGTAATATTTATAATATATATATAAAATAAATGATTTTTGAAAAACTAAAAATTGTATAATAGATTTTATCATTTGTAAATCATAAAGTAATTTTTGTAGAATTTATAAGTCATATTAAGTATTTTAAATATATTAAAGAGTTTATTAATCGATATATAACAAAAAAAAAAAGAAAAGGAAAAGTTGAAAAAAAAGAATTGCTTCTGCTGGGAATCGAACTCGCGTCTGGCCCTAGTATATAACCAAACACGTGGTAACCAACTGATCTGGGGATCAGTTTGTTATCTATTTTGTTTTGTTTTAGATATAAACAGATGTGCAAACGTGTTATCTTCCCCAAATTAAAAGCATATGAACCCTAGTTTTCCTAATAATACAATTAACAAACAATAACCCCAGAAACATTGGGTTATTGATCGGCTAGTAATGTAGAACAAAACCACTTATTAAATTAACACTTACAATGCTCGATGATTCATGTTGAATAAGTCAAACGAAAAGTCAACTGTCGCCAAATTCTTGAATAAGAACGATCGATTGGCAAAAATGGAGATGAGGGTTTGTGTTTCGGCACCTTTAGGTTGTCTTGCAAGGTTCAATTTATAGTATTGCGTACGAATTCGACGAAAAGGGAAGTTTTGACCGGCTTTAAATGTTTACGCGTGGTTGTTCTTTATTTGGTATGTTTTGATTAAGATTTGCGCGTGTAAGACGCATATGGATCCTCCAATTTGTTAAAACGAATCAATTGTTTCCTTAATCTGGTTCAATCATGAAGTCAAAACTTGGTTTGTTTGGTCCGGTTGTATGCAGCGAACAAGGAAAGAAACAGAAACAGTTCGTTCGTGTGTTTAAAGGCTTATCGTTTCTAGATATTAACACAAAGACACCTATGGTCCAGTGGTGGTGTGCGTGTGTTGTTGTGCTGGCCCGGCTCCAGACTCGGGTTCGAGTCCGGCCAACATCAACTGTTTCTTTCTTTTTTTTTTTGAATGGGAGGAGAGGGAATGAACTGGGTTCGTGTATGGGCTTATGGTAGTGGGTTAGTTCTGTTGGGCCAGATCAAGAAGTTGGACTCAGAATTAAGAAAAGAATGGTTGGGTCTTGTTTGGTTTAGAAACATCATGATAGCTTTTGTATAAACATTATAAATTTTTAACTAAACTAGATAAAAAAATATCTTATTATTATTATTATTATTATTATTATTATTATTACTTATAAAAGAAAAGAATTATTAAATGAAAGGGACTAAAATCGGACAAAAATAAAATGAAAAGTGACGGATGTCACAGCATCCCCTACTTTTAGAAACTTCGTCCCGAAGTTAATAGAAACATAAGGTTATGGATGTTTTGGGTAGAAATTAAGATAACCGTGGTTTGGAAAATTTGAGTTAAGGCACGACGTGAATTTATAGGTAACAGAGTAGACTGTTTCGAATGATTTGGATAAGAGGTTTGATAGGTGTGAGTTAAGGATTGGATTAGGTTCGCCTCGAATATTAAGGAGAATAAGAATCTAGTAAAACACTAAACTTCAAGTTTTAGGAATCCTAAAATAAATTTATGAGTTGATTGACTATAAAAAGACCAATGAACTACCAAGCAAGTGGGGTTTGTTCCTGGTTCGACTTCCAGTCTCACTTTCGATGCGTCATTAGTGTTTATATATAGGGTGTACCGCAGCTAACCCACCACACCTTTGATACATCAAAAACGTACTTGACGTCTACCAAGAACTCTAATAGAATTCCATACCACCTTAACGTACCTGTAAATTCATGATTACGTTCCGGACCGGAATCATCAATTTACCTTACATTAGGGTTTTATGTCCTTCTATGATCCTAATCTAACAACACATTAAAGCAAATAAGTTTCACAAGAATATGACACAATAAACACGTTGGGTTGCAATGAGACGTTATCAACGAAATGAGGCTATGTAATAATGAGGTCAATTATATTGGTTTGCAACGACTTGCAAGCATAACAAAATCTAAGTATGGGCTTCCACTCACCCGGGGAGCCCTTTAAGTGAAATGTTTGTTTGAGTTGGATAATGTAGTAATTGTCTTTCATAGATCATCATGTAAATTGATAATACACACATGCAAGCAAGTTTGTAATTACGACAACCATTAAGTATAAGTGTTATCTTAGTTGCATATAGAAAATAGCTCATATTTGGCCAGCCATGTTTACGAGTATCATGAATAATTAAATGTTCAATGAAAGTCAAATTAGAAAAAATCATTAACAAACAATGATGTTTTTAGAAAAGTTCTTTAGGATTAGTAGTTTGATTTCATGGAAATCAAGTCCAAATGTTTCAAATAAATGTAAGGTAGAGTTTTTAAACTTCTATGATTAAAATAAACATAACCAAATATGATGAGTATGCAAGGAAATTTCTAGATGTTATATGCTAATGAGTGCGACAAAATTGGGTAGAAAATGATAATAGGATCAAGAAAATCAAAACACAAGTATTGGATTCTCGAGTCTTAAGAAGATTCCATCCATGGCTTAGCCAGTGGGATTAACGTCATCCTGACCGTTTGCTTCGTTGATATTGATATTGAAAGCTCGTCCATGTGCCACATTATTCAATTCAGGGCATTGAGGTCGCATGTGGTTAGGGTCTCCACAATTATAACATGCCCGGCCGTTAGTAATCGGCAGTGGTTCCTGGGCAGCTGTTGGATGATTATCTTGTGTCCTAACCGCTACACGACAAGTAGTGACAAAGTGTCCAAACCTTCCACATCTAGTGCATTGACGACATGGAAGATTTGCAGGGTGATGATACTTGCAAGTGTTGCATTGAGGATGGATTCCCGTGTAGGCTTTCTTGATGGGAGGCTGAGTCACATGATCCACAACAGCATGGTTCCGATTATCGCTCATTCGTTTCTTAGAGTTCGAAGAAGTAGTGGCGGCCTTTGCTAAAACAGTTTTAGATCGTTCAACAGCATTGGTGGTTTTCTCAGTAGACGTCTTGGTGCCCTTCCTAACCAAGTTTCCTTTCCTTACGTGTTTGTCTGTTAAAGTGGCTGCAAGATGGATGGCTTCTTCCACCGTAGTGGATTTACCTCCAGTGACAACGTCTTGAATTAGGTCATGTAATCCCTCGATATATTTCTCGATTGCTCGAGAGACCGGGGTGACCATTTGTGGAACCAGTATGTTAAGTTCATGATATCGAGTATTATACGCAAGATTCTCATCACTGTCTTGTTTGAGCTCACGAAACTCATCCTCCAGTTTCCTGATTTCGTTCCTAGGGCAGAATTTGGCGATCATGAGTTCCTTAACCTCAGTCCAAGACAAAGATAAAGCAACATCAGCGCCCCGATTGCGCTTTTCGCCATTCCACCAGGTTAGCGCCCCCTTTTGAAGGACACTAGTAGCATAGCGAACGCGGAGTTCATCAGGACACTCGCTATTCACAAAGGTGCTCTCCATACTTTCAAACCATTGGAGGAGGCCAGTAGCACCCTCCTCACCAGTGAATTTTGTGGGGTTGCAGGAGTTAAAGTGTTTGAAAGTGCACCGAAATTGAGTCGTACTCCCTGTGTTGGCACTGTTACTA